>JACEFZ010017038.1:130000-350000 GCA_014155875.1 Cepaea nemoralis | reverse complement strand
GTTATTGTTATTCAGTATATCTGACCCTGCTGAAGTTATGAATGTGTGGTCTTCTGTGCTGTCTCCGAAGTCAGCGTCATATTTTTAAAACATGTAGCTATTGAGCTGACGATAATTATATCCGTTTGACTAATACTTTCTAGAGATTTGGACATATTTCTCTTTGCCAGCATTTACCAACCTTTCATGACATTTATTTTAGAAAAAGTAACTTAAAAGAATGTCCTTCCACACACCATCCATTATTTTTAATGAAAACTCTTTCTAATCACCTGCATGACTACAGTAACTTCTTAAGCAAAAAAAATGAGTTACAATGTTATGCATTGTGCATTATTTTTATGAAAACTTTGAAAATGCCTTACAGATTGTATCATTATTTATTATAACTCATGCCGTTACATAACTATGGACAAAGAGTTTATAAATCTTTGAAAACGATGCCACAATATGACTATAAGTTATACAGAAAAGTTATGCCCCTTGAAATAACTTTTACAGAGTTAGGTCCCCTGAGATATATGAAATTATAATGAAAAATGAAAAATGAAATAATACTGAGTAAGCAGGCGATTTCACACTACAAAAATATCACAGTTGGCAGCTCTGGAATGAAAGGAAGACGTGTAGAAAATTTCATCTCAATCGGATGGGCCGTTCGCGAACAAATAAAGGACATACATACATACATACATACATACATACATACATACATACATACATACATACATACATACATACATACAGACAGACAGACAGACAGACAGACAGACAGACAGACAGACAGACAGACAGACAGACAGACAGACAGACGGAGATTGCAATTTATATATAAGATGAGCACCTGATAGGCGATGTGGTCAATGTCAAGCCGGTCGCCTTTACTTTCCATGACATTTCCTTATACTTATTTTAAGGCTTGGTCGACCTTGAAGCCCAGGTCAGTTTAAAACATAAATTCGCCTCGATAAAGATTCCTAAATTCGAATTTGATAGAGAATTTTGACCAGGCACTTGTAAAAGAAGAAGAACAAGATGACGAATATAAACAGTTCGCTGTAGATACACATGTCACCAATTTAATATGGCGTAACGTTAAAGAAACAACAGTTGTTCTATAATATTTTGTATATAGTTGAATATGATCTTTCTATTGGCACCATCTTCACTTTCTGAAATCTGTTTCCTCTTTTCGGTCCACGTAATCGCGGTAATCCCAAAAGCGCGTGCTAAAACTTAACATTCTTAACTAAAGACTACTGGCAAATGGAAATAATTACCATGCAGACGCACATTTTCCTGGTCTGCAGGGTGTCCCGAGTTGGAAGTCAATATGTCACGCTTTATTAGATCAGTTCGGCCTAAGAGAGAGAGATGGGATAATAGTCTCTGTAATCTACTCTGTTGGCGACTTGAGGAAATTGCCCATTTGACGACGGACTCCCGCCAAGGCAAAACTGATGAAATTTCACCAGCGGTAGTTTGTGTAGCCCCTTGTAGCGCATGGGATGATTCGTGAATGGGATTGTTAATATAGGGAGCCGTAGTGGTGTAGTGGTTAGTACGCTTGCCTGCCAGCGTGCTTGTCATATGTTCGAATCCAGGTCGAGGCGAATTTTTAAAATATTGAGATTGGCTCTTTTGTCGACTTTGCCTCATATTGGTACCAGGAACTGTTCTGGAAAGCCCAGGTCAATGAAATAGACAAATTCCCGTCTCGAAAGGGTTTCGCAAACATGGCTGGCGTGAAAGTATGCTCGCCGTGCGCTACTGTGGCTATGTCTTGTGTGTAAAGCAGAAAAGAAATGAATATTGCGGTGTGCTTCAGGTATATAGGAGACAGCTTTTAAAAGTTTCCTGCATAGTTAATTTCAATTTGAATGACTGATTATGTCTTATAAATAATATTTGTATAAAATTATAGTGACTTTACTGAAACAACATTGTCGGTGAAACTTTATTTGCGCTCTAACCGAAGTGACACGAGTTTGTGTGGTGTGTACATAGCATCGTCTGAACTGAACATGCCCTTGGGTAAATAAACTATAAATGTAATTTAAAAAAAAAAAAAAAGAAGAAATCTTGCTCAGAGACGGGCTGATTCAGAAAGCCTATGGCGATACCGTAAACAGAATTCGAAAGTTGTTCAATGACACAATCGTGTTGGTAAGACTAGTGTCAATGACGAGAATGTCCCAGCACATCAATTCCTAGAAGTGTATAAGTGCTTCACAATGCACGATGTGGCTGCCCTGAAATTGCTTCCATTCCGTACCAACCTGACAACGCCAGGATTTTGTCCTATCACCCGGATATCAAAACGGCACTGAAAAAGCAGCTGTTGAAGGATGCAGAGGACACAATGTGTCAATGCAGCTGAGAGAGTTTCAAAGATTAAGTTTCACGAATGTTTCCAAGAACAGTATAAGCCCTGGCAAAAGTGTCTGGTGACGAATGGAACTAGTTTTTAAAGGAAATGTAGAGAGAACATTTGTATTGCTACTAATTTGTAATTAACAAGAAATACATTTCGGGAAGTTTACGTAATTACCTTGTATAGCTATAGCTGAAAGTAGTTAAAAGTAAGGTTACGATGTCAGTTGACATTCGCTCAGAAGAACTTTAGAACCGAAAATCACTTTTTATAAACGTTTAGAAATAAATTCTACAGTTCGATGAATACGCATCTCCTCCACAACTAAATTAATACATGCAGCATATTTTAGTGTTTTATTCATGTTACGCCTTCTTTCCCAATATCTCCCCAGCTTCCAGTTTCGTCTCGTGCCATTTATAGGCGCCGCTGATGCCAAATGATATGCATCGGCTGTAAAAACACAATATTGTCATCAGGCCTCTGTTTGAAACCATAATTAGTTCGCGTGAGAAATCAGAGACTCACTAAAGTTATCGACCATGAAATGAATATCAATGACCGACCGGAAGTCGCGCTTTTGTTGTGGCAATAGTGACCTGGGGAAATATGATCATAATATTCTAGACTGCTTTTGATTTTCCTTGAAGTAACCGGTCCAAAAATTTAAAAAAAAGCATGTTTAAAAGGTCTATTTTAACATGCGTCAGCATGAACACGAGAAGTTGCCATTTTGCACCATCCTGAAAAGAATCAAACTACAACCCACTTCAGAATGTCAGCTGCATTTACACAACGAGAAATCCAAAACAATGTATTTCCTTAGTGATTTATAACATGCTATATAACTCTGCAGTATGTACGAGATGAAGCGACCTATGTCAGGCAACAAATCGTGCAGCATATTGTTTGTTGCTTCTGTGTTTAAACAACAAGAAATGTTGATAATCGACGGTTTGTCCGGAAGAGCTGTTCTTAATCCACGATCAAATATAATGTACACCGTGTAAGGAAAAACGGGTACTATAAAGGAAGACAAGATTGCCATGCGGGATGCCAAAGTCAACCAGCACAGAACTGGTGTTATCAGTCGCTGTACGCCAAGGAAGATACTGAGGGCAGAACCCGACCACTTATGGACTAATAGTCCGATGCGCATTGAGGATGATCTGTTCACTAATTAGCTCACTAGCTAGCTACCTTAGAAGACATTTTCAATTGTTATACAAAATATTCAAGAGGGTACAGCAATCATCATCATCATCATCATCATCATCATCATCATCATCATCATCATCATCATCATCATCATCATCTTCCTCTTCTGCTGTCAAGCGTCGTGGGGAGGAATAATTTGCGCTCCACCCTCCGGTGGGCGGTACTTGATAGTGTCATTCCGTGTGAAAGTTGTACAATGTCTTTGAAGTCGTCAATCCATTTTCTTCTTGGACGTCCTCGTAGTCTCGTCGCAGATGATCTTTGATGTGAGACCAGTGATGGTAGTTGCTGGTGTTGCATTCTAACGACATTGCCAAACCACTTGATCTTCTTCCTTTCAATAAATGTGGCACAAGGTGTTGATCCCACTGTCTGTATTTCTTACTCGGTCTCGGATTGTGAAGTTGACAGATCTCCTCAGGCATCTCATCTCGCAGGTGTTGATTTTGCGAAAGTGTGATTTGGATAAAGTCCAAGTTTGAGATTGGTAGCATAGGATTGGTGTGAATATGCTGTTTATTATCTGTCGTTTTGCGGACATGGGTGTATTTGGATGTTTCAGTAAGGGTGATAGTTGATATGTAAGTGCACTAGCTTTTTGACATCTGATTTCGTGGGTCCGGTGTTCTGCTAACTTGCACTACTTCGGTTTTGGCTGTATGTATACTCATATTGTATCTGCTGCATGTTGAACTCAGATTATTAATATGATTTTGTAGTCTGCCCTCATCGCTGTAAAATAGGCACTGATCGTCTGCAAATAGAAGTTCATTTGTTTCCTGTGGATCAGTTGTTTCATCTGGATTAAAGAGTTCTAAATTTTCTGAATCTTTTCCGTCAAGACTTGCTTCTTTGAATATTCTGTCAATGTAGATATTAAATAGCAGAGGAGAGAGCACACATCCCTGTCTCACTCCTGTATTGACTGTGAACATATCTGATATACCTTCTTGTGTTCTTACTGCACTTCGTCTCGAGTGGTACATGGCTATGATGTTTTCTAGCAATTGCCCTTGTATCCCATAGTCTTCAAGGATGGTCCATAATTTGTATCTGTCTACTCTATCTAAAGCCTTTTCCTGATCTACAAACAATATTCGACTGGTCACTATATTCTATAGTTTTTTCACATATTTGTCTAAGTGTAAATAGTGCATGCAACTTTTTTCCTTTCCGAAAACCGAATTGTACATGCTTAACTGTTGTTCTACTATGGGTCTAGTTCTTTTTCCAATAGTTTTGCGTACATTTTCCCTGTATGGCTCGGGAGATCTGTATGTTTCGCACTCTCTAAGTAGTTCTTGAAAGTATTCTGTCTACCTTGCTAGTCTTTGTTGTGGATTAAATATCGGTATACCTCTTTTAGCAGGTCTCTCTGGCGAGAGGGGTTACACGACTTTCTCCATAATCCCGTTTATCCACGCAGGGTCTCGCAGCGCGCGAGAATTGGAAGCGGTTCTACCCGCGCTGGTGACTTGCGGGATAAATAAGCCGGCCGCTCAGAAAGCAATGGCAAACTACTGAGCGTAATCTTGCCAAGAAATCAACAACCAGCTGAAAGATGCTGATGATGACAGCGATGTCCTGTAAAGGATACGCAAAACATTTTTTTTATATACCTCTTTTGCTGTTTATGATGGTGGTTGGGTTGTAGCATGCATCTCTGTTTCTCATTGTATTGACACGTTTATAAAATTCTCTTGGGCAGTCTTTGCTAAGGGTCGCCATCTGTTCATCGTATATTCTCCAGGATTCATTTTTAGATGCTCTAATTGTTCGTTTGGCATTTCGTCGTGCTATTCTATAAGCAACATAGTCTTATTCAGATTTAGTTGTGGTCCATTTTTTGAACGCTACCTTCTTTTTGAATATGCTATCTTTAACTTCGTTGTTCCACCAAGCTGTTCTTAATCTGTTGTCCTGCCCTACTTTCTGTGTTCCTCATTTATTTTCCAGAGTGTTGAGCATGCCAGCCTTGAAAATAGTCCATTCTTTATCTATGATTGAGTAGTCCTCGGGGATGTTCTTATGAAGTTTTTTTGATTTCTTGATTGATTTCGTCTTTAACCGTATTTTCCTGAAGCCTCCTATAATTGATGACACGTGTTGTTGTTACCTTTATGTTTCTTATTTTCCTGTATGTTGGAATCTTTTTTAGTATGACTATCTATCTATCTATCTATCTATCTATCTATCTATCTATCTATCTATCTATCTATCTATCTATCTATCTATCTATCTATCTATCTATCTATCTATCTATCTATCTATCTATCTATCTATCTATCTATCTATCTATCTATCTATCTATCTAATCTATCTAATCTATCTGTCTATCTATCTATCTATCTATCTATCTGTCTGTCTGTCTGTCTGTCTGTCTGTCTTTTTGTCTGTCTGTCTGTCTGTCTGTCTGTCTGACCCGGCCTGTCCGTTCGTCCGTCTCTCCCTCCGTCTATCCCACCCTCTCTATCTATCTATCTATCTATCTATCTATCTATCTATCTATCTATCTATCTATCTATCTATCTATCTATCTATCTATCTATCTATCTATCTATCTATCTATCTGTCTGTCTGTCTGTCTGTCTGTCTATAGCCAGGGGACTTAACCTAAGATATAGCAATGCTACTAAAAGTTATGTCCCTTTATATAAATTTTCTTATATTAAGTCAGGTAATTACAAAATTACATTTTAGTAAAGAAATAGCTGATTGTACAGTACCAAACTATGACAGTTGGCTGCACGAGAATGAAAAGAAAACATGTAGAAAATTTCATCTCAATCGGATGGACCGTTATCGAACGCATCAAATACATCCCCACCCACCCACATACATACATACTATTTTATATATATAGATAAGCAAACATCAAATTCTGTCAAAGGATATCGGGCTGTGTGAGACAGAGCTCTATTAGTAAAATTAAACGGAAGACCTTTTAAAATAAATGTCATTTAAGTATATGCCCCAACAAGTGAATGCAGTGAAGAAAGTGTAGAGGAATTTTATAATGACATGGAGTCTGCTCTGAAGAACTGTAAAAAATCAGAAATAAATATCATAATGGGTGATTTCAACGCAAAAAATAGAAAAGCAAGGCGATGGATGCAGTGTAGGCAACCATGAATTGGGAGAGAGAAATGAAAGAGGATACAGAATTGTAGAATGGGCAAAAGAACAAGAAATGTTTGTAGGAAACACCTGGTTTAAACAGCATCCTAGAAGATTATGGACATGGAGGAGTCCAGACAGCAGGATTAAAAACCAGATAGATTACATCCTGATTAGCAGAAGGTTTGGAAATGCTTTAACAGTCGTAAAAACAATTCCAAATGCAGACTGTTACAGTGATCACAGATTAATTACAGGCACATCGAGGGTAAAGTTAAAGAAAGTCAAGCATAGAGCAGGAAACTCTAAATATGACTTGTGCAAATTGAATTATTGTCTGATCTAAAGATCCTATTTCAAGATGTAGATGTTCAATGGGAAATACTGAAGAATTCAATCAGTTGTGCAACAGAAAAAACGATTCCAAAATTAAAGAAAGTGGGCCGTAAGACATGGATGACAAGAAATTTTACAGCTAGTTTAGTTTAGTTGATGGATCAACATCACGGCACACGGGTGTAACCCATAAGTGCTCCGTTCTCCTCCTAACTCAAATTTTACAACTAATGGAAACAAGAAGACAGAACAAAAATAATCCTGTCAAACATGAAGAACTTCACAGAAAAGTCAGAACCTTATGTAAGGAGGCAAAAGAAACATGGCTTGAGAAACATTGCAGAGAAATTGAAAACCAACACAACAGTAAAAATGCGAAACTAATGCACAAAAGAATTCAGGAGCTTACTAATCAAAGACCACGTACATCAGCAGGCTGCCTAAAGACAAAAGATGGAAGAGTCATAATAGAAAAAGATCAGATCTTACTTGTAGGTCAGATTACGTGAAAAACCTTTATGACGATAACAGAGATGAACAGTATGATGTTCAAAATAATAATGAAGGACCAGCAATTTTGAAAATGAAGGTTCAGAATGCTCTTCACCATATGAAATCTGGCAAGACCCTCGGTTCAGACAGCGTCACAACAGATATGATTAATGCTTTAGAAGAATATGGAATAGATAAAGTTACCAATCTGCTTAATACAATATATGATACTGGAAATATACCTCACGAGTTATGTAATTCTGCATTTATTGCAATCCCAAAGAAATCAGGAGCCTTGGAATGTGATCGACATCGAACAATTAGTATAATGAGTCACATCACGAAGATTTTGCTAAGAATTATCATGTAAAGAGTTAGGAGGAAAATACAACCTGAAATAGGAGAAGAACAATGTGGGTTTGTAGAAGGAAAGGGTACAGTAAACGCTGTGTATATACTGAGAACCGTAATCGAACGTTCTATAGAAGTAAACAAAGATCTACACCTTTGCTTTATTGACTACACAAAGGCTTTCGATAAAGTGAGACACGTCGACATGATAAGGATGTTTGAAGATCTACAAATTGATGGAAAAGACCTTAGACTTGTAAAAACATATATTGGAAACATCAAGCTGCCATAAGAGTTGATAATGAAGTAGGCCAATAGCAGCCTATTAAGAGAGGTGTGAGACAGGGATATGTAATGTCTCCAGATCTGTCTTCCCTGTACAGTGAAAGTATTTTCAGAAATATTGATTGATTGATTGATTGATTGATTGATTTAGGAATCGACATCACATCATTCGGGGCATTCCCATAAGTGCTCCGTCCCCATCCTCAGCAGCCAGCGAAGAGTTCCAACACTAATATGACTTGTGCAGTTTCAGAAATATTGAAGATATGGGAGGAATCAACACTGGTGGACGATGCATCAATAACATTAGATATGCAGATGATACAGTCTTGATTGCAGACAATGAGCAGGACCTGCAACATTTAGTAGATGCGGTTGTTACACACAGCGAACAACGAGGGTTAGAATTAAATTGTAAAAAGACACAGGTTATGGTCGTCACTAGGAAGAACGAAATACCACAATGTAATATACAAGTAAATGGGAATATTCTTTAACAAGTGAATAGGTACAGTTATCTCGGAACAGTAATAACATCTGATGGGAGATGCCTTGAAGAGATTAGATCAAGAATCGCCATGGCAAAAGTAGTTTTCAGCAAGATGAAAAACTTACTGACCAATGAAAAGATGTCAATTGAAACGAGAAAAAGAGTATAGAGATGCTACATAGAACCTATACTTTCATATGGATGTGAAGCTTGGACAATGAGTAGTCAAGCTAAAAAAACATCTGATGGCTGTAGAAATGTGGTTTCTGAGGAAAATGCTAAGAATACCATGGACAGCCAGAAAGACCAATGAACAAGTCCTTCAAGAAACAAATGAAGATCGTAAACTGATTAAAGACATTAGACGTAGACAGTCAAAATTTTTGGGCACGTTATGAGAAGAAATGATTTGGAGAACTTGGTGACAATTGGTAAGATCGAAGGGAACAGACCAAGCGGAAGACCTAGAAGCAAATACCTGGATGGCTTGTCCTCGTGGCATGGTCGAGACAGAAACACGGAGGTGATCCATGGCTCTGGTGATCGAGTGAGATGGCAAAACATGACCGCCCACGCTTACCGGCATGGCACATGATGGATGGATGGATTCTGGCGGCGGCATTATGCTCAATGAAATGCTTTTACATCTGTCCGCGACTGTTTGTAGCGTGAACTGCATGTTCAGAATAATGACAGCCCGAATGTCGTAGAACTGAGTGGATTGCTTTATGCAGTAATGTGTGGCTGCTGATTTTCTAGTACTGCCGCTTCCATCGACGATGAACTGTCTTTTGCGTGGAGAACTTATGTGTTGGCATTATGACGGCTGCATTATGCACAGTGTACCTGTGCGGGCTGCTGGTTTGTCGAGACTCCTGTTTGGTCCACTTTTCACATGGGGCAGCTAGGAGCATTTTGTGTGATATTCACTGGCACAGGAACGCAGCATAATTGGTCAACACATTGCCGTGTAGTTGAAACCACGACTAATGACTAATGACTAAAGAGGAATAACAGCAGCAAAGCTGATCCAGAAAACCAAAGACCGAGATCTGTGGAGAGATATGAACGCCTACGCCAGCCGGCACGGCACTTGATGATGAGTTTTATTAATAATTAGTCTAGTCATTCTCTATGTTATTGATCCATATATGTGTGCTGATGAGTTGAATTGAGATGTTGAGATGATTTGAGTTGAGATGGGTTGAGTTGAGTTAAGATGAGCTGAGTTTAGACGAGTTGAGTTAAGTTGAAACATGAACCGATATTTCAGCACTCGGGACATTGTATCTGCGCGCCGCCCCAGTCTCAACAACAATCAAAGAATACCAATACTAATATTACCAGTTGCAGCCTGAATATGTGTCCGTCAGTACATATTTAACGTTACAGTTACATATTCTACGTTTGGTATTAATTTTTATATCTTGTTACATCTACCAATTTCATTGTGCTTTGAAAGCTCTTCTAGCCTATTTTATTCTTATTTTAATATCTCCGTCTGTCCCTTGATCGCATTCTACATTGCTACCCGAATAGGTGCATAATTCCACCTTTTGAATGGCTGTTCAACAAGCAGAGGTGGTGGTCCATGGTATCTTAAGAGTTAATGCACGATGATTTCAGTTACTGCATTAATTTTGCACAACCTGCGGTTAGTTGCTTGGCTATAAATTTATCATTTCTGAAAAGGTGGCGATTGCTGTTCATTAATTTATATTTTATTTCTTCTAAATTCAGCGACACTAATCAACGAAACAAAAATTCTTCCTGGCATTGCAGTTTTAGACCGTTATATGAAACTTTCTTTCTCAGCTATGGATATCAGCTTCACGCTAGCTAATGGAGTTTAAATCCCCCGTGTGCTAATATTCTGTAGATTACTGTCAGTGGTATATTACGTTACAAAAGATAACAGGTAAAACGTCAAAAGCTTGCCTGGGTTGGGCATTTCATACGTCCTAACACCCTCACAAATGTCATATATAGGGTGGTGCAAAATGATCTGACACATTTGTAACTTTAATAAAACTAAATTAGATTAAATGAACAAAAGAGTATTTTTATTTATCAAATGTACACATGATGCCATTTTGTTTTATGTTGTTTGAATAATGAAAAAATGTATTTTTATTTCATAAATGTACATATGATGTCATTTTATTTCATTTTCTTTTAAAGATTACATCAGTCAAATGTTCGCCGTTATTGTCCACACACTGTTGAAGACGTTCGCGAAAGTTGTCAATAACTCGGCGGATCATTTCATGTGGAATAGACTCAATTTCTTGATGAATTGCATGTTTCAATTGTTCAATAGATCGGGGGCGATGAATGTACGATGTAAAATAAAATGACATCATATGTACATTTGGGAAATAAAAATACTTTTTTTTTTTCATTATTCAAACAACACAAAACAAAATGGCATCATGTGTACATTTGATAAATAAAAATACTTTATTGTTCTTTTATTCTAATTTAATTTTATTAAAGTTACAAATGTGTCAGATAATTTTGCCCATATATATATATATATATATATATATATATATATATATATATATATATATATATATATATATATATATATATATATATATATATATATTGTTATTTATTATTATTATTGTGTAGCGTGTAGTATTTATAAAATATGTTTCCATATTTTAATTTTCTCCTTAATGTTTTAGCAGTTCTATATATCGTTATTTATTATTATTATTATTATTATTATTATTATTATTATTATTATTGTTGTTGTTGTTGTTGTTATTATTATTATTGTTAAGGTGTCAGGTCTTAGTCAGATATGACTGCGCTACTGTATAACAGTAGACGGTACTACCTGCTTTCTGTTAGCGTCGAACGTTGGGCGGCACTTACCAAACCCGACACCCCACATTGCGCCAACTTCGGGCGGAAGAGCGCAATTGGGAGGGTACAAGCCTTACCCTGGTGCGAGGAAATGCAACCTAAAGACAAAATGTCATGACAGGGCAGACCAGGCCCTAAGCCTTGGTTGGCAGTTGGTCTAGGATTGAAGCTCCGACAGGCGGACAGTTAGAGCATTGCTTTGCTAATCCGGCAGCTTCTGCAGCTTTTCTTGTTCCAGATGTAGAGGTGTTGCCTTTCCTCTGGAGTGAGCTAGGCAGGCCGAGAGAGGGATCATGCTGCATGGGCAACACATGATCTCTATATTTTAGCCCAGGTTTTCTGCTATGGAGAGGCAATAACTCCATCCCTGGTCTTAACCGGTCTCGGAATCAAAGCGAGAAGCAACTGTTACCGTGTTACGGGTTATAAGTCCCTGTCAATTGGCGTAGACATGAGGCGCCACGCGTTGCCTCTGACGGTGGGAGACACCTACAGGTGTCACTGATCAGCTACGGCCCGCCTCAAGCTGGGCAGCCCCCGGCCAGTTGGGTGCTGATCCGCCACAGCCTGCCTGCTTCAATGGGTGCTTTGGGCTAGGACAAAATCTGAATTAGAAGGCTGTAAAACCAATGCACCAGGTACTAATAAAAAAGAAACATAGAAACCTCAAGCTACGGCTTGCAACCTGGAACGTGAGAACCATGTGTCCAGGATTTTCCACTGACTTGACCAATATTGACGATGTGAGAAAAACGGCTGTGATTGATGCCGAACTCAATCGTCTTAACATTGATATTGCTGGCTTGCAGGAGACTCGTCTCGCTGAGGAAGTGTCCCTCAGGGAAAACAATAACACCTTTTTATTTGGAAGGGTAGAGGGCAGGCAAAAAAAAGGCAACATGGTGTGGGCTTTGCAGTAAAGAATTCGCTACTGGGAATGATTGAAATTCCAGCATCAGGAAAATGAAAGACTATTATCCATGCGCTTGGCAACCTCCTGTGGTTTTGCCACCATTATTACTGCATATGCACCGACACTCGATTCTTCTGATGATGTGAAGGATTCGTTCTGTGAGGAGTTAGACTCCGTGATCAAGGCAGTTCCAAAATCGGACTACATGTATATGCTCGGTGATTTCAATGCTCGTGTGGGCAAGGGCTCGAGTTCATGACCAGTGTGCCTTGGAAAATACAACATCGGTCGCATGAATGAAAATGGGCAAAGGCTGCTGGAGCATTACACCAGAAATGACCTATGTATTACAAACTCCTTTTTTAAAACAAAAGAGCTGCATAAGGTCACATGGAAACATCCAAGATCCGGCCATTGGCACCAGCTGGACTTCATCATCACACGGAGACAACATCTGAACCATATATCATTGACTCGAAGTTACCACAGTGCTGTCTGTGATACTGATCATTCTTTGGTTGTTGCAAGGGTTAGACTGAGACCAAAGAGAATCTACACAACTAAACACAAATCTAGCCCCACTCACAATCCTGAAAAGTGCTTTCAGTTTCAACAGCAACTTGAAGACGCTTTCATTGGTACACCAGAAAATTGTACAGTAAGTGAAAAGTGGGGTCAACTTAAGGAAACTCTTTATAAAGCTGCCGTTGGGGTTTACGGCACTTTGGATCATAAGAGGCAGGACTGGTTTGCGGCAAACAGCCAGACTCTGCAGCGCTTGATTGATAAGAAGAAGATAGCTCTCTTAAGAATGTCGCTTGTCGTCTCTGGGGGGACAGTAGAATCAACAAGCACACTTCAACTTCCCTTTTTCCAATGTTGGGTCTATTGCCAGACCTTTGTCTACACACCCCCTTTCCAGTCTTCTATTCACTATCTCTCTCTCTATTATCGCAAGACCATACCCATTTTCACTTTCCTTCAGAACATACCCACACAACACTGTCCTCTAATAAATACTAAAATTATTTAATGAATAAAAAGTGTCATGGGTATGTATAGGGTGTGTGTAAAGACATTGTTGGTGTGTTCTATCGTGTAGGTGAAATAAGAGTGACAGTCTAAGATCCACATCACAGTCTCATCACGCAACGGCCATATATTGTCACCACAGCACAGAACTGGTTTACTCTCACCCAGTGTAGTTTCTCTCTGACTGATGATGATGATGTCTTCACAATATGCTTGACTTTTTAAATAAACTGTATTTTCACAACAGCGTGTTTTTTTTAATATGTAATGTCTTTTCGTGTGAAATATCCAATATGTGAACGGTTTTAAAGTCCAGAGAATGTTTACGCATCCGATACAATTTAATGAATTTTTGTCTATGGATGGATGACTAACCACAACCCTGTTTATATATTACACTGACACACTGTTTGTATTAAAGTCCAAGAATGTTCTATTCCTCAGAGGAAAAGTTCTGGCATTACAGTTTGTTTGTATTTATCTTATGGTCATGTGAACCATATTGCTAGTCCGTTCTATGTGGAGTTGACATATTTTCTGCTGTCAGTATCTTATCCGGACAGACTTATTATGCCGTTACTTTTAGAACTGGTTGACCTTAGGGTTGATACAAGACTTAAATCTTGAGGATATTTATCACTGCATCCGACTATGGTAATGTCCTTCTTTTTATGGGTGTAGCTATTACAATTTCCAGTGTAATGGAATTCAGCGGAGTTCAGTGGAGTTCAGTGGAACCTTATAATACTATTCCAGTCCTAGAATTAAACCACCGAGTCCCATCAAGGAAAACTGCATGTTGTTTTCAAACAACCTAGACATCGTGATTAAGATTTCTATTTCGGCACTGAAATAAATCCACACTCCAGCCTGGGTCAAGCCAACATGTATACTCAATTAAACTGGTATTTTCAGACCATTTATACTTTGGCTCCTCTTTTTGATCTTCATACAACAACCGAAATCTACTTTGATAAACGATCATTCTGGATATCAATGATTATCCACTCGTTTCTCGGGACTACGGACATACGGTTCCGTTACTTCAAAAGTCCTCTGATCGTCTATCGTGACTCCGTTTTCCCATA
Organism: Cepaea nemoralis; assembly: GCA_014155875.1. Lineage (NCBI taxonomy): Eukaryota > Metazoa > Mollusca > Gastropoda > Stylommatophora > Helicidae > Cepaea > Cepaea nemoralis. The sequence continues at coordinate 335,427 of JACEFZ010017038.1, read as the reverse complement.
TCAAAGGTTTGTGAAATTGTTTTATCGTGATTCCCTCTCCGGGGTTCAAAGGGTTTAAGATCGTCGTTTTCCGTCGCCCGTCTCTCAACAAACACGCGGTATCTGTTTTGATCTTGGAGTCAATAACCTGTACTCACCTCAGGACCGAATCGATCGCTTGTTTTTCTGATCTTAAGGCCAATAACTTTCCATCCTCGTGTAATATAAGCAATTTTCTGTTTTGATATATCGTAGGGTCGTTAACCTATCAGTATTCTGTGACAAAGAAACAAGGAAAGACCAACGCGTAACACTCTGAGTGAGCTAAAGCAAGCTAGGAAGGATGTGCAAAAGGCTGTCAGGCAGTGTGCAAATGATTATTGGATCAAGTTATGTGAGCCCATTCAAATCGCAAGTGATAAGAGAAACATCAGAAGCATGTATGAAGGAATAAAGAAAGCCCGTTGTCCAATGAACAAAAGAAGTGCACCATTGAAAGCCTTGACTGGAGAAATCATAACTGATAAGAAACAGCAGATGGACAGATGGGTAGAGCACTATTTGGAGCTTTACTCAAGTGAGACCAAACTAGCGGATGATGCCCTCAACGCCATAGAGGCTCTACCAACTCTTGACTACCTGGACACACTTCCCACCATAACAGAAGTTAAGTGTGCTATAAATGAACTTGCATCTGAAAAGGCTCCAGAGTAAGGATGGGATTCCAATAGAGGTTATCAGGAGTGGGCAAGACACACTCATTCTACAGATCCACCAGCTAATAGAGCTATGCTGGCTAGAAGGACAAGTCCCACATGATTTCAAAGATTCAAGCATCATAACACTGTACAAGAACAAGGGAGATCGGAGCGACTGCAACAACTATAGGGGTATCTCACTTCTGTGTATTGTTGGAAAAGTATTTGCCAGAATTGTTCTGCGCAGACTTCAAGTCCTAGGAGATCAAGTCTACCCCGAATCACAGTGTGGCTTTCGACAGAACCGGTCTACCATTGATATAATATTCTCATTACGACAAATGCAAGAAAAATGCCGTGAACAGAATCAACCACTGTTTATTGCCTTCATTAACCTCACAAAGACATTTAATTTGGTAAGCCGTGAGTGTCTTTTCAAAGCACTAAAGAAGATTGGCTGCCCACCAACTCTTCTGTCCATTGTGGAATCGTTCCACACAGGCATGAAGGGTATAATAGTGGAGTTAAGCAAGGTTGTGTACTAGCTCCCACCCTCTTTGGAATATACTTTTCACTTCTACTGAAATATGCCCTCCGTGATCAGGATGGTGGTATATACATTCACTCACGCTCTGATGGCGGCCTCTACAATGCTCAGAGATTGAAGGCCAAGACCAAAATTAGGAGGATACTGATCAGAGAGTTGCTTTTTGCAGATGATACTGAAGTTACGACCCACTCTGAGGAAGAATTACAATGTATAATATCTGCATTGTCCAATGCTTGTTCTGAATTTGGTTTCACAATTAGCAAAAAGAAGACACAGATTATGTCACAAGGTGCACATGGGGTACCATCAATTTTTATTCACGACGCCAAACTAGAGATGGTAGTGTCAGAGTCTTAAACTTGGCTCGTTATCCCTAACACATGTGAGACAATTACAAGTACAACATGATTGGACTTGAGACACAACGACACGAAGTTAAATGGATTTATTTACCGATCACATGCAATACGATCTAGCATGTGATACTCATTACAATACAGATATGATTCATCAATACACTTACAGACAACCCACAGCTTACAGTCTATCTCACAAGATGTACAAGCACTCGACTTTCGGGCACAGAACTACACAAAGCCTTTCTCTCTCTATACGTCCTGTCTGGTCCAAGTACCCCAAGCTGTCTGTCTGTTTCTAGCAAAGCGCTTGCCCTCTGTGGCTGGACGCACGAGGCCTGCGTGCGTCTTGCTTTGTCCTTGCCTGACCGCTGCCTGTCACGTCAGCCAGCAACCTCGCGGGCAGGTAACTAATACTCGCCTGGCGGGCGTAACGATGTTCCTGCATCTCGGTTGGAGACATTCCAGATTCTGACACGCTCCCCCGGGGCTTCTCCATGAAAGATGTCATCTTTCATGTATACTCTATATACATACCGGGTTAATATTTTAACCATGTCAGAATCGATCCCTCTGTTGTTATATGCATTGGTATAGAAATACATAATAATACATATATTGGCATAGAAATACATAAGAAATGCAAGTTGTATTTTAAGACATGTGGTGTTCAATTTTTACCACTTGCCAAGTTTCATTCTCTCGATGGATGATTACCTGAGTTGCAATATTGACCCAGTCAGATCGGTAGCACCAGCTTTCCAAGCAACTACCTCGCAACCTCGAAAAAAAAAATAATAATATGCTCTTTGTAACCAAAAAACATCTGGTAAGACCGTAATACGACTTTTTATAAGCCGTATTCAACGTTCGAGTTCCGACCTCATTTGGCCATGAGCTCTTCCGTCGGTCTACAACGTCGGTAAACCTTTACCATGCCCAGTTGATGACTTCTTGGAGTGTTAACAATCTGGCAACACCATGGCTATTTATATACAACACATATTCGAATACATTTCAATTTATCGCCCTTGGTGTAATAATGTAATAACAATTAAATGAAAGGGACATAATTTTAAACACTTTTAAATATAATAATTTACAATTATTCTTTTATTTCTCAGCGTCATCGCTTGATGCTTTTCCATACTAGCGAAAAAATGTCGATAGTATGAATAAGTTAATCAAGATATGATTCTAAGATTACACTAGTTGAAACACCATTAATACACAATTCGTGTATTCGAAATTGATGATTCTTAAACATTTTAGAAGCGTCATACCTTTTTAAGGTTTTGTTTGTCGTCTGCTAATTTTGGACTATATTTATAAATTATCCGGAAGTACACACGAACAGCTGATGTTGAAAAAATTCTATAACACATTTGTTCCGGTCTGATGTAGCAACTCGGAATGTAACTGTTCTGATAGTTCATGTGTTGGATGTTTCGTTGGAACACTTCTTGATTTCGATTGACTGCAGTGGTGTAAATGTCAAAGTTCAGTTCACTCTTTCACACACGGATTAAAAATATCACTGGATATGTTCCACTCGCAGATACCACTGATAAATTGGATAGTTTGCTTGCGGTAAGTTCAGAGCGAATGTGGCACTGTTCTTGTTTCGTAATTTATTTACAATTAATATTGTTCACTTTCTACCACACACTACACAATTATTCACGACAATTACTATGATAATAATAAAATAAGAACACTATATATAGTGGGAATGAACCCTATCACATCACATAGTAGACATACACAGCTTTTCGTGGAAAAAAAATCTTCACTGATGGCTGTGTTGGTCTGAGTGTATTTAACACACTGCACTCAGACATTAGTGCTTACTGGGTCGGTCGGACAACGGGACAACAGATCGGCAATTGTGTTGGTTCTGCCTGCGATATGTCGAACTTCAAAGCTGTAATCTTGAAGTTTAAGAGACCAGCGCGCTATCATTTGGTTGGTAGGTATTCCTGAAGTAATAAATTTCAACGGACTATTGTCGGACTCAACAATGAAATGACGTCCCAGGAGGAATCTGGAAAATTTAGTTATACCCTCCACTAGAGCAAGGGCTTCCAACTGTGGTGTCGACCAATCGCGTTCTCTAGGTTTTAATTTTCTAGAGAAGTAGTACACAGGATGTAGGATGTTATCATGTTCCTGTAACAGAACTGCTCCAATTGCTACGGAGCTCGCATCTGTGCGTAATCTGAAAGAAATAAGAAAATTTGGCAATTTGAGAATGGGATTCTTTAAACTATTCTCAGAGAAATAAGATAACACTTTCTGGAATGCAAATTTTAGGCATTCATTGTTTACAATATTTTCAGGTTGATCTTTCGTTAGTAGGTTAGTAAATTTTTCAGTCAGTTCAGCAAAATCAGGTATGAACTGTCTATAATAATTTAGTAACCCTAACATACTTCTGACTTGCTTTTTCGTAGTCGGAAGTGAGAGTTTCAGTATTTTGGACACGATGTTATCGTCTGTCGTGACAAAGCCATTAGATATTTTGTACCCCAAGAAGGATATTTCCTGATAGGCTATGTCTACTTTTGTCGGCTTTACCGTCAGTCCGTGCTGTCTGATCCGTTCAAATGTCTGCTGTAATGTCTTTATATGGTCTGTCATTGTCTTTGTGTGAACACAAATGTCGTCCATGTAACAGATAATGTTTGGTATGTCCACTAGTAAAAGTCGTGTCATACGTACGAATGTCGCTGGGGCATTGACCAGCCCAAATGGAAGTTTGCACCATTCGTACAGTTCCCAAGGTGTGGCAAATGCTGTCAGGTGTCTGCTCTGTTCGTCTACAGTTATCTGCCAGTAACCTTTCGTCATGTCTACCTTCGTAAAGAATCTAGAGTCTGTCAGTTCTGTCAGTAGATCTTCAGAGTTGGACATTGGTTCTAGATCAAGAAGAGTTATTTTATTTAATTTTCTATAGTCGATACAGAGTCTTATCGTGTTGTCCTTTTTGCGTACCATGACCATTGGAGATGAGAAATGTGATTGGGATCGTCTAATGATGTTGTTTTTCTCTAAGCTAATGATTTCCTGATGTAAGTTTTCTTTGTAATGCACTGGAATGGTGGAATGCATCTTATGGGTGTGTTTGAAGTGAGTGTGATGTGATGCTGTACTAATTCTGTTTGTCCTGGGTTGTTGGAGAAGATGGTGTTGTACTGTTGTATGAGATGTTTGCAGCTGTCTGTTTCTGCTTGAGTTAAGTTTGGGTTGATTTTAATTTCTTTCAAGCAGTTTGTCGTGTCTAATGCAGGTGTTGGAATTTCGTCACTATCTTCGTCATCTTCATGGTCTATTATCACTGTACAGGCTGTTGTATCGTCTTGTTCGTCGTCTCTGTTGTAATATGGTCTTAGCATATTGATGTAGAATATTTTGTGTTTGTCTTTTATTTGAATCTCATAGTCTACAGCTGAAATCTGTCTTAATACTTTAAATGGTCCTTGCCAAGACTCAGTCAATAAATGTCTGTCACTAGGTAAGAGAAGAAGTACGTCCTGTCCAGGTGTCAACGTTATGGTCCTGTTACCTCTGTCTGCGTATTGTCTATATGTAGCACCAGATAATTTTAGTGCATCTTTTGCAATTATACAAGATTTGATGATTCTTTCACGCAATGATGTAACGTATACGTATGATGATATGGGTTTAAGTAAAGGAGTGGATTCAGTTAACATTTGATGATAGATGCTCAATGGGCCACGTGGTTTGGCACCATAGATAAGTTCAAAAGGAGAGAAACCAGTACTAGAATGTGGTACCTCGCGATAAGCAAAAAGTATAGCAGGCAAATATATGTCCCGATTAGTGGGATGCTCTTGCGTGACTTTAGCAAGCATATGCTTTAAATCACCGTTAAATTTCTCTATGATTCCACTTGAGTGAGGATGGTACGGAGAATTAAAACATTGCTTCACCCCTAACATTTTGGTGAAAGCCTGAGTAGATGCGGCAATGAATTGACTTCCCCTATCTGATTGGATAGTGTCTGGAAATCCTATCCGTGAAAATATATGGAAGAAAACTTCCATTATGTCATTGGCAGTTATGTTCTTTAACGGAACCGCTTCAGGCCAGCGGCTACATAGATCAATGTTGGTAATAATATATTTATTCCGTCTGGTTGTTATCTGATTAAGAGGGCCCACTATGTCGACAGATATTTTCTCAAAAGGTCGACTGGCTAAGTCAGTAATCTGTAATTTTGCCTGTGGGTGTTTTCCCTTCTTCACTAGTTTTTGGCAGATGTCACAACTTCTACAATATTGTTTAATGTCATTGCAGAATGTGGGCCAGTAAAACTGTGTAAGTACTCTCGATCGGGTTTTAGAGTATGCCATATGCCCTGCAAGAGGTATATCATGGGCAAGATGTAAGGCTTGCTTACGATACTCAACCGGCAAAACAGTTTGCTCTGTTGTGCTGTCCCCTCTGGTATAGTACCTGGTGAGGATGCAATTTTTCAAAGCAAAATGCCATCTTGCATTTTTGGTTACCTTTGGCTTTTGGCCGATCAGATTAAAATACTTAGACAAAGAAGGATCAGCCTTTTGGGCTGTTACAAAAGTCTCCTTTATGGTTTTAGGAGGTAATAACACTGGGCTAAGCATTTCTATAGCCTCAGTTTGATTAATTTCATCTTGCACTCTAGCAGTAGATCTGGTTACTGCGTTCACACATTCAATGATATCAGATGGTGATGAAATAGTTTGATCAATGATGTCATGAGATCTTAGTGCTACATTAGCTATCATACATTCATTTGGTGGTACAACATTATCAATGATGACATTTGATGGTGATGATGTTATGATCTCATCAATGCAAACAGATGTTATATCATGAGGCATATCATTCACCTCTGGTAAATTTCCAATGATAATATCACACACAGGGTTAGTTAATGCTGCGCATTTTACTTTCCCAGTGAGGAAAGGTGTTTGAATATATGCCCATGCTAGTGGGTACTTTTCAATATTTCCGGAGAATGTTCTGCATGTTACGTGCCTGCCTGTATAGTCTGTAGGCATTATGAACGTTCTCTTTAGTCCAATAAGTGAACTTCCTGTGTCCCGAAGGACTGTAGCAGGATTGCCATTCACATATCCCTGATGGATGTTTATTCTGCCTTTGGAATCTATTACCAAATTAGCTTCTTCATTGGCAATAGGAATGGAGTGGCCGCATGTCAAAATGCCATCTTCATAAAAGGTATTACAAACAGTACATTTATTTGCGTTAAACATGTCAAAAGACTGTGCTGAGTTCACAGGATGTTTTTCTGATTGTTCTTCATCTGATGATGAACTATCAAATAAGGCGGCATTTGCTTTCTTGGTCATTTGCCTTCCTTTACAATCATGACGATAATGCCCGTACGCCTTACAGAGGAAACATTTACGTAAATTTCTGAAGGATTTACGTTCCTTATCTTGTCTATTTACGACTATTCGCCTGGCGGGCGTAACGATGTTCCTGCATCTCGGTTGGAGACATTCCAGATTCTGACAGGTAGACCATTTTACATATCTAGGATCAGTGGTAAATAGCAAATTATCCCTAGATCAGGAAATCCACACCCGGATTGGTAAAGCAGCAACAACAATGAACAGGTTAAGAAAAAGAGTCTGGGAGAACAGGAAGCTTACTGTCAAAACATAAGTCCTTGTCTATCAAACCTATGTCCTTAGTACTCTTCTTTATGGCTGTGAAACCTTGACAACTTATTCACACCAAGAGAAACGTTTAAACAGCTTTCATATGCCATATCTGCGAAGAATTCTTGGTATTAAGTGGCAAGACAAAATCACAAATACTGAAGTATTGGAAAATCAGGTTGTGTGACGGTTTATTCCAGGCTCAGTCTTCGTAGACTTAGATAGATAGGACATCTTAGGAGGATGGATGATGGTAAAATACCAATAGACATCTTTTTTGGTGAATTACAGATGGGGAAGAGATCTCAGGGTCGGCCTCTAATACGATACAAAGATGTGTGTAAGCGGAACATGATTGATATAGGCATTGAAAATGCACATTGGGAGCAAGTCGCCGCTGAACGTGTTGCATGGAGGGCAAACATCAGAAATGGAATAAAGACAAAGGAGAAAATTATTGCAGATATGTCACACCGAGCGTGCGAGACGTAAGATGGTGCATGATGGTTGAAACGACCACGTGTTCACATGCACCCACTGTGAACGAACATTTACATCGCGAATTGGCCTTATCAGTCACATTCGCTACCGCTATGGGTAAAAGTTATTATGCCTTTTTGAAGCACAAACTATCGTCTGTCAAGACGGCAAGGTGCCATTGAATGATATTATTGTCATTATTATTATTATTTTTATTATTATTATTATTATGTAGTATGAAGTGTTTATAAAATATACTTACAGATTTTAACGTTATCCTTACTATCTGATCAGTTTTATATATAGTTATTTATTGTTTTTACGGTTATTATTACTGTTATTGTTATTATTGTTATTATTATTATTATTATTATTATTATTATTATTATTATTATTATTATGCTGAAATCTGTATTTATAGCTATACAAAAAAAAAAAGACCACTAGTAACCTCATAGACCATGCCACTAAGCTTCTACACAGAATTATAATGAGAAGAACAAGAAAGAAAATGAAAATGGACATCGGTGAAAAACAGTATAGACTTGTGGAAGGAAAGGGTACAAACAATGCAATATATACATTACGGACACTGTTAGAAAGATCAATAGAGACACAGAAAGGCATATATCTGTGCTTCATAGATTATACTAAGGCATTTGATAAAGTAAAACATGATGACATGATTATGGAACAAAGGAAAAAGCAAAAGAAAAAACAGCGGCTGCAGCAGTATATAGCAATATGAATCATGATTAACATGTTGGAAGATATTAACATTGATGGGAAAGATCTCAGAATAATAAAAAATATTTACTGGAACCAAGTAGCAGCAATTAAAATGGGAAATAAAGAAGGAAATTATGAACAAATAAAGCTGGGAGTACAACAGGAATGTGTTTTGTCACGGGATCTCTTCTCCCTCTATAGCGAAGTAATACTGAGAGAGATCAAAGAGATGCCAGGAATTATATTCAGAGGTTATGATATAAACAATATACACTATACAGATGACAGTATTGATTGTGGATAATGCGAAAGATCTACAATAATTGTTGGACTTTGCAGTAACAGAGCGTGCAAAGAAAGAATTCTCCGTGAATATCAAGAAATCAGTAACAATGGTAATATCAAAGAAACAGGTGACACTCAAATATGAAATAGAGATGGAAGGTAAAATTCTTTACTAAGTAGGTGGTTTTAAATACCTGGGAGTATTACATCAGATGGAAGATGCACAACAGAGATTAAGAGCAGAATATGGCAAGCAAAAGCTGTTAAGAAAATGAAAGATCTTATGCATTAAGTCATTATCATTGAATTAAGAAAGAGAGTGCTGAAGTGCTATAAATAGAACCTGTGTTGCTGTATGGCTGTGAATATTGGAATATAAATGAACAAATTAGGAAGAGATTGGAAGCAACAGAGATGTGGTTCCTGGGGCGTATGTTGCCAATTCTATGGACTGCGAAAGTAACTAACAACAACTGCCTGAAAGAGGCTAATGAAACTAGAACATTGTATACAACAATAAGAAAGAGGTAAACAATGTTGTTGTTGTTTTTTTTGTTTTTTTTGGGGGGGGGGGGGGGGGTCATGTGATGAGAAGAAAGGCACTGGAGAAAATCGTGACAACTGAAAAGATCGAGGAGAAGGGAGGCAGACGCAGACCAAGAGAAATTATGCTGGATGGATTGAGACGGTGGCATGGAGGAATATCAACAGCGGAGTTGATCCAAAAAACCAAAGATCGAGATCTGTGGAGAGTCATGATCGCCTACGCCAGCCGACATGACACTTGATGTTGATGATGATGATGAGTATGTATGCACTACCGTCGTCTCTATGGCGATGGGGTTACAGACGTAATTCGTAATCTCGGATACCACGTTCGAAACACAGCTACGGGCCACTTGGCAGCAGACCGTCTTGCATTGGTTTCCATAAAATGATATGAGTGTCTGTCGTTCAGAAAGCAATGGCAAACTACTGAATGTAAATTTGCCAAGAAATCACAAATAGCCAAAATGTGCTAGTAGTATGTCATCATTCGGTGGCTTGCCGGCTGGCGTGGACGATCATGCCTCTCCACAAATTACGATCTCCAACGGCATATATCAATTCCTGTGTTGACTCCCTTCCGTGCCATGACACAAGATTCTTGTCAAGAATCTTCTCACGTTGTCTTCCTCTATTTCTCTTTCCATAGATCTTTCCGGTTGTCACAACATGTTCGAGTGTTTGTCTTCTCATAACGTAGCCAAAAACGATGACTGCCTCTTTCTGATGTTTGTGATAAGTTGTAGTTGCGACTCAGCATCCCTTAAAACATCCTGATTGCACATTTTGTCTGTCCAATTAATTTTCAGCATTATTCTATAAAGCCACGTCTGCAACGCTTCTGTGGATTATTTTTTCGCCTGTTTACTAATTGTCCAGGATTCGCAGCCGTATATTAAAACTAGTGTTTATAAATTCTCATCTCATCTCATCATGTTCCTCTTGTACCTTGCGGTGTCGAGGTGAAGTATAAACTTCGTGAGAGTGCCCGGTTATGGGCTTCGTATATCGACATTCCCATGGATTCTGTTATTCCCTCCGTCCAACGTTTACGTGGTCGGCCTCTTCCTCTGTTTCCATCTGGTCTGTACATCATTGCTTGTTGTGGCATGCTGTTGACTGGTAGCCTACATGCATGGCCAAACCATTTGACTTGCTGCTTTCTAATAAAATCTAGAGCAGCTTTAACCCCCACTTTAGTCCTGATTTCTTCATTTCTGATCTTATCTCTTCTTGATACGTTGAGTATTCTTCTCAGGAACCTCATTTCTGTTGTTGTGATTTTTCTTTTCTCTTTTTCTGTCATTGTCCAGGTTTGGCATTGGTAGCACAGAGTTGGTAGGAAGATTGTGTTGTAAAGTGCTTTCTTAGTAGTTATTGATACATGTTTGTTCTTTAGTATTGGTGCCATTTGTCCAATGAGTTGATTTGCCTTATTGCACCTATTTTCGATCTCGTCTTCTGATCTGCCATTTGATGATATTATACTTCCTAGGTACTTGAAGCTCTTTACTTGTTTCAAGGGATGTTCGTTTAGGTGAATTGTTGCTGTTTGTTCTTCTTTAGTTATAGTCATTACCTCTGTTTTGCTTGTGCTAATTTTCATGTTATGTTCCCTACACATTTCGTTTAGACTATTCATGTGGTCTTGTAATTCAGCTTCTGATTTTGCTATTAGTGCTTGGTCGTCCGCAAACAGGAGTTCTCCAATGGTTAGATTTGCAGATGGTTCTTCTTCTGTGTTCTCGTCATGCGGTATTCTTGCTGTCTCTGCTTGGCTGGTTTCTTTACATATGTTGTCTATATATGTTATGAACAAGAGAGGGGACAGGACACAACCTTGTCGTACTCCAGATCTTATGGTGAAGGGTTCTGAGTGTCCTCCAGTTGCTCTCACTATGCATTCACTGTTGTTGTATAAACTTCTACATAGGTTTGTTAGATGTGTACTCACTCCATATTGTTTAAGGATTTCCCACAGCTTGTTTCTATCTACCCTATCGAATGCCTTTTCTTGGTCAACAAAGGCTAAGTAGAGTGTTTCATTGAATTCAATTGATTTTTCTATAAGTTGCCTAAGAGCGAAAATGGCGTCTGTGCATCCTTTGTTTTTCCTAAATCCAAGCTGCGTTTCGCTTAGCTGGGGTTCTAAAGTAGTTCGTAATCTTTTTTCAAGAATTTTGCAAAATATTTTCCCAGTATGACTCAACAGTGAAATGCCTCTGTATTGTGTGCAATCTCTTTTGCTGCCTTTGTTTTTCCAAATTGGGATAATTATGGCGTTTCCCCAGTCTCGTGGTGTCTGTTGTTCTACCCAAACATGGTTGAATAGTCTATGTAGCCAAGCTGTTCCTACTTCCCTTGCTGCTTTAATTAGTTCATTTGGTATTTCATCCTGTCCTGGTGATTTGTTCAATGGGGCTAATCTGATGGCTTCTATAATTTCTTCTTTTAGTATGTCTGGTTCTAGTTCCTCGGTGACATCTGTGTAGGTCTCTTGAATTCCTGTGACATCTGATGGGATGTTGAGAAGTTGTTCAAAATACTGCTTCCATCTTATTAGGATCTGTTTTTGTTCACTTATTGGTTCTCCATTTTCGCTGTTAATTATTTCAGTTGGGTCAAAGGGTTCTCCTCTGGTTCGCATTGCACTTATCTTTTTGTAGAAGTTTCTGGTTGCCTCCTTGTAGTTTTTATTTAGGGTTTCTTCATACTCTTCCCAGTCTTTCTGTTTTTCCCTCTTTACTATTCTACTCACATGTTTATAAATTATACTATCATATTTTAACTGTCTCCTTATTGTCTGGGCATTTTTTAAATCTTACCTCCAACACAATAATAATCTCTTCTATTAATCAACTTGCCGGCTTCCTGGCATAGAGGTTAGCAACTTTTCTCCGTAATCTCGTATACTCTCGTAGGTAACGTGGCGACGGTGAGAATCAGCAGTGGTTCGAATCGCGTCGGTAACCTACGGGGTATGTGAGCCGGCCCCTCAGAAAGCAATGGCAAACTACTGAGCGTAATCTTGCCAAGAAATCAACAATCAGCTGAAAGATGCTGATGGTAACAGCGATGTCCTGTAAAGGATATGCCAAAATAATTTTAAAAAATAATCAACTTGACAAATTTGTAGCCTTTTATCCACGACTGACACCGTTACACATACATTTGGATTTGGTTAGTTGGTTGAGTATCTTCTGAGAGACTGAGATTTAACTCGTAAACGCGTTGCACTGGCATTCAGGTCGCCTGAGCCCTGAAAAGGGTATGCATCAATCGAAGTAAGGTTGGCGTAGATACCTTTCTCTCTACCCCTTAAACAGGTACCATCTTAACGAGGACTACATAGTTCTTCTTCTGGCTCACCCAGAAACCAGCGGGGTGTGCATCATCGGTTACTGCAACATCACATCTGCTGAAAGGCATATTATGATGTAACCAAGCCAGGAGTCAGCAGCATTTAAGGACTGGCTGGGATCTGTTTAGGGTGTCTCCGTGGCGGGTACCTCCCGCTCCAATGGTTATGGGTTCGTTTCCAGCCAATGAATGCAGTTTACTTAGAGACTCCTGGTAGTCGTCACTAGAGCTGCGGAGTTCGTGTTCTATGCGACACTTTCGGCAGGTTGCTCTGCAGAAAAGACTCGAGTCATATGGGATACAACCCTGCGTAACAAAGACGAGCCTCTTGTCTTTAACCCTCACCAAGATTCGTCATGAAACTCAGAAGAATAACCCTCAAGAAGCTAGAAACTGTGTTATGTTTCAATAACCTTGTGCCATCCCCTACTTGAATTACAGAATAAGTAAAACATTCTTTTCATATAAATTACAGAAAAAGTAAAACATTCATTTCACATGAATCACGGAACAAGTAAAATATATTCATTTCACTAATAATTACTTGTGGACTAGAGGTTTATAAATTGGGGCATTGAATCAAATTTGTGTTTGTGCTTACATGTCGGTGTCGCCACAATGAAATTGCGGAAAGGGGGAATGAGAGAAGGGGAGAAAGGGGGTGGTAGATTAACCCTTCATTGTTACTAATCTCTAGTTAAAGACTTACTCTTTCACTGACTCGGTCGCTTAATAAAAGTTAGTTGCATCTCCTTTACAGGACGTCGCAATTTTTTGGGTCTCTTGTGATTTTCTAGACAGTCTTGCGTCCTGTAGCTTGCCATTTTATTCTAAACCACTGACTTTCATACCACTATTAAAATCAACTTAAGGCAGCCTGCTTACAAATGGCCTGCTGCGGCTGATTTCGAACCCGGAATGATTCTAAACCACAGAGGCCGGTACCCAGAGTTGCCCTTTAGCTGATCACAAGACAGCCAACAATAGAAAAATATCGTCAGATGCTAACTCTGTCCATAGCCATAATCCATAGTTGTTGGTTCAGGGGGATGATAGATTTGGCTAAAGAAGACACCTTTTAAAGTGATGCTAGTTGGCCGGTCGTCGAAGTACACTTGTTTCATCAGCGAGACGCTGTCGTAATTTGTGGGCGACAAATTCCTGTGTGGGCATTAAAGCTTTCAATGTTTATGTTTTCTAGTATGTAATCTAATCTCTATGTCTTTCCTCTACTTATATGAGTGTTAATAAATACATGTAGATTTATTTCTAATACTGCTTCAATGGCCCCATGGGTTTCTGACCAATTGATATTTACGTGCTCCATTAGGCTGACAGTTTTGTAGGCTTCACTGCGTAGACAGTTCCAAAGGCTGCATTAGGCCGACAGTTTCATAGGCTTCATTAAGCAGGCAGGCGGGCTTTACTAGGCCACATTTGGATCAACCAGCACTGACGCAGACTCACGTGTCGTGGAGACATCTGTTGAGATATGTCTCTTTAGATTCATTCTTGGTTCATCACTATCACCACTTTCCCTGCCCATCTCCGTCTGGCTTTTTTAATACAAACAATTCTGCTGCCAATAATATGAGACTTGACATTTCACTGGCTCGTTCCCACCGACTCCCCGTACACAACTGCTCATCTTGGCTATATAATATAAGCTGATTCCCGTCTTTTACTGCTGGTTCACATTGTGAGATCATTCGCAATTTTCCTCTTCTCATTTTGCTTAGCGTGGTTCAATATAGTCACTGTAGTGTCATCTCTCCGATTTATGTGATTTTTATGAAGGCTTGTCGCCACGGCATCCATTTGTTTTTCATAATTGTACTTTTAAAGATTCCATGTACTTCATGTTTTCATAGCATTTCCACAGCTTTATCACAGTTCAACTCATTTGATTCATATCGTAATCATTGTCACGATATACTATAACTTTCCCTTTCTCAAGTTGTGACCCTCTATTGCAACCCCCACTGTTAACAATAAATTATGATGCAATTGTGTACACAGAATAAAATACAAATACATAAATGAGATCTCCATCCTCCCCCGATGTGTCTCCACCTTGCCGCGGTGGGGGAGCTTGTGTGTCCCTCTGACCCCATGTGCTTGCCGATGGGAGACAACTACATATCGGACAGCTTATGGGATAGGGGCCAGACTAAGAGAGACACAACCTGCTGCTCTGCGGGTTAGACTGAGGTGAGGATAACAGTCAGAAGTTTAAATCAGGCGCACGAAGGCAGAAGTTCTTGGTCCGGACAAAACACATAGGGCTCCCTGTCGAGGGCTGTGGCTGAACGCCTCTAAGCCACAAACCCTCGGATCTGAGAGCCAGGCCCATACCCGCCTACCGAAAAATAGAGACGTGATACTGAGCAAGCTACATGCTCAGGTCTGATACAAAGTTCGAAGGCTCTCAGCTGGGGGATATGAGAGATCCCCGGATGAAAGGGCCAGGCCGTTTCTCGTTCACTGCTTGCTGCACGAAGGTAAGGTGCTGAGCCGGCAGCACATGTAGCCTACCTTGTGAGCGAGTACAAGTCAGAAAAGTGCCCTAGTCGAAGGAAATGGTTATGCAAACTGTCTGTATCTAACTCATAGAGAGTGTAGACAAAAGTGGAAGAACGTCTCAATGACGCGAAATGGAACGCACGGCGAGCGAACCTATTTCGTGGTCCGAAGTCAAAAGCAAAGCTTATCGAGTGGATGTCGCCCACAGTCTGACCGTTCCTGGGGTGTGCTTGAGCGGCTAGTGGCAAGCGCGATGCCCAACATACGGAAGTGAGGAACTAAAGCAGCCATGAGCAGGACGTGGCAACTCCTCGGGTGAGCCCAGTCTCAGAGCAATATGTGCCGGCTCTGCAATTATGGAAGCCTCCTTGGATAGCGAGAGAATGCCCATGATCTGTCCCTGCCTTCCCTTTAGGGTAGACCATTTTGTCGTTGACCGTTCTATCCTGACCAGCTGAGATGTGGGCGGCATCACAACAATAAGTCTAACGTGCCTCAAAACCCGAGGAAGGCTAACCTCATTAAAAAATGCCCGCCGAAGCCGGCAGTGCTGGCCTACGGGTGGCAAAATAAAAACTGGCACTACGCATTTTACGTCCGAGTGAAACGTCTCGTCCATTTGTCTCTCGTGCTAGGAACAGCTCTGACTACCTAGTTTCCGAATGCCGCTCTTGCTCGGAACAGCTCTGACTAGGTAGTTTTCCGAATGTCCGCCGTGCCTGGAAAAGCTCTGAAGGGCGCAAGGACAAGCACATGTCCGAAAACTCGCTGAGTGGATACCATCTGCAGACTTGTCTGGTTTGTGCAGGAACGGCCCGTGGTGAAGGAAAGCCCAATATATTGAAGTGAGGATTTAAAGCAGCCATAAGCAGGACGTGACGATTCCCTCGGCTAGCCCAGAACCAGGGCGCTATGTGTCGGCCCTGCAACTATGGAAGAAACCTTGGATGGCGGAAAATGCTATGGACTGTCCCTGCCTTCCTTTGAGGGATGACCGTTGTCGTCGACCGTTCCATCCTGGCCAGCTGGGTTGCAGACGGCACCGCAAAAGTGAGAGTCTCCCAGGAATGCTACCTGGTCAAAAAAGCACGCTAAAGTCGATGTGTTGGCCTACGGGTTTCGGCCCAAGGGCGCATAACAGACACACCGCAATCACATCTGAAAAAAAACACACTCCGGATGATCGCAAAGAAGAAGAAGAAGAGATCTCCATCAACAAAATAATACAGAATACATTACTAACTATGCATCATTAATAACACAGTGTCGACATTCTTTGTCTTTAACTTTCACTATAAATAGCTATTATCTGTTAGAGTTTTGTAACTTTAACTGTACGTGCATTGCTAGATGTTGAAGTCTTGTAAGTTTCAATGTGATTTTCTCCTCCACAGGTTAAGTTTGCACCAGATCCTCACTTCTTGACAGTTCATATTGTTGGCATCATGTAATCAGAGAAAGTGAGAATTTTGACAGGCGTATACTAGAGTTGGAACAAATTCTGAACCCAGTCAGGCATATGGAACAAATTCTGAACCCAGGCAGACATATCCATAGGCTCCATTAGACCGACGGGTCCATAGGCTCCACTAGGCTGACAGGTCCACAGGCTTCCCTTGGCAGATAATTCACCAGGCTTTACTAGACCGTTAGGTTCTTTAGTTTTACTAGGCAGACTGGTCCATATGTTCCACTAGGTGGACAGGTTCTCAGGCCCACTAGGCAGACATGCCCATAGGTTCCACTAGGCAGATAGGTCCATAGGTTCCACTAGGTAGACAGGTCCATAGGTTCCACTAGGCAGACATGTTCACACGTTCCATTAGGCAAACAGATTCATAGGTTCCACTAGGTAGACAGGTCCATGGGTTCCACTGGGCAGACAGGTTTGTAGGTTCCACTAGGCAGACAGGTCCATAGGTTCCACTAGACACAGGTCCGTATGTTCTACTAGGCAGACAGGTTTGTAGGCTCCACTAGACAGAGAGGTATATAGGTTCCACTAGGCAGACAGGTCTATGGGTTCATTAGACAGACAAGTCTATAGGTTCCACTAGGCAGACAGGTCTATAGGTTCCACTAGGTAGACAGGTCCATATGTTCCACTAGGCAGGCAGGTCCATATGTTCCATGAGGCAGATAGGTCCATAGGTTCCATTAGATAGACAGGTCCATAGGCTCCACTAGGCAGACAGTTCACAGGTTCCACTTGGAAGACAGGTTCATAGGTTCATAGGTTCCACTAGGCAGACAGGTGCATAGGTTCCATTAGGCAAACAGGTTCGTAGATTCCACTAGGCAGACAGGTTTGTAGGTTCCACTAGGTAGACACATCCATCGGTTCCACTTGGCAGACATGTTTGTAGTTCCACTAGCTATACAGGTCCTTAGGTTCCACTAGGCAGACAGGTTCACATGTTCCACTAGGCAGACAGGTGCATAGGTACCACTAGGCAGACAGGTCCGTATGTTCTACTAGGCAGAAAGGTCTATAGGATAGGTTCCACTAGGTAGATAGGTCCATATGTTCCACTAGGCAGACAAGTTCATAGGCTTAACTAGGCAGACAGGTTCATAGGCTCCAGTGGGCAGACAGGTCCATAAGCATCAATAGGCCGACAGATCTCTAGGCGTCACTAGGCCGAAAGGTTCATTGGCTCCACTGAGCAAGCAGGTCCACATACGCCAAATTTCCAGCAACTTCACTAGACCGACAAAGAATTGTATTACAGAAACAAGCCTCAGAACACCTAGCTTCCTGTCATAAGGTAACGGGACGAACAAAAGAACGAACTATTTTCATAAGGTTCAGAATTGGGTACTCAAGTCCGTCTAACAATCTGCCATTATCTCTTTCTCTTTTCGCACATTAATCTTAGGGAAGGGAGGTGCATTAAACATGTTTCAAGAATTTTTGATTATATTATACGTGGGTGTATGCAGAAAAACGGGTTATGTTTTCCCATCATACAGTCATTAAAACATAGAATAGTTATTTTTACAGACAGCATATTCTGAAACCTTCCGTCTGCGTTTAGCACTAACTCTCCTACTGCCTGTCCGTCCCATGGCGCGAGATTTAATGAGATAATCAATAGTAAAACCACTTCCTATAGAACCCGAACTTCCAGCGTCCCACACCAGCTTAACCTTTATTGCGTTAACTTGAGACCCCATAAGGGGATAACTTTCGCGATAGGATTAGGTATCAACCAATCGACAAAAAGTACAGTGTAAGCACATACAATCTGAAACCTTTATAAGGAGTTTCTACGCAACAAACTTCTAAGGCAACGGGCAGCACCATCGACGCGCGGGACTTCCAAATAGGGAAACTTTTAGGACGAATTATTTAGAAGCAATATTTACAGATATAGTACAATGAAAAACATCTTTGAAACATTGTTTTGTGGGTGTGTCCTTGCGATTCTGACAGGTAATTGTGTGTTTTTAACTTTTAGTGACAGCTTTCTAATTGTATTTTGTATTTGAATAGACCACGCTGTTCAGGTTCAGTAAATTAGCCAATCAATGTACTTATTCATATAATTTTTGTTAACTCTATTCAATAATGTCACTGCAGTTTTGTTTCTGATTTTGTTTCTTCTTTTTCGTATGATCTTTTTTCTTTCTTTTTTGCGGTTTAATCATACAGTTTGAATTCATTCTTTATGTGTTTACATTTGTCCCAAAACAGCCATATATTCATTGGAATTTATTTTAACTCAAGTTGATATTACTTTTTAGTTTTTATTAAACATCGTCACCATTTATTGACTAGTGAGTAAATTGATCAGCTTTATTAGACGCAACCACAAGTGACAAAATAGATTTAGCGGCTGGAGCTTTCGTCCACAGACATACAATCAACATAGACTGATACAACTACATAA
The DNA here is from genome assembly GCA_014155875.1 of Cepaea nemoralis. NCBI lineage: Eukaryota > Metazoa > Mollusca > Gastropoda > Stylommatophora > Helicidae > Cepaea > Cepaea nemoralis. The sequence continues at coordinate 316,335 of JACEFZ010017038.1, read as the reverse complement.
AATATATATACATACACAAGTTACTCAGCTTCTATTAGTATTAGTGGTGCCTGATTGTCATGTGTATAGCAGTGTACCTTGCATTGAACGTATCAGATAAATATTTTAAAATACGAATACAAAACGCAAAAAGATATTTTATAACATAACGATTTTTATGGGCTTTGAAATAAATTAAATCTATTACCAAACTTAGAATATTTAACTCTGTCGGTAAATTAATATGCAAGCTGATAGCTGTATGGATCTGACACACGATGAACGACTAAGCAGGGTTAATATATAAAGCAAGGATCTTTAGCACCTAAAATTAGCTCAAATATGTAGGCATTTAAGTTGATTTAACTGATTCAATGCCGAAGGATACTATATCGCCAAATGTGACCTCCCATTTGGATAGAAGGACGATAGATCGCTTATTAGGGCCATCATGTTATTTGTTTTGTTAGGTGGTATCTTTCGTAATTTTAATGCCAAGAGAGCGGAAATTCACATTGTGATACTTGTTCGCCAACTCCGTGGCGAAGAGATTACAGTTGCAGTTCGTAATCCCGTATACCACGTTCGAAACACAGAAGTGGACGATTTAGCAGCAGACCGCCTTGCATTGTTTTTGTTTTGTTTATAACATGGTATAGGTGCCGGTCATTCAGAAAGCAATGGCAAACTACTGAACGTAAACTTGCCAAGAGATCAAAAACAGACAAAACATGCAGGGGTTGACTGTGGCGTCCTGTAACCAATATACAACTAACTTTTTAATACTTGTTCATTTGATTGTGTGCCATGTTTGGTCCAAACGTACTTGTTTTGTTTGGCACTGAATCAGTTAACATCTAAACATGTCAAAATATAACCCGAACAATTCAGATATCGCCTTCAAATCTGCAACAACAACAAGAAGAAATTGAACTTTATTTGTTTGCAAATCTGAAAACTTATTATTTAAATGTAACCTAACGGATATAATAACCTTGGTCTGTTTATAGTATTGTACTTTAAGTTCAAACTAAATTGTACAGATGACTTACTAAGGAAACATTCAACACAATTGTTAAAATGAATAACAATTTAACTTTATTTACTGACCATATAATCTAGTCCATGTCGATAAGCTCCAGGAAAATAAAATAGAGATGGTGGGGCCCAGGGTAACATATTCAGCCGTCACTTTCATTCTCAGAATTACAGAAAACCATTACATACATTTTGAATTTTTTAAACAAAGTGATTTTCTTTTGTCACTTAGAATCGTTTTATAATGGGGAAAACTCCTGGCAACGTGGCACAATTAGCTGGGGCATATTTTAAAAAACAAATGTTAAATCACTAATCGTAGTATCAAGAACATATACATACCCCGTAAGTTAACGATGCGATTCGAACCACTGCTGATTCTCACCGTCATCACGTTACCGACGAGAGTATACGAGATTACGGAGAAAAGTCATAACCTCTAAGCCACGAAGCTACACACCGCAAATCTCCCATGTCATCGATTTTAGATGGCACATTTTGGAAACCGGTCACATGATGGCGATTCGTGTGTTATTTAATACACAAAATGGTCGCATGTTAAAGCTGGCCGAGCAATTGCCATTCATTTACAAAAGTCTCCTTTGTGCAAACAAAAAGACATGATCGTCAGTCTCAAATTACCGTGGAAGACAATTCAAATTACTGTGTGAATATATGTGTTGTATATTTCAGCTTAAAGGCTTTATCTCATTCATGCATTCATTCTTTCATTCATTCATTCATTCATTCAGTAGAGTAACATGTCCTTTGCAGAACCTCGATCCCATAACAACTTTCCAGAAAACTTCTCGATCACAAGCAAGATGTCACGCGTCCGATACACCTATCTGGAGATCATCCGCCGCATCCTGCACCCATCTTCTCCTTTGGCCTTCCTCTTCCTCTCTTCCCAGGCATATACCCCTCCATTATTGTTCTCTCTAAACTTTCATGACGTTTCAAGTGACCAAAATATTTCAATTTTCTCTGTTTTATCGTCTTTAATAGCCAACCTTCTTCACTTCAATATTTAGCTCCTGAGGTATGGATTCATTTTTTCGTTTCTTTACCCAAAATATTCTTAGAACCCATCTATAACATTTGTATTCAAAGGCACTTATACGCTATTCATCTTCTTTAGTAAGTGTCCAGTTCTCACAGGCGTATGTTGCATTGGGAAAGATGCATACTCTTACAAATCTAATGTCTGTAGTTCTATCTGTCCCACTCCATAATTTATTCAGTTGTTTTAGTTTTTGAAGAGCAACTGATAGTCGTCGTTTAATTTCTTTCATTGTGTCACTATTCTTGGTAATCAATGACCCAAGATATTCAACATTTTCCACCACCACCAATCTTTCCTCATTAACGTATATTTCTTTCTCCATAGTAGTTTTATCTGTATGCATTATCTTTGTTTTTGCTATATTAAGATATAAGTTGTGATTTTCACTATTTTTTTTGGGTTGAGGTTATTTAGTTTTCTATATCATTCAGTGATGTGGATAGAATTACTGTATCATCAGCATATCGAATCTCTGGTATGTCATGACCACCGATATTTAGGGCATCATATTCTCCCTGGTTATATCATCTCTGATATTTCTCATATTTTCGTCATACAGGTTAAAAAAATAGAATGACATCACACAGCCATGAAGGACTCTTTGCTTGATGTCAACCCAATCTGATGTCTCGCCATCTATTCTAACCGCTGCTTGTTGGTCTAGATAGAGCATTTTTATTAGTTATACTACATGTGATGGAAAGCCTATATTCCTCATTATTTCCCAAAGTTTCTGATGCTGTACACAGTCAAATAGCTTTGAATAATCCACAAATCTTGAGAATAAGTTTTCATTAAATTCTCTGCACGTCTCTATTATTAAACGCATGTTGAGTATGTGATCTCTTGTTCCTCTTCCTTGTCTTAATCCAGCTTTGTTCCTCTTCCTTGTCTTAATCCAGCTTGAACCACGGTAAACTCTTTTTCCATTTTTTTACGAAGTCTTCCCATTATGATTTTTAGTAGAATTTTACTTGCATGACTGATCAGAGCAACAGTTCTATAGTTGGTGCATAATTTCAGGTTGCTTTTTTTTGGTATAGGGATGAAGATAGTTCTCTTCCAATCTTTTGGCCATAAACCACATTTCCATATCTTTTTACATAATGCGTGATAGATTTATATGCTTTATCCCCCCCCCCCCCCACGCGCTTTAATTAGTTCAGCTGGTATCTCATCACACCGTGGTGATTTACCATTCTTCAGGTTCTTTATTGCCCATTCAATTTCATCTAATGAGGGTTCAGGTTCTGTCTCCGCTGTCATTGGTTCATGTATATCATGCATTTCCTCACAGTTATTCATATCATACATTCCACTGCCATCTGTCTTTATCTTATTGCTTCAGTTTATATTGTATGATTTCTGCAGCATGTACCCAACGAGTTGCGGCGAAATATGCCAGACAATAAATCATATTGTTTATGTCTTCGTCATTCACATCCCTTACTGGAAAACATTGTTTTGAATTTCTTTATAATTATCACAAGGCACCAGCTTGGCTCAGTTGGACCAGTCTTCAGACGAAAGTTCCAGAGACGATGCTGATAGCAAAAGAGAATGGGACATGCTAAGATGGGGCAGGGGTCTACAAATGCTGCGGCTTGGCAAACGGTGAGGCATTAGTGTCAGATGTAATACGTGTTGAGCAAAAAGTACATCTGCTTATAAGCATTTGAGATACCGTGTTACCAAACAATAACAGGAAACAACTGTTGAGGACATTTTTTAACGAATAAGTTATGAAAAGCATAATAGAACAAAGAAGGCTCCTTACTATTATGGACATTTTTAAATGAACAAACAATAAGGCAGACGTGGTTGCGGCCGTGTGGGAGCACGTGTACACCTCGAAGGAGCAAATGGATCACCATGGTCTGGCAAGAGTGAGGCAGCGAGGAGTGAAGAGGGGATCTGGCCGACGATCGACGCTCAGAGGAAAGGCGAGACGGACATATAATCAGATTGGTACTATTAGTGTTGGAACTCTTCGCTGGCTGCTGAGGATGGGGACGGAGCGCTTATGGGAATGCCATGAATTCTGTGATGTCAGTTCCTAAATCAATCAATCAATCAATCATTAAATGAACAAGTTCTGAAAAAGCATAATAGAACAAAGAAGGCTTCTTAAATTAATTAAACAACAACAACAACAACAACGGCAGCAGCAGCAACAACAACAACAATAACAACAACACCAACAACAGCAGCAGCAACAACAACAACAGCAACAACAACAACAAAGTAAATTAAACAAAGTATGCGTGGTGAAGTGGTTACACCACCTACTTCGCGCTCCGAAGGTACTGGGTTAAATTTCGGGCTACCTCTTTTGGTTCATGAGTGCAAACTATCTAGGAGACTACTGGAGGTCGTCGCTAGAGCTATGGACTTCATGTGTTGTGTGACTCTTTCGGCAGGCCCCTCTGAGGAAAGAGACCGAGCCATATGGGATAAAACCCGGTGCAATGAAGTCGATCCACTTGCTTTTATGCCAGGCAATAAATTGTGCAGTATATTAGTTGTGCCTTCCTCAGCCAGACTTGCATGTCATCTTTATGTATCATAAATAAACCAAATTAAGCCTGTCACTAGTTATTGTGTCTATTCTTGTTTAGGTCACCTCATGTAGATTCCTTGGGATTTTGGCGACAGGGCCGTTCGCTGGGGAGTCGCCTATCCGCCTACGAGATCCAAGATCTTCTAGACTCGTTAATCATCGACGAAGCTAGAGATGACACCAGAAGGCAACCCCCCTTGCCTAGGTATGGGCGAGATAGTAGCATCAGCAGGTATGTGATGCTTTTCCATCTCCATTTATGTTTTTATATATTTTAAACTTCCCGTGCTCTGACGGCTGAGTAACGGGATCGTTCCCCATGCCAATCAGTAGGAGTTCAATGTTGACTTCTCGTTCAGAAAGCATTGGCAACCTACTGAATGTATTACTACAATTTTAATCTTCATTGCTATTTGTGTCCATTAATCCATTATCTATATGTAAAACGATTAGACCAGAGACAATTTGCATCTATTCTCATCATCATCACCATCATCTTTCACTGTTACCGTCAAGCGTCTGGGAGGATTAATTGGCGTTGCAGCTCTCGTTGGGTGGCACTGGATAGTATCATTCCGTGTGACTGTAGAATGTCTTTGATGTCTCAATCCATTTTCTTCTCGGGCGCCATCTTGTTTTCGTCGCAGGTTATCTTTGATGTAAGGTCAGTGATGGTACTTGGTGGTGTTACATTCTAACGAGATGGCCAATCCATCTCATCTTCTGTCTTTCGGTAAATGTGGCACAAGGCGTTGATCCCACTGTCTGTCTGATAACAACATTTCTTATTCGTAATTGGCGATCTTATCTCTTCGTAATCGGTGATCTTATCACAATTTTGTTCTAAACTTAACTGATTCAGTGCCAAACAAAAGGTAAGTTTGGACCAAACATGGATGGTATACAATCAAACGAACAAGTCTCATCACATCCCATCTCATCTCATCTCATCCCATCTCATCCCATCTCATCATGTTCCTCTTGTACCTTGCGGTGTCGAGGTCAAGTATAAACAACAAGAGAGTGCCCGCTTATGGGCTTCGTGTATCGATATTCCCATGGACTCTGTTATTCCCTGCGTCCATCGGTTACGTGGTCGGCATCTTCCTCTGTTTCCATCTGGTCTGTGCATCATTGATTGTTGTGGTATGCTGTTGACTGGTAATAACCTACTTGCATGGCCAAACCATTTGACTTGCTGCCTTCTAATAAAATCTATTGCAGCTATAACTCCCACTTTAGTCCTGATTTCTTCATTTCTGATCTTATCTCTTCTTGATACATTGAATATTCTTCTCAGGAATCTCATTTCTGTTGTTATGATTTTTCTGTTCTCTTTTTCTGTCATTGTCCAATTGTGGCATTGGTAACATAGAGTTGGTAGGAAGATTGTGTCGTAAGGTGCTTTCTTAGTAGTTATTGATACATGTTTGTTCTTTAGTATTGGTGCCATTTGTCCAATAAGTTGGTTTGCCTTATTACATGTTTTTTTCGATCTCGTCTTTTGATTTGCCATTTGATGATATTATACTTTCTAGGTACTTGAAACTCTTTACTTGTTTCAAGCGATATTCGTTTGGGTGAATCGTTGTTGCTTTTTCTTCTTTAGTTATAATAATTACCTCTGCGTTACTTGTGCTAATTTTCATGTTATGTTTCCTACACATTTCGTTTAGACTATTCATGTGATCTTGTAATTCAGCTTCTGATTTTGCTATTAGTGCTTGGTCGTCCGCAAACAGGAGTTCTCTAATGGTTAGATTTGCAGATGGTTCTTCTTCTGTGTTCTCGTCAAGCGGTGTTCTTGCGGTCTCTGTTTGGCTGGTTTCTTTACATAGTTTGTCTATGTATGTTATGAACAAGAGAGACGACTGGACACAGCCTTGACGTACTCCGGATCTTATGGCGAAGGATTCTGAGTGTCCTCCAGTTGCTCTCACTATGCATTCACTGTTGCTGTACAAGCTTCTACATAGGTTTGTTAGATGTGTACTCACTCCATATTGTTTAAGGATTTCCCACAGCTTGTTTCTATCTACTCTATCAAATGCCGTTTCTTGGTCGACGAGCAAGTATTATAATATAAATTTCCGTTCGCTGAGCACTGAAATTGCGGAAGATGCTACGAAACAAAACAAATAACACGATGACACTCGTATTACGATATGTCTTCTTCTTCTTTCGTTCGCCTAAATTATGTTTATAACTGCAATGTTGTCTCTTGTATGAATCTAACAGTCTTTTTTAGTTCATTCAGCGGTCCATAGAGTTTATCTTCCACTGTTGTCTCTCTAGGCCAGAAGGTTCGCCTGGATATGTTGTAGTTTGGGCAATCCTGGAGTGTGTGCTCTGCTGTCTGCGACGCCAAACCACATGTGCACATGGCTGAGTCACCAATCTTGAATTTTGTATACATGTGGTTGCGTAATCTATTGTGTCCTGTTCTGAGGCGCAGAAGAATGACCTGTTCTGGTCTGTCCATAACGTGGTAGTCGTCTTGAGTAAGGTTTGGTGGCCTTCTGACTGATTTGATCATTCTTTTCTTTTGGTGGTATGTAATAGGCACATCTGGTTGTTCTTCTTGTGCTCCAATCAGCAAATCGATCAGCTCTGTCGTTTCCGGGGATTCCACAGTGGGATGGTATCCACTGTATGGTGATCTTACGATGACTGCTAAGTTCAGAAAGTAGTGTCCTCAGAACTGGCAATTTCCCAGACAGGAGCGCCTCTATTACGGATTTTGCATCTGTCAATATCACCACAGGTTGTGTACCATGGCTGGTATTTTGTAATTTCTCTGTGGCTATCTTGATTGCCTCAATTTCAGCATCATAATTGTGGCAGTACTTTCCTGTTGGAATTCTGGCCGTGTCTCTAGTATTATTTGGGTATTCTATATACACTCCCGCTCCTCCATTTCGAACAGCATTTTGTGCTGACCCATCTGTGTAGACTCAGATCCAGAGGTCCTGTGGGTATTCGTCATCAAGGAAGCTGAGAGTGACTGTTCTGCGCTGTACACTGTTCTGTTCTTCCTTGTCAAATATTCCTCTCACTTTTGACTGGATTTGTAGTGATATTCTATGTTCATCTTTCCACGGGGTTCGCTCTGGAATAGTTGTCAGGGGGATATCAACTGTGGGAAGATCGATGGTTTCTCTGCAGAGTTGTTTGGCCTGGTGGATGAAACTACTTCTTTTCAACCGCCCCATAGCTAAGTTTTCAAATCTGTTCTTCATAGGGTGGCCTGGCAAGCTGAGAAACTTTTCTGCTTGTATTAGTGTTTTTGTATCTCTGCGTTCTCTTAAAGCTTGTGTCCTCACCATTTTCTCCATTGCTACTATAGGGGTTGATTTCATCCCTCCTGTGATGACTCTAAGAGCTTGATTTTGCACCTTGTCCAGCTCCTGCAATGTAGTTTTTGATGCTGAACACCACGCAGTTGACCCGTATTCCAAGTGTGGTCGTATGCTCTGTTGATAAACTTTGCTAAGTATTTTCCCACTGGCTCCCCACGTGGTTCCAGTTAGCTTTCTCAGGATGGCAATTTTCCTTCTGGCTTTTGCTACTGCTTTTTTTATGTGTTTTCTCCATGTCAGCTTGTCCTCGAATGTTACACCAAGGTATGTTGGTTCCTTATCTTCTCTTAGGGGTGTTCCATTTATCTGAATGCTCCCTGCCTTTTGTTTCGGAGAAAGGGTAAATAGAGTGGTGCTGCACTTGTCAGTGTTTATGCTGATACACCATCTATCCGCCCATGCAACAAATGTATCTACAGCTCTTTGTAGCAATATGGTGGCCACTGATGCATGTTCATTTGCGCTCCACAAAACCAGGTCATCAGCGTACATTGCCGCTTTAATTCCATTGGGTAGATTAGCAACAAGATCATTGATGAAGATTAGAAAAAGTGTTGGGGACAGGACTCCGCCCTGGGGAACACCGTGACGCAATAGTACTTTCTTGCTCTTGAGACCGTCTATCTGTACTCGGGCTCTTCTGTTGTGCAAGTATGCTTTTACCCATTTGTACATTCTTCCATTGACTTTACAGTTTCTCAGTTTCTTCATCAGACCTTCTTTCCAGACTTTGTCAAAGGCTTTCTTCAGATCTATCCAAGCCGCAAGTACCAGCTTCTTCTCTTGGAATGCATCCTCAACTTCTTGAGAGAGGTAGGTTGTCTGATCTTCCGTAGAGTAGCACTGCCTAAAGGCAGCCTGTTGTGGCACAAGGATGTTTTCACTTTCAATGTACCACTGTAGTCTGTGATTGATGACGCGTTCCATTGTTTTGCAGAGACAACTGGTGAGGCTAATGGGTCTGTAGCTGGAGGCAATGGAACTGTCTTTCCCAGATTTTAGGAGGGGTATCATGATTGCTTCTCTCCAGACTTGTGGAACACTGCCTAAGGTCCATGTATTATTAAAGATCTGTAGCAGCTTTGCTTTGGCCTCTGTTCCTAGGTTCCTGATAATTTCATTGGAGATACCATCAGCTCCTGGTGATTTTCTCATTTTCAGTTTTGAAATGGCTAGCTCCAGTTCACTGAATGTGATAGGTGTCTCCATAACCTCATGTACAACTTCCTTCTGTCCTGTATTTTGCCATTTCTCTCGAATCTCCTGTTGTTTCTCTGGACTAATTTCAATATTGTTATCTTGTGCGAATGAGTCACCAAAATGGTCAGCTGCTTGCTTTCCTGTTAAGGTGTTTCCGTCTTTATGTAGCGCAATTTTTGAGTTTCTCCCTGTGCCCTCATCGTTAAGCTGTTTTATTAGCCTCCATAACTTTCTTGTGTCTTTTTCAAAGTTCAGTGACTCTGTTTTCTCCTTCCAGCTTTTCCGTCTAGTCTGCAGTTGGGCCCTTTGAAATTTGGCTTTTGCGTGCTGATATTTATTGTGGTGCTCTTGGCTGGGATTGGCCTCTGCTTGTTTTCTACATATATCCACATCATTATGCAACTGTTCCAGTTCACTATTCCAGTAGGGTTTATAATGTTTACGGGCTCCTCTTGGTATTGTTTCGCGTGCTGCCTGTAGTATGCATTTCCCAAACTCTTCAACTACTTTATTTATGTCCTTCTCAGTGTTCAGGTTTCTAACCAGTATGCTAGTGCGATGCTTGTACATTGCCCAGTCTGCTTTCTTGTAGTTCCACCTCGAGATGGTGCTGCTTTCACTTACAAGCTCATTTTCTACAGTTAGAAAGACTGGCCGATGGTCACTGCCACCAAGCTGTTTCCCAACAATTCGTGTAATGTTCCACTCCAGGTCTGGTGAATGAAACGCCAGGTCAGGTGTAGTTGTAGAGTGCCATGATCTCGAATAGAAGGTATGTGGGTCAGACGGCTTGTTAATCAGGATGAATCTATTCTCATCCTGCCAATCTTCCAATCTCTCTCCTCTCTGGTCCATGTGATCATAGCCCCAGCTCTGCGAATGGCTGTTGAAGTCGCCACACACAATCATTTTTCCTTTTAATGGTAGTGTGTCCAGTGCCTGTGGGCGGTCATTTGGACAGTAGTAATTGATCAGGTGAAAGTCTGTATTGTCTGTCTTAAGTTTAAGTGCCTGATACTCAGCCCCTTCCATGTGAACTTCAATTTGGGAAGCAGGAATGTTGTTTTTGACAAGAGTCAGTATCCCACCCTTTCTCCTGTCCTTTCGGTCAGATCGGTAACACTGGTAGCCTCTGATTTTGAAGGCTATATTTTCGTTCAGGTGAGTTTCTTGCAAGCAACATACACTTACATTTTCATTGGCCAAGATGTTTTCTAGTTCTATTCTTTTTTTGGTGATACCCTCTGCATTCCAGTGCATTATTTTAAGTCTTTGTTTGGTACGGCCAAACGGTCTATTTTCAGGCCCTCTGGCTCCGCTGGACATCTGAGAAGGACCTCCCTTATTTGTGGTTAGACCCTTACGAGGCATAAAGCCCGGCACTGCACCTGTCTGTGGGACCAGAGCAGGGCGAGCACCATAACATGTAGCAGTTGTCGACATAATTCACGGCGTTATTGCGTGGCAGCCTGATTTCTGTGGTGCGCCTCCTGGCTGGCTGCCTCCGTCTTCAGCACCTATCCTTTGCAAGAGTAGACTATGGTCTTACTCGACACACGAAGCACATAATGCTGTTCTCCGGTCTGTTATTTATAGATACAACCAAAATAATGACGTCACCGCCAGTGTACAACAGCTTTAGTCACTGCGTTAGAGAGTACCCCAGAAGAAAAGTTAATAATACTTAATGACGTATTTACAAGAACCGTTGGTATGAACAATCCAAAATATTCAACAAAGAGGCACATGACTGAAATAGTTGCCTTTACGATTCTGTTCTTCTGTACTTTGAATCAAAGCTCTTGTATTCCGAAAACATAAATATTGTGGACATATGCTATTTAGTACTTTTGAATTTCTTCATGCGACTCTGGCAGACTCTCCTTGACCTTTACATAACAACAGAATGTTTACTATTGAAAATTGAAGTATTTCACATTTTATCAGCATTTTATTTCCAAACCAAACAGCCAGGCCAGTATCTTGTTGACCAAATCAAATGATAATTTCCAAAATGAGGAGATATGCACAAGAAAACCATCTCTAGAAATAAAATCACACACAGACCTTAACGTATCACCGGCCTGTCAGCCATATTTGACCGGAAGTCATTTACGATATGTGATCTTTCTGTCCACATGGCTTTCCGCTGGATGGAGAACACGATACATACACACATCGTGATTTAACTGACTCAGAAAGCATGCTGAGGAGGGTGACGACAAGCAGGCTTCGTGCAGAGTGGCTTGCTTCGCTTCGGAGGTCACAGGTGGCAAGCATCACGATGATCTTTTCTCCAGGGCATGCCGGTGTGCTGGGGAATGATCAGGCGGACAGATTGGCTGGCTCGGCAAAACTTGGTGGAATATTGATGCATGAGAAGGCAGACGTGGTTGCGGCCTTGTGAGAGCACGTGTACACCTCGGAGGAGCAAATGGATCACCATAGTCTGGTAAGAATGAGGCAGCGAGGAGTGACGAGGGAATCTGGCGACGTTCGACGCTCAGAGGAAAGGCGAGACGGACATATAATCAGATTGCTACTGGCACTATTGGTGTTGGAACTCTTCACTAGCTGCTGAGGATGGGGATGGAGCGCTTATGGGAATGCCTCGAGTGCTGTGATGTCGGTTCCTAAATCAATCAATCAATCAATCAATCTGTTCAAATGGGTGGTCACATTTGGCGATATATGATCATTCGGCACTGAATCAGTTAAAAAAGAAATTATTTTTTAAAAAACCACACACGAACACGCACTCACGCGTGCGCGCGTGCACACACACACACACACACACACACACACACACACACACACACACACACACACACACACACACACACACACACTACAATTATCATCTCTCAGATTCTCGAGACTTTGCTGCAAGCGCAATTTAAAATTCCAATTCTATCTATACCCAATAATGTTATACCGATTCTAACGTTGTTGCCAATAAAATCAAGTACTGTACTTGAAATTGGTGAAAAGAGTTTATTTGAATAAGCCGAGGAGAAAATAACCTGCCAAATGGAATTGCGCTGCTTGAAACTTTCTGCCCCACAGGCTGTCGATTACACCAACTGATGCTTCATGTAGCCAGGACGTCCACATATACGCAAGCAAATAACATCGGATAGGTGCAGTCTAGCTTCATGAAAATGCGTACCTGACAATCTTCATAATTTTTTAATAATTGTCTGCGAAGAAAAGGCGAAGAGCCACCCCACCTAATTTATCGCGGCCTAGAACACTAGAGACAACACTGAGATAATCCACGACTCTAATGATCGAGTGAAATGGCGAGTCATCGCCACCCACGCTTTCCGGCATGGCACATGATTGATTGATTGAGAATACATGAAGCTCTAATACTTGATACCCCAGCGGCATTATCGTCTGTATACCTGTAAGAGATGCAGTTGAAGTCTGACACTGACGTATGAATCTCACAGTCACGGAGCAGTGTAGCTAGGCGTGACCCATTACTTTCTGTAAAGATTGATGGTTCAAGTTTCCTGGCCACTGAGACACAGGTTGAAATACATATATTAACACACGGTCTCTGTTACTGTTGGAATGTGAAACAATGTTATACTCACGAGCAGTATATGTGTTTTGTATTTCAGCACAATTCTTTTCACCCATTCACTTGCTTTTGTATGCTATATAATTCTGCAGTATAAACCGAATGAGATACAGCAAATATGGCAGGCAATAAATCGAGGAACCTATTGTTTGTGTCTTTTGTATTTAAATTCACTAAAGGAATACATTGTCAAGAAGAAGATTTCAATTAAATATCCTTTTAAAATGTATTTACCCGCATATTAATTTATATGTTTACACAATTACTAAGTGTATTCTAACTCTCCAACAAACTATCGGATCTATCGTTTTAACTTTTATTTTTCGAAATCTGTTTCCGGTCTTTCCTCCCTCTGCTCACATCAGGTTTCTTTTAGACGCTAATTCTGTTGACACCGGTGCCTATCTATGAGTTGTTACCCATATCAATATCATATCTAATACCAGATCCATCTTCAGGCCAGCACCAAGGGGCGGTCGCTACAGGAGGGCAATCTCAACGGACAAACTTGCCTTCGATGAGCGTTTTTCTCCCAGGGACCGCGCCAGCCCCGTGGCATTTCCCAGAACCGAGCAGGCGACGAACCGACTGGCAAATCTGCAGACTCAAATGGTACCTAGGTCGAGAGAAGGAGACATTCAAAACGAGGCTTCTGACGGCAGTGACCAACCTCAGTCCGTGTAAAGAAGCGGTCTTTTTCAAATATATTTAAGCCTAATGCGCAACTTTGTACGAAATAAGTGAAAATAAAAACCGATCACATATTACAATGGCTTGGTTTGTTTTTCCTGTTCGTTAATCATATACATTAAGCACCCAATGGACTATGTCTGAAATCAAAAAGTGGTGTAATATAATGAATTTCCTCATATTGCAGTGCACTTGGAAATGAAGAGGTAGTGAAGATGCTGACAGATTGGCAAAGGAAGGCGGAAGATCACTCCAGCTTGATATAGCAATACGTTTAGATTAGGCCAGGAGATTTATAAGAAGCAATCATATGTAGATCCAAGTGGAAGTCAGAGCACAAGGTCGACTAGAAATATGATGCATGTTGCAAATATCACCGAAGAGAACAAGTAACAATCTTCAGACTCCGCACAGAAAATAACAGGTCGAAATACCTCATGTTTAATATATTAATGTTTGAAGATGTTTATGAATTAACTATGGAACAGGTAGAATGACAGCTAAACATTACATTTGTTGTAATAGTATCCAACATAAACAGAAGAGAGAAAACCATTTTGGCTCCATTTGAAAACAAACTCTTTGTAGATGTCAGCAAGCTCAAATTGACTGCTGATTTCTTTGGATAATTTCATGTTGACGTCTGTAGGTGTTCAAGGAGAAAGAAAAAGAAGTTCATTAATCATTGTCCTCGATATCATCATCGTCATCAGCAACTTCATTACAAGAGTCATTCCCAAATTGACGATCAGTTGTTATAAGATGGCAAAGGAGAAGAAAGCATGTAATGATTTTATTGAGGCCATATGCTCCACTGGGGGTAAAAAGCAGAAAAAGAACAGGTCACAGTGGAAAGATATAACCAAGATAAGGAAAATGCATTTCCCAATTTACTTGTATAAAGAACTGCTTGACACAATGGTGTGTATTGTCGCCATGTATGTTAAACATGTATAGGGAGAATAAATATTCTTCCCCATATTCTTTATATCAGTGGTTCTCAACCGGTAGGGAATTTCCCTTCCCCACCCCCACCCCCGGGGGGGGGGGGGTGTTTAGGGTTTCCAGGGGAGGTCGGAATTAAGATTATTTCAAGATTGCGTTATTACAAGAACCAATTACTTGAAGAACCAATTACTTGATATTATTTTTTCCCTCCTTACTTTAAGATTTTATACTTCTCGCTCTTCTGAAATTCGTTTTATAACGTAAGCAGACCTGCAAATCACGTTTTATGTAGACGTCTAGACTTGTTCTAGTATGTGTTATTAAATTTAGCTTCTATTTTTACGTATACTGTGTAGGGGCAGGAAGTGGGGATTTATAGGGAGGAAATACGAAAAGGGAGAGGGGGGATGACATTCTACACATATTGTGAAGGGGTGCGTTGCCAAAAAAAGGTTGAGAACCACTGCTCTATATCATTAATTTATTATCCATGTGCTTTAGTTCTCCCACTATTTCCTTTGCCGTGTCTGATATGGGTTCCAGAAGAAGGACTCCCTAGTTATACTGCCAACAGATTTTCTCAGTGTGTGTCCACGTGCTGAATAATAGTTTAGTTTAGTTTAGTCGACAGACCAACATCACGACACACGGGTGTAAACCATAAGCGCTCCGTTCTACTCCGAACTCAAGTCTGAGTCCAGAGAATCTCAGCTCAGTGCACGAACTGCGTAGTGCTAGCGAGGTTCCTGAAATACTTTGGGTAAATTTTTAGCTCGAAATTTTGCCCGGACAGAGCCGTTAGGCTACTCTTTTTCAATTTCCAGCTGCCAAGGGATTGTTTACGTACGCAATAATACACACGGGCGTCCGATCTCACCACTACCCAGAGACCGAAAGAAATTTTGTTACCAGAGGTCCACGTAAAAAAATCCCGGCCCTCACCGGGGCTTGAACCCGGGACATCCAGCACTCGAGGCGGACACCATATCTCGAGACCACTCAGCCCCCTGAGAAATACATTGATAAATGTGAAGACAGTGCCTGGGACAGACTAGCAGTTAACTTATCTCACTACTGATTATGTGGTTGTTTCGGGATTTGAAATTTAAATATTGAGCACAACCCACTACTGGCAACGCCGATCGCATTCTGGTATGAACCTAAGGCCTATCCACGTCAATATGGAAGCACTATACTCGAGTTTCGCCCTCATTTGAGCTCGTCAGTAGTGCATATCCCTGACCGGATCCGGAAACAGTCCCGGATCACGCGTGTGAAGCGGGTGTGTAACCACGCGGCACAAACTGGACACACCAAATTATCACAACAGAATATCACAACACTACCCATCGTAGGCTATGCTCAAGATTGCCCAATCGCCGCGACCGACGTCCGTCAATCGATGGGACCCGAACGATCAGGACTTCTCACTGGCAAGGAACACCAGGCCTCCTAAATCCAGTGAGCAATAATCAATTGATTATGTGGTTGTTTCGGGATTTGAAATTTAAATATTGAGCACAACCCACTACTGGCAACGCCGATCGCATTCTGGTATGAACCTAAGGCCTATCCACGTCAATATGGAAGCACTATACTCGAGTTTCGCCCTCATTTGAGCTCGTCAGTAGTGCATATCCCTGACCGGATCCGGAAACAGTCCCGGATCACGCGTGTGAAGCGGGTGTGTAACCACGCGGCACAAACTGGACACACCAAATTATCACAACAGAATATCACAACACTACCCATCGTAGGCTATGCTCAAGATTGCCCAATCGCCGCGACCGACGTCCGTCAATCGATGGGACCCGAACGATCAGGACTTCTCACTGGCAAGGAACACCAGGCCTCCTAAATCCAGTGAGCAATAATCAATTGATTATGTGGTTGTTTCGGGATTTGAAATTTAAATATTGAGCACAACCCACTACTGGCAACGCCGATCGCATTCTGGTATGAACCTAAGGCCTAGCCACGTCAATATCACTATGTAGACAAAGACAAGTAAGACTGAAAAAAGAACTAAAATGACTAACAAAGGTATTCTAAGAAAAGATCAAGAAATTCAAGATTTATGCAGAGAGAGTGTGAGAAAGTGATATAACAAAATACCTAAAATACAAAGCATAAATAAAAACATGGAATGGAATACTGAAAAAACTCCATTCATCAAACAAGCAAAAAGATATTACAGGGCATAAAATAAAAAGCTAAGAAGAAATGAATGATTGAAGGAATCTTAATGTTGATAAATATTAGAAAACAGTATAAATTACAAAGAAGAATATGATAAGTTAGATCAAGAAATAAGAGATAAAGACAGAGAGAAAAAAACCGGTTAATAAGCAGTGCAAAATATTTAAATTTTATTACAGGTAATACACAAACAAATCGGTGATTTGACAGGTGGAAAAATAGCATGAAACACAGAAGGTGTAAAATCAAAGAGACTAAAGATATTAATGGAAGACGATGATATGGTAAGGAGATGGAATGAATATATAAAAGAGTTACATGATGAAGAAAGAGCAGAATTTAAAGAAAAGATGTTTCTTACACGGTCCACCTGTACAACACGAAGAAGTCTCTGATGGTATCAAGCATATTTAAAAAAGAAAATTAAACTGGCACCTTGCCGTCTTGATAGAGCAATGGATAGTCGCCATTTAATTTCTTTCATTGTGTCACCGTTATTGGTAATCAATGACCCAAGATATTCAAAATGTTCCACCACCTCCAATTTTCCCCCATTAATGTATATTTCTTTCTCCATAGTAGTTTTATCTGTATGCATTATCTTTGTTTTTGCTATGTTAAGATATAAGTTGTGATTTTCACTATTCAATTGGGTTGAGGCTATTAGGTTTTCTATGCCATTCTGTGTTGTGGATAGTAATACTGTATCATCAGCATATCGAATCTCTGGTATGTCATGACCGCCAATATTTAGGGCATCATATAGCTCTCTGTTTATATCAGGATACTGAAATATTATATTGAACCTGTTCTGTTTTATAGAAGTGAATCGTAGATTGTGAATGAACAAATTAGGAAGAATGTGGCTGCTGAGACAAGCATTGCGAATACTTCGGACTACTAGAGTAACAAACAATTATTATTGTCTGGAAAAGGGCAATGAAAGCAGAACATTATGCACAGCTATAAGAAAGAGACGAACAGTATTCTTTGGTCGTATAATGAGAAGTTACACATTGAAGAACATCGTGATGATTGAAGGGATGAGTGGTGGAAGAGACAGAAATGTTGCTGGATGGTCAGGATGGTGGCATAACAGCAATGGCATTCATCTAGACCACCGTGGATCGAGGTCTGAGAGATGGCGATAGAGCACATAAATAAATCTGGTCTGCGTTTCAATGGCCCTCTCATTTAATGTTGATACGAGGGGGCTTCAAATGAAAACCTTAAAAGTGTGATAGATATTACAATAGGTGCCATTCTCTTGTAACCTGTCAATATTTTTGTTAAGGATGTCATGAGTGTCAAACACGTGACACCACGGTACAGACGAACACGGTGCCGTCATAAGGGCAGTTTTAAGATGGCCGCCCCACTTTTGACATGTATCAAAGAGGAGCAGTGTTCTGTTATCCGTTTTTTGATCAGTGAAGGGGTGAAACCTACAGAAATGTATCTGCGAATGAAGGTCCAGTATGGTGATGCATGCTTGTCAATCCTTCAAGTGTATGAGTGGAGTAGGAAGTTTCAAAACGGCATGACTTCTGTGACAGACTGTTCAAGACCACACTAGGCACTCCGAGTAGTGACCCCAATAGTCGATTTTTCAACAGGAATCCAAGCACTTCTTTGGCGCTTGAGTACTTGCATTGAACGCAGTGGTGACTACATCAAGAAATGATACTTTTGTTCTGCACTTTTTTCAGAATATATTCACACAAACACAAAGAAAAACATTTAAGGTTGTCCTTTGAAGCAATTTTGTAACATGTTTGTGCCTTTTACCTGAACAAATTTACATTTGCTCTCCTATTTGAAATTCTTATAGCAACTGAACATTGAGGCAAAGATCTGTGAATAGTAAAGAACATATATTGGCAGCAATCAGCAGCCATAAGAATCAACAACCTTGTAGGAACATTTCAGTGTATAAAGAAGGGCGTCAGACAAGGTTGTGTATTGTCTCCTGATTTGTTCGCATTGTATAGTGAATATACAATGAGATATACAGAAAATATGCCAGGGATCCTGGTTGGTGGACATAATATAAATAATTTAATTTATGTAGATGATGCCGTCTTTATAGCAACAAGGCAAAATGATCAACAGGCAATGATAGATACAGATTACAGTGGTTGTGGAGAGTGAAAGAAAGGACCTTAGTTTAAATAATAGAAAGACAGAAGTCATGGTGATATCAAAGAAACAGATTGTGCCTAACTGCAATTAAAGCACAGGACGTTATTTTGGGGCAAGTGCAGAAATTAATATATTTAGGCACATGAATAACATCAGATGGAAGATGCATCACTGAGATAAAGAGCAGAACAGGACAAACAAAAACTGCATTCTATCAATTGAAAAACATTTTGTGCAGTAAGTCATTGTCCTCGAAAGTCAGAAAAAGAATTCTTGTATGTTACATAGAACCAGTTTTAACATACGGCTGCGAGTCCTGGACAATTAGTAAACAGGCGAAAAAAATCTCTGGAAGCCTTGGAGATGTGGTTTTATAGAAGAATGCTGAAAATTAACTTCAGCTAAAAAGAGCAATCAGGACGTTTTAAGAGAAGTTGAGTCACAAAGACAACTTATCACAAACATCAGAAAGAGGCAGTCGTCGTGTTTTGGCCACATTATGAGAAGACAAGCGGAAAGATTTGTGGAAAGAGAGAGAGGAAGACAGCATGAAAAGATTATTGACGGTCTTGTGTCATGGCACCGAAGGGAGTCAACACATATAACAGAGTAGCTCTGTAGAGGGTTTAGGTGGCGTGCAATGGGGAAATGGGTGTACTAGCTAATGCACGCGTGAGCACCCGGTAGTTAAGTAGCTAGGGACGCTCACGCGTTGACATGGAGGCGGGAGACAATTAGTTACGACCAATTTCTCAACCCGGCAGACGTCTTGTGTCATCCAGACTTGTATGTCGAAATTATGCATTTTGAAGTATTTCAAATAAAACAAGACATGTATCAACAACTGCCAGGCTTCGTGTAGTTCAGTTCAGTTCAGTTGCAATTCGCCTCTACGGCTGTGATATACACAAATGGATCCATGACGTCGGAGATCGTAATTTGTGGAGAGATATGATTGCCCACGCCAGCCGGCAAGGCACAGGATGATGTTATGACATTCTGGTCCTAGAGAATTGTTGTTGTTTGTCCATCAAGAATGATGATGACCATTCATTTCATCCAGTGGGGTTGAAGGTATGGAGCCGTGGGTTCTAAGATGACTGATAAGGCCTATTTTGGCCCGAAATGTTCTTTGACAATGTGGGCAAAGAATGCTTGACGTTTCTGGAGGAGGATTTCTTGCAGTGGTTTTTCTGTCCTGCCTTTTCTTCACAGCTCTTGCAGTCCTGGTTGCCTCACATATGACTGCACCCTTGCGTAATGATGCACGCCACGAATTTCGGTCTCTGGCTGCAGCCTCCCAGGTGTCATGATGAATTCCAAAAGCATTCAGTGAAATTTTCAGAGTGTCTTTAAAGCGTTTCCTCTGGCCACCTTGGGAGCGTTTACCACAACGCAGTTCGCTGTAGAAAATTCGTTTAGGGAGCCTGTGATCTGGCATGCGAGTCAAATGACCAGCCCAGCGAATCTGATTCTTCATCAGTAGTGTGTGGATACTGGGTATGGACGCTCTTTCTAGGACCTCAGTGTCTGGAATCTTGTCTTGCCATTTAATCTTCAGTAGCTTCCTTAGACAGACCGTGTGGAAGTGGTTTAATTTCCTAGCGTGTCGCTGATAAACAGTCCAGGTTTCACAAGCATATAGCAGTGTGGATAATACAACTGCTTTGTAGACTTTTAGCTTTGTTTGCAGGCTTATTCCAGTTCTGTCCCATACATTCTTGTACAGTCTGCCAAAGGCAATATATGACGTTGGATGAAGAATGACTTGGATTAAAGTGAGGAAGAGTTGCGCAATTCGTCGACCTCACTCTCTCACCTGAGTCTGAGTCCAGTGGCAAGACAAGTCGAGACGACTGGAGACGAATACAGGTGCAGTGGATGACCAGGGCGCTCTACGTGCCTTGCCGTGCTCATTACGTTCCACAACGCTTTGCAGGTAAACGCCGTCTTGCCCGTTGAATCAGGAATAATTTCTTCCGCGCAGTCTGCCGAATCCTGTCTTCACATGCTGGGTAGGCATACCCTAGTTTACCGCTTGGTTTGACACCAAATCGGCTACCCATGCCTGGTTTAGCCAGCCTCTCACAGCTGTTGCCCGCTGTCGCATGCTGACAGCTACTAGGAGCCACAGGCACGAGCTGGGTGTCAGACTTGGACCAGTGGGGGATGGGTCCTGAAAAGGACATGAGAGTGCTACCAATGCCGGACACCCCGTACCCCCCCCCCCCCCCCCCCCCTGGAGAATTAGAAACAAATTAATGGATTGCTTCTCTTGCTTCTGTTATCTAAAAAGCTGGCTATTCTTCAGTGTCCTTGAAATTGACTTCTATTTCTCCATGCTACCATAATTTAGCATTCACTACTCTGGTCATTCTACCTTATTGCTAATTTGGTTCCATTAATATTTCTCCTCGTTTGATTTAAGATATCTGGCAGTTTTAAGTTTTCTCCCAGTTAATCCATTTAACCTTTGGCATTGTTCTTGTGTTATCCTTTCTATTCTTTCATTTCCTTCACATATCTCATTTAGCTGTCTTTCATTTGTAATTTTACACTTTTCATACATCTCTGTCAATCTTGTTATAGACTTTTGTGTCATTTTACATTTCCTTATTTAATAAATTTGAAGCACTATTTCTTCTGTCCTTCAGTTCTTTCATACAGTATTTTTTACTGATGGCATTATCTCTTTAGATTAAATATTGAGTCTTATACCATTTACCTTTTGTGTCCAATTCCAGCTAATTTTGCTAAAGCATTGTACCACTGTGTATTGTCACATTATATTTTTCTGATTTCTCTTGATAGATTTTTAGAAGCTGTAAGTCTAATTTTGTGTCTATGGTTGTTCTTTGTACCTTTTAAAGTTTTAACCTTATTTTTCTGACCATGAAAAAGTGATTACTATGAGTCAACCCCCGGTCTTCTTTTGACTGACAGCAATTAATAGTGAGATACATTCAATTAAAAACTGTTGTTCCAAATAAACATGACAGAAAATTAAAAACGCATGAAGGGTTGTCAGTGATATTACAACCACTTTATTACAAAATCATGGCAGACTACTTGACTTTGTTTTCTATTTTTAGCGTTACAAGAATAACAAATGTCAATATTTATTTTACAATAATAAATGTACAATTCATAAATAGTAACTAGTGTAAATGGTAATGACAACAATTCTACCTCTACTGCCCACCTTGTAAAAACAAACAAAATTATATAAAGTATTTACAGGATAGGCCAACAATTAAGTATACCGAACAAATCAGGTTATGGTATTTTAATTTAATTTTTCTTATAATACTTTTGTTTGTTATTGTAAAATTTCACTTTAATGCACATGAATACCTCAAGTTTTGCAGTGTCTCCCATATATCACAAAAGGGGAATTTTAGCATAGTACACGAACTACATAGAACTTGTAGGGATCCAAATGTGTGTAAACCAGCATCATTTGTGCTAAAAATATTTTTTTGTGGGTAGGATTTCTCAATTTAAATTTCATCTGTGAAGTGGCCTTTTCAGTCTACTACTTCTCTTAGGTGTTACTGAGAGTATACCACAACAAGGAATGACGTACAAACCAAATGGAAGCAGAAGAAGAGGCTGACCACGTAGACGATGGACAGAGAGAATAGCAGAGTCCTTGGGGATCTCGATACATGAAGCCCATAAACGGGCATTCTCTCGCTGTTTATACTTCACCTAGACACCGCAAAGTACTAGGGGAAACAGATGAGATAAGATGATGAGATGAGTTACTGAGAGTTACGCTATCACGGACAGGGTTCAGGAATGTTGCATCATTGGTAGAGGACATAAACAAAAACCCTGATCAGTAATGTATGCCCATGTTTCGCCCACTGTGTGCATTTAATCACTAACTACAAAAGATAAAAACAAAAAAGGAAACGTCTACTAGCAAAGGCATTCATCAGCTGTTGTATAGAGGTTTGCTTTTTACAAACTTGCAAGTTTATTCACTTAACTATTTTAGTCTCTCCCCATGGGCATTGGTTTGATGTTAGTTGATACTGAAATACTTAAAGTTGACACTGAAATACTTATATTTGACATTGAAATACTTATACCTGACAGTGAAATACTTAAAGTTGACATTGAAATACTTATAGATGACATTAAAATACTTATAGTTGACAGTGAAATACTTAAATTGACATTGAAATACTAAAAACTTGTTGAGAAAACATCTCTAAATTAGACCTAATCCCAGCCAGGTCAATATGTGCTGTGCTGGATCGTGACCTGGTAACATTCTAATATGTTTTCAACAGATGTAAACTTCTGGTATTGGTCTGGTACACCAGACTGGTTTCTGTGCTTGGAGAGGGAAAGACCACTCAGTAACACAGTCCCTGTGAAGACAGCACTTTGGTACTGGGTCGGGAGAAAAGTCTCAACAACTTCACTCAGACGAACACATTTGTTAGAACTTATAACATAAACATGAATTCACTGACTTAATAAAACCCCATCTTCTAGGGAATCCACAGCCAGCCAACCAGCAGAATCCGATGGGCAAGAATAAGCACAATTAAAACAAGCATGAGCGTATGATTTTCAAAGCAGCATATACTGCGTAGCTTGTTAATATAGGCCTAACTATCCAGAATTTTTTAGGATGATCAGATCAAATGTAAAGATATAATAACACTCCATGCTCTGTTTGATAGACTTGGACAACAGTTGATCTCACACTGTGTGCTGCATGGGGCAGAATGATTTAATGCCCAAACCATTTCTTATACCCTGTGTGGACAATGTTAAAGGCAGTTTTTAAAGGAGCTTGTTTCAGCAGATGAAACTACAGTAAACTGCATGACAACATACAGAGATGAAGTTGATATTGTTTGGGAACCCTTGAGGTCAATGAGAAATAACATGAGAAATAAAGTGACAAGTATTGATTAGCACTCATAGAAATAAACGAAAGAAGTAGATATCAGATGGAATGCTAGGCAATACAAGCACTTAAAGCTACAGGCACACCAAGATTCAAACCACCTTTAAATGATGCTTTGCTCACAATCACTCTCACCACTTTGGGTAATTCCTAACATTCATATGTGCCTACACTCTAAATCAACTGCTCACTAACATTCAGATATTCCTACACTCTAAATCAACTGCTCACTAACATTCAGATGTGCCTACAGTCTAAATCAGTTGTTCACTAACAGTCAGATATGCCTACAGTCTAAATCAATAGTTCACTAACATTCAGATATGCCTACATCTAAATCAACTGCTCACTAACATTCAGATATGCCTACAGTCTAAATCAATAGTTCACTAACAGTCAGATATGCCTACAGTCTAAATCAACTGCTCACTAACATTCAGATATGCCTACAGTCTAAATCAGTTGTTCACTAACAGTCAGATATGCCTACAGTCTAAATTAATAGTTCACTAGCATTCAGATATGCCTACATTCTAAGTCAATAGTTCACTAACATTCAGATATGCCTACGGTCTAAATCAATAGTTTACTAACATTCAGATATGCCTACATTC
The DNA here is from genome assembly GCA_014155875.1 of Cepaea nemoralis. Classification (NCBI taxonomy): domain Eukaryota; kingdom Metazoa; phylum Mollusca; class Gastropoda; order Stylommatophora; family Helicidae; genus Cepaea; species Cepaea nemoralis. Next base: position 292,021 of record JACEFZ010017038.1, on the reverse strand, counting down.
TAAATCAACTGTTCACACAAAACAGCACTCACATATAACACAAGTTTAATATTCCATGAATAGAGTAACTACACATTTTTGCTCTATAACAGTAGTACAGCAGTAGTGGTAAAAACTACAGACGCACTTCTTTCAGAATGTTAATGTATATATTGACACATCTCTGTTATGTGGCAAGAGTTCAAGATAAAAATTCTCAACTAGAGTGTTCGACAAGGATTTAAAGAAACAAGTAAAAGGTTATCTCATGGCAGTGTGTAGTATTATTCCATCACAAAAAGTATAGCTTCTTCACATACACTGGATCACAGTATCTTACCATAAACTAGGTTTTAATATTTTCACATAACTTAGCTCTCAATATCTTCACATGAACTAGACTACAGTATCTTCACATAAATTAGATCACAGTATCTTCACATAAATTAGACCACAAATTGTTCACATAAATTAGATAAAGTATCTTCACATAAACTGGACTGTAGTATCATCACATAAACTGGACTGTAGTATCATCACATAAACTGGACCACAGTATCATCACATAAACTGGATCACAGTATAATAATGTAGAGTAACCAGATTCCTTTCCTTGCCAGAAAACTTCCATAACATTATCCAGTTCCTTAACTTGGGTTGAACCCACAGGCACACTGGTTAGAAAGAAATACTAAGCTGCTACTATGGAGATGGAACACACAACCACTGAGATGGTAAGTGAACACACTAACTACCATACTACCATGGCTCCACTATGCAGTCATTCATTCACTCAGTAGGATGACCTTTGCAGAACCTCGCTCCTGTAACAACCTTCCGGAAACCTTCTCGGTCAAAAGATGTCCCGCATCTGATACACACATCTGGAGATCATCTGCCACACCCTGCATCCACCTTCTCTTTGGCCCTCCTCTCCCTCTCTCCCCAGACATATGCTTCCATGACGTTTGAAGTGACCAAAATATATAAATTTTCTTTGGTTTATCGTCTTTAGTAGCCAACCTTCTTCAATATTCAACTCTTGTTGTATGGATGCATTTGTTCTTTTCTGTATCCAGTAGGGGCGTTAATAATGAATAAGTTAGGGAAATAATAATACAGTCAATAAAGCAAACATGGGCTAAATTACCTCACAACAACTGATGAAACTATATGCTTATGAAAGTCTGAAAGAATGTGAAATTCAATGGGAAAGTAGGAGTAAGAAATACAAGAGAGGCGAATGCAGAAGTATAAACAACCTGCGTGATACACAAACAATAAGTGATAAACAAACACAAGTATATACCAAAAAAAACTTCTTGGATAAAAGGTGTCAGGTCAGCGTAAGCTGTATATATTTACTTTAATTAGGTCTCTTTTGTTATAAATTCATATGCAAATCTAACAGTTAATATAATACAGTATGCACACCTACTTCAACTCACCTGATATCAAAAGTGACTAGTGATATGCTGAACAATGACCATGGACATACCTTCCCCTCTTCCCTTTTTAAGAAGTCATGTCTGGAACAGTCATGGGAGATCATGACCCTTTAATTCTCTCTGTTGTCAGATATTTTAATAAATTCATGCTGCTTATATTATTATTTAGAGATTGACGGTAGTGGTTAGGTGCTTGCCTGCCGACTCGGTGATCATGAGTTTGAATCCATATTGGGACATATTTTTAATCTGGGTTGATTTAACCTTAAATGGGTACCAAGAAATGTCACAAGAAGTAAAGAAGACTGGTGTGATGCTGACCACATCATTACCAAGCACTGGGAATCTACAACCATGGTCAGACTGCAAGAACAGCAAGTTAAAAGAGGTGTGGCCAAACAAGAACACTACGCAGGGAGCCAAAGAAGATTAATAAACCAACACAGAACTAGTGTCGTGAGCCACTATACGCTGTGGGATTTACTGAGGAGCGGATCTGAGCACTTATGGACTGAATGGTTCAATGTGCAATGAGGATGATCTGTCGACTAACTAACTAACTAACTGACTAACTAACTAACTAACTGACTAACCAACCAACCAACCAATAACTAACTGACTAACTAACTAACTGACTAACCAACCAACCAATAACTAACTAACTAACTAACTAACTAACTGAGTGCCAATTGGTCAATAAAAAATGGCTCTGGCGCCATATGCTCAATGTGCCTTACGATGTGGAAAGAGTTCTTTATTTAATTTATTATTATTTGTTGTCATTAGATCAGGTCTTAGTCAGATATGACTTAGCTTCTGTATGATAGTAGATGGTACTACCTGCTTTCTGTTAGTGCTGAATGTTGGGCGGCGCTCACCAAATCTGAAACTCCACATTGTGCCAATAGTTTTGGGTGGAGGAGCGTAACTGGGAGGGTACAAGCCTTATTCTGGTGCGAAGAAATGCAACCTAAAGACTAAATGTCACAACAGGGCAGCCTTGGTTGGCAACTGGTCTAGGATCAAAGCTCTGTCAGGCAGACAGTTAGAGAATTGATCCAGATGTATAGGTGTTACCTTTCCTATGGAGTAAACTAGGCATGCCGAGAGAGTGATCATGCTGCATGGGCAACACATGGTTTCTACAATTCAGCCCAGGCTTTGTGCTATGGACACGTATAACTCCATCCCTGGTCTTAACCAGTCTCAGAATCAAAGCGAGAGTAGCAGTTACGGGTTAAAAGCCCTTGTCAATTGGCATGGACATTGGGTGCCACGGGTTGCCTCTGATGGTGGGAGACACCTACAGATGTCACTGATCAGCTACCTGCCTCAGCTGGGCATCCTCCGGCCAATTGGGTACTAATCTGCCTCAGCCTGCCTGCTTCAATGGGTGCTTGGGGCTAGGACAAAATCTGAATCGCAGGCTGCACCAGACACTAAAAAGAAAAATAGAAACCTCAAGCTAAGCTACGGCTTGCAACCTGTAACATAAGAACCATGTGTCTGTGATTTCCCACTGATTTGATGAATATTTATAATGTGAGAAAAACAGCTGTGATTGATGTCAAATTCAATTGTCATAACATTGATATTGCTGGCATGCTGGAGACACGCCTGGCTGAGGAAGAGTCACTCAAGGAAAACTATTACACCTGTTTTGGACAGGTAGAGGGCAGGAAGTAACAAGACAACATGGAGTGGGCTTTGCAGTGAAGAATTCACTACTGGGAATGATTGAAATTCCAGCTGGAGGTAATGAAAGTTTTTCTCTCTCATATATGGTGTAACTGATCCACACATGGTAATTTGCTTAGAACAGAATGAATTATATCTTTATTTTAACCCTATGCATAAAATTAAGCAAGAAGTTAAAAAAAAAGTATGAATAATATAGAAACTTCTACTTTTTTTCTTGCCTCTAAGTAGGAACATTTTAAAATCAAATGTCAACGTGTCATGTCCATGTTGTGCAAGAATAAACTCTATTCTATAAATGTAATACATGACCAAAATCAAAACTATCTGCTTACATATTTTATTACATAAATACATTTCTGTGAAATGAACTCTATTAACATGTCAAAAGTGCACATTAGACACACTGTATTTAGTCCACATTTTTAGTGGTAGTATGAAATGACGAAGATTAAATGGTCAATATCCACCTTTACTTTCCCAAATAAACAAACTTATCACCATTTATTTTAGTTTTTGGTCAATCTGAAAATTGTACTGTCCACAGACAAAAGTCAATCACTAATGGGAATTTAACCCCAGACCACCATACTGGTGTTTCGTGACATCAATACTGTTCTCTGATGATGTTCAATATAAGCTATGCACAACTTTTATAAACTAATTTATGGAAGCAAATTAGTCATCCTCATTACTAGAACAATATATTACACATTACAGATATTTCATACGAATAATACACAACCAAACTATATCCACTCTGTATGGAATAGAACACATTTTATCAATAATCAAAATAGTACAGTCGAGATTACACTATACAATACTATTATAAAAAGTATATAGATAGTTTTGCTGTACATGAAAACAATTTTTAAGTTACCTTAGTTTCACAAAATGGATACTGATGATTTTCACAATTGTTTAGAAAGGATAGACAGCAAGAGAGGGAATTGGATACCCCATCTCCCTGTGCCATAGCCTAGAATGTATGAAGGCCTAACATTTCATACTGCAATGGCAGTATCTGCAATGTAACTACCTTTTACTAAAATATATGACAGTTAGTGCATTCCAGCATAAACATAAATCAAATCTATTCTGGCTGGTATAAATACAGGATAGATATAACAATTAACAATAAAAAAAATGCAAATACTGCAACAGATAATTAAAACAGAGGAAAGGAAAGATCCTTGGCAGTATGATCTTTATACTGTGACAATATGTTTTAAAAGACAATGAATACTGTAAACAATTAATTATCCTTTAAAAAAATTATCCATGTAATCCTGATGATTGCAGTATTCCTGTAACTATAAGAATAGATAAAATATATATAATATTCATTTTATTTGCATGTAAAAACAGTAAATAAATCAACATAGATATCTCTGAACAGCAAATAATTGAACAAGAACGGTGCAGGTACAATAAACAAGACATTTTTTCCTTCAGTCATACCAGACTATGGAATGACGTTCCCTAAGAGCAGAGAGCATACAGCCACACATCTTATTGTTCCTTTTTGCAGGTTTTTTCTTCCTCTAACTGTTCAAGTAGTCTCCTTTTGCAGATTTCAAGATGATTTCTTAGTGTCACCCTGTATATTATGACCAGAAGCTATTTCGTACCAAGTTGTCATGTTCATGCCAACATTTTCAATCAGCATATAATCATGATCTCAGCACTCTGGTTTTTACTGTTCTACCTATTACAATTCTTAATGGTTTTAATTGCTTTAGGATTTGCAGAACAATTCTGTTCTTTTAAATTCTGTTATCACATTTCCATCAGCAGTGAACCAAGATATTCAAAAGTGCTCACGTTATAATTTCTCTCCACTAATAAATATATCTGTTGACATATTTGTTTTATCAGTTGTCAGTACGTTTGTTTTTGCTGCATTGAGATATACATGTTAACACTGATATACACACACATAAATAGTTATTAATCTGAAATTATTAAACATTATGATACACAACTAAACCACTTTGCAATGTCTTCATGATGTCACTAATTATTGTTCAGCATCTGCATCCACACAAAAGAACAGGCCACACAAACTTTTCAATACGCAGATTTTTGTATTTGCTATATTTCTGTTATTCATGACTTTTCAGAGTCTTTGGATATTATTATTCTATTTAATTTTTACGATGTTGGATATTATTATTTTAATGTATTAATTAAAACAACATATCTAAAATTGTACTAAAAATAAAAAAAAAAATAAAATAAACAGTTTCAGATACAACACATTAATTCTGTCACTACCAAGAAACTGTCCATATATTTAGTATATTAATAGATATGTACTTTTCTTTTCATAGTTTTACCCTTGTAGTTGTTACATTAACACAGTTTATTCTAACTGTTAAGTTAATTTCTTTTAGAGGGTGTATTAGTGTAGTTGCAAGGAGTCTACACTGATAATGTCATGAGTGCCGTAGAATGAGGGTTCGACATCGGCACACACCATCCGCAAAATTGAGGTAAAGACTGGCCACCTATCCCTCTGTGAAATCTGGCCTACAAACTGTGAAGGTACTAGCACAGAGCCATAGCAGATTCCTGCTTCAGGGCATTTTTGTTGTTATTGCTTAACTCCGTTAGCCGGCTCTGTGGCAAAGGAGTTACAGAAGCAATTCATAGTTCTGCATACCGCAATCGAAACACAGCTGTGGCGATTTGGCAGCAGACTGCCTTGCATTGGTTTTCATATACATAGGTTTAAGTGCCGGTCGTTCCGAAAGCAATGGCAAACTATTAAATGTAAACTTGCCGAGAAATCACAAACAGCCAAAAAATGCTGGTGTTGACTGCGACTTCCTGTAAAGATTATGCAACTTTAACTAATTCCGTTGTTGTCACAGTGTTACTATTACTTTAAAGCAACAGCTACTTGGACAACAACTGTTTGGGGAAGAAAGTGTTAAATCACCAGCAGTAAAAAATTGATATAAAAAGACACAGCAGGGACACCCACAACAAAGCCATCTGAGGATGCATAGACTTCATCAATAAAAACATTTCACATATACGGTAATTAAACAGAAAATATAAAAAGAAAAAAAACCAACAATTACAGATATATCACATTACAATACATGGCAATAAACTTATGAAACAGCTTATAACATAAGCAGTAGAAACATTGTCAACACATAAACAATAGAAAATAGTTTTTACAAATAAAAAAGAATATAAATCACATGGAATGCATTAATTAAACTTATCTACATTAATGTATAAATTCAGCAGTAATATTACCAACAATAATGTAAACCAACAACAAATAGCATCAGCAGTAAACATTTCTGGAAAACTGTACATTGTCTCTAACTATACCAAACTATAGTACTAGCCTCACTCTCCTTACCTAATGCCATAGTATTTTGATGTAATGAACTCACTTTAAATGTACATATTATCAATAGGGTAGACTGGCATAGAAATACTATGTTTGTAACTCATGAAAATCGGGTACAAATCAAGTGTGAATAAAATAAGGAACTTCAAGATGTTATACTTTCCCCTGATCATACAGTAGTGGAATGGACGTCTTGCCTTCGTGGATAATGACAAAAAAATGGAAGGACATGTGTACAAGTTAAAAATCCCTCTGCTGTTGGAAATAGAAAAGAGCAGAGTGTGAAGTGATGTCCAGGCTAAAAATATGATTTAAGAAATAATAAGAGCAATGAAAACATGTGAAGGAGCAAACGATGATGATGTTACGTTTGCCATGTTTCAATGTTGTTTACCTGGAAAATAAGATGGCTTCTATTTATAGCCTACATAATGTGATGACTCTGTAATGATGGTGAATATCTGAATGATTTTGTCAGCAGTTTAAACTTGCCATGTAATAATTTGAATGATATAAAATAAATAAAAATTTACTACAAAAATATACGCTTATTTACAAACAACACTTCACAGCAATGAAAACATGGCAATAAAATTGTTCACAACATTGTAAAAATACATACTTTTTAAAATCTTGCTTAATAAAGAAAGACTTCATAAGAAAAAAAATATATTAGAATATGTGCTACAGATATTTTAAAATGGGAAGCAGAATTTTGAAGTGCATTCAAATTTATGTTAATAATGTAAGTATAAAAATATTGTAATTCAAAAATACAAACTCTGTCTAACCAGTTACACCTACTAAAATAGTGAGGGTAAAGACTTGGAAATTACTTCTTTTTACACCATGAGGCTTGTTGAATATATTGTTCTAGCTCCCATAGTTTTATAGAGCACTCAGTACTTGATGGATCACATGGTAAATATAACGCCAGTTGTCTTTGCTTCCAGAACATTTCCTGGTAGCCATTTTAGTATGGGTTGACTAGAGTGCTCAGGTCAATAAAAAATATTCTCACTTCAATGGCTATTCAAACTGATGATCACAGGGCTGCAAGTTAAGTATGCTAGCCACGGTTTTTAACTTACATAATATGTTTAATAATATTTTCAAACATGGATTTTCTTTTTCAGTCTGTGCATACAAATGTAGATCATAGTCTAAAGATTACATTTAAAAAGAAATTACATTATTTTCCTGCTATAACAAATTAAAAATTTCCACATGTCCTGCCAGTTGGCATAAGTGTTCATGTCTCATCACAGATCTCGGTCCACTGATCCAGTGTTCTGGATCTACTCTGCTGATGATATTCCTCCATGCCACCATCTCAGTCCATCTAGCATTATTTCTCTTGGTCTGCTTCTGACAATTTTCTCACTGATCTTTCAAGTTGTCACGATGTTCTCCAAAGCCTCTCTTCTCATCACATGACCAAAGAGTGCTGTTTGTCTATTTCTTAAAGTTGTACATACTGTTCTAGCTTCATTAGCCTCTTTCAGGCAATCATTGTTAAATATTCTGGCAGTCCAAGTTAATCGCAACATTTACTTCGGGAACCACATCTCTGTTGCTTCTAAGTGATTCCAGATTTGTTTATTCACAAACTTATAGTACTGGACCCATTTTTTAATAGATTTAATAAGCCTTAACCAGTGATGTGGTCAGTATCACACAGGTGGCCTTTAGTCCACAAGACATTTCGTTGTTCACATTTTAGGACTGGATCAATGTGGGAGCCCAGGTAAAGTTTAAAAATTGGAAGCGGGAGGCAGTCAGCCTAACTACTTTACCATGGAGACCTGATGTCGTTTACATATAGTTTGAGCCAGAGGAACATATCATGTTCTAGCAACCTGGGGGAGATGGGAAAAGGAGGAGTGAAATATAAAATTGCCAGCTTGAGTCACCTTTGTTATGTTTCCAGATGCATGAGGTATAGAGGATGTGAATGAATTAAGAAAGATAACCATGTATATCTTATTTATAGCATCCTCTTATTGTATGTATATTTATCTTATTTATACCATCTTGTCATTGCATGTATTTCATTGGCATCAGTTTTTGCTTTGGTCATCATATTCAAAACTAAACAAGGTGTTTGTTCTTACTCCCTAGCAGATGGATAAGCCCGGCAAAATGTTGACAACGTAATAATGCTTGATGCAAGTATAAATCATATAAAATAACATGCAAATAAAATCATTGTGCTGAAATGTATCTAGCTTAAAAAGTGTTTGGCCAATTGCTCATGGCTTTCAGTGTATAAGATGGAACCATTTTTGGCTGGGTACACTGGTAAATTTTTCAAAAATTATATTAAATTATGATCAAAATGATTACAATCTCACTGAATATAGCTGACCAAAATAAATGTAATGATACCTTATTCATGTATTTACATAAATTATAAATGGAAATATTTCTATCATGTGTAAATTAACTGTGCATGAAACATCTTTGAAAGAGATATACAGAAAAAAAAGCAAAATGCTGTAGGGTGACTCGAAGACATGCTTAATAATTTCCATTATGTGGGCCAAGAATGTTAAACATTACCATTATAACGTATACACTGTTCATATTTGCTGCAAAAATATAACACAATATAGAAATTAATGCTGGATAAAACCAACTGATAACAGTAATATGCTTTACATAAAACAGAAAAATTAGGAATTTAGTTTTCTTACAGTGGAATGTGTGTCCTCGCTAACAAAGACACTGGTCCAATGTCAATCCATTAGCAGCAGTGGCAGTAACAATTTTACCAAACAATACAGCTCTGGGGTCAACATAGACCAGCAAAATGGGTAAAAGGTCGAGGCATAGCATAGCAGATACTGCTGTTATGAAGTGAAATATTATGTATTAACATATCATCATCATGTGCCATGCCGATAAGCATGGGTGGTCATGTTTCACCATCTCACGCAATCACCAAAGTCATGGATCAGCTCTGTGTTCTTCTCTTGACCATGCCATGTGGCCAAGCCATCCAGATATTTACTTCTCTATCTTCCCCTTGTTCTTTTCCCTTCAATCTTGCCAGCTGTCACTAAATTCTCTAGTGTATTTGTTCTCATAACATGCCCAAAAAATCTTGACTGTCTACATCTAATATCTCAAATCAGTTTACAGCTTTCTTTGCTTCTTGTAGAACTTGCTCATTAGTTTACCTATATGTCCATGGTATTCTTTCCTCAGAAACCACATTTCCCCGCCATTAGATGGTTTTCAGCTTGCCTGCTCATTGTCCATGTTCCAAATTCATATAAAAGTACAGATTCTACGTAGCACTTCAACACTCTTTTTCTTATTGCAGTTGTCATCTTTGTACAGGTCACATATTCTAGTCCATGATATATGAGTACCCTTCCTTATCACCTTTCCTTCACAGAGAATTACTAGGAAATTCTGACAATTTTCTGGTACCCACTTTAATGTGGCTGGGTTGACTGCAGGGTCGTAAGGGTCAGAAGCAATCATCCAGTCTCTATTGGGGAAAGAACCTGGACCACTGTCTTTGCAAACAAGTGCACTAATTATTACACCGCCATAGCTCCCACACAAATACCGAATAATTTTCAGAATATTATGGGGACTCTTTGGGAAGGAAATCAGTGAGGAATAGAAATTATCACCCCACCTCATTATGCAGTAGCCTTGAATACGTGAAGGCCAAACACTTTACAGCCATGCAGCAGCTATCTGTCATGTAAAGTCAAGGACCCCTTTACACAACTGAAGGCACACTGGGCAGATGGTGCTGGGCCCATAATTTTACAATGAACAATCGACACTCAGTGGGTGATGTGGCCACATTTACTTCCCCATACATTTCCTGATACCAATTTTAGGCGGGTTTGGCTTGAGTGCCCAGATCATTTTTAAAATTTCAAACCTATAAGCACCAGGCCAGCAGGCAAAGGTGGGATTCCCCACCGGTTGAGAACCACTGGTCTAGAGGAAGCAAACTTCACACAAATGTATGCTGAAGTCAGACACACTGACCTTTGAGGTGTATAACTAGGCATGGCACAATTCCATTGAAAGAGAAACAAAATAGAAGAAGACAATGGAGAGGAGACAGATCAGAAGATCTCTTGTTCCATTTAAATACCATGATGTTTAGTTTACATGGAGTGTTGATGCTGTTACCATGGGACTCCTATAGCACACAATTGGGTTATAGGTTAATTGTAACTGAATATCCATGAATAAAGGCACACCAAGTGTCTGTGTGTCAATGACTTTGATATTATGAAAACAAGCCACTCAACAAGTCTATAAATATGCAGACTAGCTGGAGTGACAACACAGGCCCTCAACAATGTCACACCAAGACCTTCATTAATTTGCAGTGTCTTGTTGCTTCTTCGAAGTATTTTCTAAATGCTCATTTTTGTCTCTAATTCTCATTACCATTCTTTTCTGTTTTGAATCCCTATATTTCTTTTGCCCTGTGGATTCCAGAGGAGGGAGTTTCTAGTAATGGTGTTAACTGGCCATACCAATAGTTCATATCGCCCACTGTTAAATACTGTAGGCCACTACACTGTCACATTTTCCATTAACTTTTACACTTTGTCAAAAATATAAGTTTCTAAAATCAAAGCATAAACAATTTTAGTAACATGACATATCAGTCAATGTTAGTTTAAAAAACATGTTACCACCTCATGTGAAAAAAAAACAACCCATTTAATATTATTTAGAATATTAAAAATATTTTTAGACAAGATTTTGCGGTCTTGACGATGACATGATAACACTCAAAATTAAAGAAATAGGCATTTTGAGAATACTTTCTGACAGAAGTAACAAATGGAAAAAAATATTACACAAAAGATTTTTGAACTGAAACAATTTCCAAAAGTGATAGAAACAGAAATACAACACATTATAAGCATCCTTGGATGTCCCAAGACTCAGTCACCACTCCTGGATAGTTTTCTGCTGGTCTGTTTGGTGATAAAGGGATGTTCCTGAAGCTCTAGAGCTCCTGGTCTAGCATCTTGATCCCTGAAAAGTTCAGATTATATGTCAGACTATTATTTGTTAATCATTGAACATTTTACAGCATAATATTTTTTCTCCATAACTCTGATAACTGATTTCAAAATTATTAAGTATTAATTGTTTCTCTAAAACCATTAGGTATTCTTTTAACGCATTATATCTGACTTAGAGGTTAGCATGGCCGAATGGATAAGAGAGCTTGTTCTTAAATATCTGCTGTGCTGATGCAAGGTATCGGGTTAAACCCTTACACGGATCAGTTGGACTAAAATGTTGTCCTTGACTTGGGGACGTAAGTTATAAGTACTCAGATATCGGAGTAGGTTTGCCTGATGGCCAGGGACACTTAACAGGGAAAGCTAATCTAAATTCCAAAATCAGTCTTGAGAACTAGAAGTAGTATCACGTGTATGGACTGCTCTTGAGTTCAAAGCAAGTGAACACCAAAAACAAAATATCTGACTTCAATATTTTCATTAAATGTTTTTCTACCAAACTATCTCAACATTACATCTTCTCTCCAATCTCAATATTACATCATCTCTCCAGCTCCTAGGATTTCACATGTGCTTGTAACATCTCAGCCTTAGCTTCATTTGGTGCATATTTGCAACCCCCATATTTGTATCACTCATTTTTGTATTTAAAATGCATAAATTGTGAGCAATACAATTTTTGCTGCTTATTTTTTGACAAGCAGGTCCCTGTGATGACATGGTCAAGCCATCTACCTCACACATTCAAGGTCATGGGTTTGTTTTCCGGTTGCAACATTCGGACCTCCTCCCCACGACGCTTGATGGCAAAAGTTGAAGATAATTGTATGAACATTAGGACTATTTGTGCAATTTGTTTTTCTGGAGAATGTACCATTCATTAGTGGTATTGTCTGAGAGATTTTTTATACATGCTGAGGATGAAAGGCTGCAGTTAATACAAATATTAAATCCAGCTGAATCCTTTTGAGTTATAACTAATGTATACAGTGTGTCCATTACTTCAGATAATGAATTTGTGTTTCTTCAAGCAATGTATGCAATCATACAATTTGTATTACATGAGGCAGTAAAAAGATAATTACACATGTATATATATTTTAAAAGAATGAACCGGAACACAATTTAATATTGCACTTACATTTACCCTTCATATTTCAAAATATCTCCACTAACACTATTACTGCATCAGTGTTTCAAAATCTGCAGTATAGTAGAATGACATACTCTGTTGTCACATTTCATTCACACCTGATGTTCATCATATGATTCATATACAAAACGTTGATGTTTACTGTAAAGGCGAGATTTTGGTGGACTAAACTTGGGACTAAGTTGCAAGGCGGGTGTTGAAGAATTTGTCACTCTAGTTGTGCAATTGTTTCATGGGTTCATCAAGCTCTAAATAGTCTGACAGCATTGTGATGCAGTAGTACCCCTGATCAGTGGGCCTTAGCATTGCCTTTGATTGCTTCCTGAAGCACTAACAAAACTTCACAGAATGTTGTAACATTCTCATCTTTCTTATAGAAATTTACTAATAGCATTTCTGGAGAATCCAAAATTAATGCAAGCATAACCTTTCCCACAGGTAGCTACACTTTGAATTTATTGGTTGATTGTGAAGTATTCTTCACAACAACACAAATGAGATTCCTGAGAAGAATACTCAATGTATCAAGAAGAGATAATATTTCTAGCTGCCGGAGAATCAGCTTCTAGCTGCCGGAGAGTGAAGACGTGTTTTTGTATCTCTTACTTCTCAGATTATTATTACTGCAAGCTGAATCACCTATCATGGATTTTTATATCAATGTGCTCGTTGTGATTCTGAGGATGTGGTGAAATAGTTTTTAGATTAATACAAGTGTTTATTATCGCAAAAATGTGGGTTATATCTAATATTCATTTCGAGTGATAGTTGAACACTATTAAATTTCAACCAATCAAGTGCACGAGGCGTGTCAGATACAACCACGGGACCTCAAATTTCCCGCGGCGTGGCTAGATAACAATGCGATTGCTGCGTTCTTCAAGTTTAGTTAGTCGTAATATTATGCAATAATGTCAGGGGAAGGAGAGTGCTCCGTATTGGAAGTGAATGGTGAAAGGACTCGCTCAGGTTTACGATCGGCTGTCAATAAAACTTACACACTAAACAAAGAGAGGGCCGTGAAGAATAAGCTATCCAAGTGCATAAATCCCAACGGCCTAGTCGTCAAACACACCAACTCAGGACAGTGTGTTACTATTTCCTTCAACAACACACTCTATTATGAGGCATTCCGAACTTGCCTACTCAACTACTACAGGCTTGAACTAATTGAACACAGGCAAGATAAGCACGGGGCCCACGTTGAGGATCTGATTACGACGCCAGTGATTATGATACATTTGTACCGCAGTAAAAATAAACTCATGACACAGGGCAGTAATGAAAACATTAATTCCTGGCTAAAAGTAGATTTTGTTGAACTTGAAAACTCGACACAGACATTCACCGAATCTACTCATACGATGAGTGTACATGACAACATCAACACGAGGCCTGCCAACCCACCAGCGCTCTTGGCTATTGAATACCCAATGGAGCGTATCCAAAACAACATAGAACCCAATGTTGACATTGTTGAAGAAGTACCTGCCTCAGATAACAATAGCATCTTAACTATCAATGGACATTCGTGCGACTGTAAACAGCGCATTGAGGAACTAGAACAATCACTAAAGGCGCTCATTGTCACTGTTTCAACCAACATTGAAGCAAACAACAAGATAAGCAGTGATTACAATGCTCTCAAGACAGAAGTCGCACTCCTGCGAGACGAAAATTTGCTGCTGAGAAATACAGTTCAAATCTTACAGAATGCGTCCTCTACAAACCAAACCGAAGAAGCATGTAATTCTCAAGCAACCGCTTCATCCTTGGGAAATCTTGGGGAAGCTCAATCCCACCCAGAACAGATAATCACTATGAAAACAACTCAACGCGCAGAGGAAGATAAAAAACAACAAACACCTCAATGTGCAGACGAAGATAAACAACAACAAGCAGTCTACCCCATTGACGTCAAAATAAGCAATAGGTTTGAAGTACTTCAAGAAAAGTCACCAGAAAACTTACAGTGCTTTAACATGCTGCAAACGGGCAAGACAAGCCAACAAGATACACCGGGAGAACCACATGGAGACATAAAGACTGCTGATAATCGGAAATGGATGAAACAACGGTCGAGACGTGCTGACAACCAACATGTACAGACAGCACGACCTGACTGTACACATATTATACTAGGCGATTCCTTAATGAAAGGTTTATACAGCGACAGGATGGCCACATCAGACAAAGACATTGTTTCAATAATCCCACTGCCTGGGGCTGGTGTAGACCGGCTAACAGACAAGATTAGCAGGTTGGCTGTTAATCATAGTGTCAGAAGGGCAAGCGTACATATTGGCATCACCGACACCATGACCAACCAACAAATCACAGGGTCTCAACTGCTGGCACTCTTGAACGGATTACGTCACACTTTTCCTAACTCATCCATTTTCTTCTCCTCCATCATATCACCGAGTTATGGACACCAGCGCCGTCTAGCTGACATAAATAACAACATGTTGCAGAAGTTCTGTTCTCAAAACAAGATACAATTCATCAACAATACAGCATCATTCACTTCACAGGCTGGTGCACCAAAAAAGAGTCTTTACAAGGATCAAATACATTTATCTACATTGGGCACCAGTTTTCTCGCCAAGAATTTAAAATATCCAGAACGGACATACCATACATCCAATACGGGATCGCGCCTGACACTTTTAGCTACTCCTGAAACTCAAGCCAGACGACATACTCTCGTCACATCAAGTACAAATAGGACAGAAGGGTGCAGACCACTCATAACCACTGCACCTGAAATCCAAGCCAGACGGGACACTACCACAACACCAAGTCCGTTAAATACGTCGTCTTTCACACAGGAGGGTAATAATTACGAAGATATGATTCCTATTCTCCCCAGAAAGGATCCGACTCTCAGCAACAACGACGTGCCAGCACAACCTCCTGTTAGCCACCAACCAGAGGCTCTAGTTGGTAGTCATTACATACCCATGAGACATCATCAGTACCAATTTAATTGTAATCCAGAATGGTTGCACCTCACACGGTATAGCCCAGCTACACTTCGTCAAGCACTTATAATGTCGCTATACCAACAACCAACACAACCTGGTATTTACTAGCAACTTAGGACAAAGCTACACCGGATCTCGGTACAAGAAAGAGCCTCTCCTTAAACGTTTATCTGCATATTTGGTTATAACTTGATCTAGTAACGTATTAGGTTATAAGTTATTACAAACATTGACTGGTTTTGACTTTATATTAATTGATAGTACTTAGCTGTATAGCTTTTATAATAATTCTAATTGTGTTTTCACGGTGAGTGAGGGGGTCTTCACTGCTCTTCCTTACGGATCTGTGTACGTATTTTTATATATTTACAGAGATATTACTGTTTCTCTGTACTTTAGAGTGTGTTTTGTAATAAGGGACGCAAGTTGTATTCACTTTGTGTGTGTGTGTTTTGCTTTTAAACTTGTGATTACGCATTGTTGAAATGTCTAATAAGTACGAACACTGGCTCAGGAATAATGGGCTCAAAATCGGGCATGTAAACATATGCCATCTATTAGGGAAGCTGCCCGAACTATCACTTATACTTAATCAAAATTTTCACATGTTTGGCGTTAGCGAAAGTCGATTAAATGGCAACATCTCAGATGATGACATCGCTATCAGAGGTTTTAAAACCATTAGAAGAGATCCCTATCAGAAACAAGAGACGGGTATTGCAGTTTATATTTCCAACTCGCTTAACGCCCACCGCAGGCTAGACTTTGAAACCTGTGAGATTGAGTGTGTATGGATAGAGGTTAAACTTCAAAATTGCATACCGCTAGTAGTTGTCTATCTTTATCGAAACCCCAGTGCAGGAAATATATGGTATGAAAAATTCACCACTATGATGGATGTAGTCTTTAGTAATGCTAGGGAAATAATATTGCTAGGTGACTTCAACATAGACGCTAACATGGGAAAACATAATAGAGTCATATAATTTCCAACAGTTAGTCAAACAAGCCACTAGAATCACTAAATCATCTGCAACACTTATAGATCATATTTATACTACGTGTGCTGATAACATCACAGAATGTAGTGTACCTATCAATGCAATGAGCGATCACTATCCAGTATGTTGCACGTGGTCGAAAAGGGGCACCAAAACTCCCAAACACAAACATATAAGCATAAAATATAGAAATTACAAAAATTTCAATCGAGACGTCTTCTTACAAGATTTGGTCAACTCATCTCTAGATTATGTTTACCAGCTTCCTGACTCAGATGATGCTCTGGACCACTGGCTAAAGACCTTTCTAAGTATATTTGATAAACATGTTCCATTTAAGAAAGTTCGTGTTAAACATCACACAAAGCCCCCGTGGATCACACAGGAGGTAGTTGAACTTATGAGAGATCGCGACAGGGCTCACAAAAATAGAGATCTAACTATGTACCGTAGTCTGAGAAACAAAGTTCAATATGTTATTCGGAAGGAAAAGAAAAACTATTTTAAGAACATAGTAATAGATAAAACCAACACTAAAGATATATGGAAAGCAATTAATACCTTGACAAACAAACACAAATCATCACAATCATTACCATCAAATCAGGTTACATGTGATCAATTCAGTAGATACTTTCAGTCCGACATAAACCAACTGAAGGCTGCAATACCAGGTGCGCCTCATGACATATCTTTATTATCATCATTCTGTGAGAACAAATGCTATGGACACATTTCCTCCAACATACCGCTAATGACGACAACTGAAGTATTTACTCATCTCCGTAATCTAAAAAACAATAACTCATCAGGACTAGATGGAATTAGTAGTCGGATCCTTCGCCATGCTGCACCGGCGATCTGCGAGTCACTAACTTTTATATATAATCAATGTCTAACCAGAGGTCACTTCCCATCAGCCTTTAAAATCGCTAAAGTGTATCCTCATTTAAAAGCTGGTCCTCTAGACGATCGTCTCATGAGTAATTATAGACCAATTTCCATATTATCCTCATTATCCAAACCGCTAGAAAAGCACATCCACAAAACAACACTAGATCACTTAGTTCGCCATAAACTGATAGTTGACAGCCAGTCAGGATTTCGGCCAAAATATTCTTGCCATACGGCACTAACAAACATGATAGAAAACTGGCATCAAAATATTAACAACAATACTCTATGTGGAGCGGTGTTTATAGACTTTAGGAAAGCAATTCGATATGATAGATCATACTATTCTAATTAAAAAACTAGAAACAATGAAAGTAAGTTTTAATATAGTGACATTAATAAAATCATTCTTATTAGACAGAAAGCAAGTAGTATCACACAATAAAGTTTTATCTCAAGCCATTACCATTAATATTGGAGTACCTCAGGGGTCTATTCTTGGCCCTCTATTATTTGCCATTTATATAAATGATCTTCCATTAAATCTGTCATCGTCCTGCGATCTATTTGCTGATGACTGCACAGTATATACAAACGCTGTTGATCGTAATGTGCTAGAATTATCCTTGCAACAGGAAATAAATAGTGTAGTTAACTGGAGTCATGCAAACCGCATGCAAATTAACATTACTAAAACAAAGTCTATGTTAATAGGAACCAGGCAAAGACTTCACACTCTAAACTCGCAGAGAACTCTTCAGCTGCACATTGGCAGCACGCCTGTAGAAAGTGTCACCGAGCACAAGACACTGGGTGTTATCATAGATCAAAATCTAACTTTTAACTCACATGTTCATGCTCTAGTTAAACAAATAGCCAAAAAAGTATACCAACTTGCCAAAATTAAAAATTTCCTTGACGAAAACACAAGAAAGATATTCTATACTTCTCATATACAAACACATATTGATTACTGCTCCACAGTCTGGGATGGATGCTCCAAATCAATAACAAAACGCCTATATTCACTCCAGAAAAGGGCAGTGCGTTTAATTAATGGTGAAAAGCTTACCGACAATGCTAACCTATATAAACGTCTCCGGTTACTGCCACTCCACAAGCGCCTGCTTTTTAATAAGACCAAACTAATTCACAAAATCCTATTTCAAAATGCTCCAAGCTACCTTTGGCCATTGTTTAAATATAACGCTAGACATAGCGAACGACTAAATTTACTTCATGTCCCTAAACCTAGGATAGACATATATAAAACAAGCTTAGCATACTCTGCCGCTCAGTTGTGGAACAATCTTCCACAAGAAATCAAAGACACCACCAATCATGATACATACATTCGCAACCTGTTTGAACACTACCTTAGTCCAGACTACATGCCCCCATAACAAATAACACAAAAAAGACAATAATGGTAACTTATCTCAAACGACAACTAGCCAAAAAACATTCCCTTATGTATGGCACGTTACACCCTCCTTAGGTATTTATAATGCCCATGTTAAACACTGCCTCAGTGAGTCATTTGTTATTGATTATTTTTCATGCGTTTTAATGTTCTTTTGTTGTCAAAAGTTGCTTCATAAGTGATGTTCAATGAAAGAATGTATGAGAGGAAATAGAGAAGAAGGGCAGAATGTCAGACGGGCCTGCGTGCCCAATTCTTAACCCTTTGAAAATAAAGACTTATTATTATTATTATTATTATTATTATTATTATTATTATTATTATTATTATTAATATCAGAAATGAAGACATCAGGACTAAAGTGGGGGTTATAGCTGTGCTAGATTTTATTAGAAGGCAGCAAGTCAAATAGTGTGGCATGCAAGTAGGTTACCAACTAACAGTATAACACAACAAGCAATGATAACAGACCAGAGGGGAGCAGATGAAGAGGCCAACCATGTAAACGATGGATGCAGGGAATAACAGAGTCCATGGGAAGATAGATACATGAAGCCCATAAGTGGGCACTCTCCCGCAGTTTATACTTCACCTTGACACTGCAAGGTACAAGAGGAATATGATGAGATGAATGTGAAGCAGAATGTATCCAGTGAATTGAAGCACATTTTGGTTCAGGATGCTAGTGATGCATCCATGATTTATTCCCAGAATGTTTAGTATGTTTTTACCTTCATCTGCGTACTGAGAGAAATATGGTCATCTGTTCAAATCCCCCATCAGGCAAAGTTTTAAAAACTGACCTAGCATCCAAGTCAACTAAGTCTAAAACATCCAGGTCAACTCAGTCTAAAACATCCAGGTCAACTCAGTCTAAAACATCCAGGTCAACTCAGTCTAAAACATCCAGGTCAACTCAGTCTAAAACAGGTATAAGGAAATGTCTTGGGAAGTACAAGCAGTTGGCATGATATGAACCCCACAACCTCTCGAGTGCCATTCGGTCTATAAACATATGGGGCTGGCATCACGTGCCCACTATGCCCCAAAGCATGTAAAAAGGTCGTTGACTTTTACTTTAGTGCGTTGTATAGCAATACAGGGAGTCTCTGTGGCGAAGTGGTCAAGCCATTTGACTCGTGCTCCGAAGGTTGTGGATTTGATTCCTTTCGGTTTACGAGTTAAATATTTCGAAGACTCCTGTGGGTCGTCGCTAAAAGCTGCAGAGTTCGTGCTTTGTGCGATGCTTTCCGCGCTGCGGAAAGAGACAGAGCTATATGGGATAAAACCCGGTGCAATGAAGTCGACCCTGTCGACTTTTAAGCGACTTTTTTTTTATAGCAATACAGTGAAGAGAAGAAAAAGCACGAGGAAGATAAGGGAAAGATTCACAGAACTCCACATGTACTGCAAATGAAACACGCAGTCAGATGGCTTACCTTGTCATACACTGGCTAACAAAATCCCTGGCATCATGGGAAAATCTGCTGTCAAGTGTAGGTACAGCGCGAGAATCAGACCCAATAGCAAATATGGCAGCCATTGGATTCATATCAGCCCTGTAGATGTGAACAATGCATATCATGTTAGGTTAATTAAGTCCAAAGATTGATATGTTGTTTCTGGACATGCCACTCCTACATTCCAGAAGTGTGACTTATTCATAAACTTATTCCTGGACAGAAAATGTGGTGATTTCTCCTTGACTTCTACATCTGCATGAACAGTTTGTGGTCTGTGCCTTTGATAGCAATCTCCAACTCCCAGAACAAGAGAGTGCCCTGCTCTACTCAAATAGTTAGAACCTTTCGCTCTGTCAAATGTATTGCGTTGTACATCCTCTACCGCTAGAAGGGACAGTTAGAAGTTTCCCTTCATTGATTTGAGACCGCAATGACATTTCTCATTCTCTCCAGCACTTTAAAGGACAATCAATCCATGCAGTCATTAATATGCTAATGAGATTAGCCCCTAATGTAGTGTTCTCTATTACTATAAAGTAATGAACAGTTTTACACACTTTCAGGCATATTGGATTTATGGTACTAGCCCCATATAGTCCAAACTGGCGTTCAATGGGTGACGTATTCAATATCACTTCCCAAGACAATACATGGTAGCCATTTTAGACTGGGTCAACCTGGCAGCCCGGGTCAACCTGGCAGCCCAGGTCAACTGAAACTAACACAAAAAATATCTGCCTGAAAGAGGATGACCTCGGGGCCGGTAGACAAACATGCTGGTCACTGTCTGTGTTAGTGCAGCTCCCTCTCTATTACTATTCTATCATTCAATCACTTCAGTTAATTTTACATGTCTGCAATAGGAGATCAGATTTACAAATTAATTCATGGTCTATTCAACTGTCTATACCATTAGATTCATTGTATGAGGCAAGCAGTTGGGATAGGGAAAGTCACTGTTCTATTTAGTGCACACAAGACAATAACATCAATTCTGAGACATTTGGACAATCTGTTATTCTTCTACAAGAGGCTGCATAAAGATTATTTATTGATCTGCTCAGGGAAAGAAAAGAATCAACATGCAAAACATTAAGTGGGATTCATCACTGACCCTAAGATGGCTAATAATACTAAGGATATAAATTACATAGAAATAACTATAGGCATAAAAATACAAGTAGGAACTTGCACTGAAACTTATATGCAGATATGTCTCTTGTTGTGTAAATTATAGTGAGGAGGAATTGGAAGGATACTTTGATTAACTGCATGAGGAAATTGTTAAAATCAACGGAAAAGGTAATTGAAGTCATCAATGGCAAGGTTGGAAATAACAGATCATTTACAAGATACCTAGGCAAGTGTGGTGGTAAATACCGTGAGAGATTCAAATGATGAAAAACTATAATAAATAAGCGCAAAGCATCTTTTAATTAACAATACTTTCTTTCAACAAACATAGTGCCTCTCAGGTGTATAAACGGAAAGACAAAGAAGATCATATTCTAATAAGGAAAAGAGACTTCTGCGGAACCACAGACGCTAGAGCCATACCAGTAGTCTATGCAGATTTAAAAATGGAGGCAACACATAATAACAACAATTTATGAATCAACAGGTCTAAATAATTGAATTTATTTTCCTGTAAATACAACAGTGGTATAAGTACACACATCCACGGAGAAGCACGTGTATATAAAAGACCTACCATGGAGGCTTGCGTGTTGCCATTTCAAACACTGTGCATCCTATGCTCCTGTAAGTAAATAAACAAAAATACTTTACACTGGTGAGACAGACCAGACTGTTAACAAAGTAACAGAAGGAATTCCTGTTAAATCTTAGACTTCCGTGGGGATAACTTTCTCCACCTTCAAACAATATCAGTGATAATGTACTTAGAATTTCAGCCAAAGTATTCTTCATTTATTCACTTCAAATTATATATAACTCTGCAGTATGCACCTGAGGAGATGCAGATAAATATACCAGGTAAAAAACTGTGCACTATATTGTTTATGCCATTTTTATTTACATTCACTAAAGGAAGCTTTGTCTTGAATAAAATAATACAAATAAAACTGTAAAATGGTTACACCTGATCAGTCTCAAATTTTCTATGTCAATCAATCAGGTGCCACCACCGCAATGAAAGTTGACTTTACTGGGTCTCCAACACTCTCTGCCTCACACCCTTGTTGTACTTTCTGATTACAGTTCATCCATCTCTTGAAGTTATCTCCCCATGCTGTCTATCTCTGGCTCATCTGTCATCAACTCACTCTTTCAGTATAGTTTTCACAAAACTGCTATATCTTTTAATGTGGCTAACATATTTAAGTGTTTTTTTTTAAAATTTCTTTCATAAATTCTCTTTTCATTCCTAGCCTCTCTATAATCTCTGTATTTGATTGTTATTTCAATGAAATAAATCCTATTCTTCTGTATATCCACATCCCCATAGCTTCAATTCAACTTTCCAATTTCTTGTTCATTGCCCAGGTCTCTGCACCATATGTTAGTATTCAATGACTTACTATATATGTGAATACAAATGTAGTTAGCGAACTACTTATAACTATTGACATCAGTTCTGCTGAACATCCTGAGATAAAAACATATACATGTATACCAATAAGCACTATTGCAAAATTATATTTAAAGTTTTCAAACTATGGAAATATTCATTGCTAAAAATACAAATATTAGACTACAGTAGCATAGTGATTAGTTAGTGCACACATCTCACAAAACAATGTTGGTGGTTCAAACCTCCTAATGATCAGGACAGATTAAAAAATAAAACCAGAATGAGTTTGGGTTCAACCGTTTCTACTAAAATAAGCCCATGAGATTTCTCTTGGTTGGTCCTAATGGCACATGAACACTGATAACATTACTCTTGGAGTGCAATTGTTATCTTAAAAAAATCTGAGCTAACATCATATTCTCAATATGCCTTAATGAAATTTAAACGTAGTGAGGTTATTATTTCATATCATTTAGGTGTGGATGAACAAATTAGGAAGAGCTTGCAGGCAACGGAGGTATGGTATATGAGACATATGTAGGAAATGCCTTGGACTGCCAGAGTAACCAACAAGTGCCTGGGAAAATGCTAATGAAAACAGAACATTATATACAACTATGAAAAGGCGATGTAATGGCCATGTAATGAGAAGAGAGGCATTGTAAAACATGGAAAAGGCATAAGTAGACTGACAAACATAATGCTGAATGGAATGGGACAGTGGTTTTCGGGAATATCACAAGTAGAATTGATTCTGGACACTAAGGACTGAGATCTATGAAGATGCATGATGACCTACGCCAGCTGGCAGGTCACATGCTTGACCCAGCCTCATAAAATGGGTGATAGACAATTTTCAGAACTGTCTAGGAATTATCTGGAAAGAAAGGGAGGTGATTACCCTGCCTCATTATAGCATGGCTTAGAATGTGTGGAAAGTGTAACACTTCACACACCAAAGACAGTATCTGCCTCGGGATGCACCATTTCTCTGTACTTTACTTTTTACTTTATTTGTTATTTTTATTTATTTTTTTTTAAATACTTGTTAAACAGAAGTGAGGCTCATCATCATCATCATCATCAAGTTCATGCCAGCTGGCATAGGCGTTCATGTCTCTCCACATATCTCGGTCTTTTGTGTTCTGGATCAACTCTGCTGCTGATATTCCTCAATGCCACCGTTTGTCTCATTCTTACTGTTGTATATCATGTTCTAGTTTCATTAGCCTCTTTCAGGCAATCATCGTTAGTTACTCTGGCAATCCAAGTAATTCGCAACATTCATCTTAGGAACTGCATCTCTGTTGATTCCAAGTTCTTCCTAATTTGTTCATTTACATTAAAGATTCACTGCCATACAGCAAAACAGGTTCTGTATAGTACTTCAACACTCTCTTTCTTCATTCAATGATAGTGACTTATTGCATAAGATACTGTGATAAAATATTCAGAAGTGAGGCTACAGCACATAAATATTTCATGATCAACTGAAGGAAATACATAATCATCATAATCATATGCCATCTAATAAGCATGGGTGAACATATTTCACCATCACACATAATCATCAGTCTTCGATTAGATCTGTGTTCTTGTCTCGATAACACCATCTAGCCAAACCATCCAGCTATTTTTATTTCTCTCTTCCCTTTGCTCTGTTCCCATCCCGTCAAGTCTGCCAGCTGTCACTAAGTTCTCAAGTCTATTTCAACTCATAACATGCCCAAAGAATATTGAATTATGAAAGAAGAAAACACAAGAACTCAGGTGAATATTTACCAAATGTCAGATTTCTTCCCATGTCCACTTTCATTTACCACTTCTGGGGCCATCCAAAAAGGTGTGCCATTCATGGATTTAAGAAGCTCTGTCTGGGATATGCTCATATTGATACAAAGTTTTTTGGCACAACCAAAGTCGATGAGCTTGATCACACCATTTGGCATCAGCATCACATTGGCTCCTTTAATATCTCTGTCAGAAAACAAGAAGACAGCTCGGAATATGATATTTTAAAATAAAACATAGGAAAATTACTTTAAATATATACTGGATCATTGAACTCTGTTGTACATTAGGAAATTAAATAACAATATTCAATCCTGTTTTACATTAGGTAATCAAATATCCATGGCAAAGGGGTTACAGACACAGTTCGTAATCCCGCATACCCCGTTCGAAACACAGCTGCATACAATTTGGCAGCAGACCGCCTCAGTTTTTTCTGAAAATGGTATGGGTGCCGGTCGTTCAGAAACAATGGCAAACTACTGAATGTAAACTTGCCAAGAAATCATAAACAGCCAAAAAATGCTGGGACTGACTGCAACTTCCTGTAAACGATATGCTGACTAACTAACTTTTAATCAAATATCAGAATTCAACCCTGTTTTACATTAAGTAATAAAATCACAGAATACAACTGAAACATAACAGCATCTCATCAAGTGCTATCTGCACAATGTGCTGTGGTGAATCATGATCTGGTTACATCTTAGTATACCTCTCAGCAGATGTGAAGTTTCAGTATAGTCTTACATACCCCACCGCTTTCTGAGCTTGGAGAGGGGAAGAAACTCTGCAACAAACATGGTCAGGAGAAAAATCTCTACACCAACCTCTCTCCGACAGAAACAAGCCCTTTTCAGGACTCTATGACATGAATGTCAAAGCACAGACTTAGGAGTTTAAATAAAGTCTTCCAGAAGATTTATCAACCAACCAATCGCTATGCACGATACATGATCCTTTACAAAATTCATTCTAGAATAAGTATATTCAATTTAAAATGCTTGTTAGCAGTCATTAGTCATCAAATTATATACTTCTTAGTTTACAAAAGGTAATTCCACATTCACTCAAGTCACAACAGATGACAGAAATATTGACTGCTGGTTAATCACTTAGAACACTGAAATAACTGGATAAATACATTTCCAAGTACTGATTAGTACTCATCTCATCAGGTTCCTCTTGTACCTTGAAATAACTGGATAAATACATTTCCAAGTACTGATTAGTACTCATCTCATCTCATCATGTTCCTCTTGTACCTTGCGGTGTTTAGGTGAAGTATAAATAGCGGATAGTGCCTGTTTATGGGCTTCATGTATCAATATTCCCATGGACTCTGCTATTCCCTCTGTTCATCGTTTATGTGGTCGGCCTCTTCGTCTGCTTAGTACTCATAGAAAACAAATCAGAGGACACACTAGACAACAGAAAAACTGGCAGCCTTATGCATACTTGAATTTGAATCTGTCGCTTTAAAATGATAACAGCGCCAGTGAAGGAACAAGTGTACATTGATACACAGCCAGCTTGATATCATAAATAAATATCTTTAATCGTCAGGTCTATTACTGTAGACAACTATAGAATATGGCCACAAGTCATACCAGCCATTTTTATAGCATTATGGATCTCAGCAAATTATAATAACCAATAATTGGCTGAATAATGCACAGACACACTGCACTAATATGTTGGACCTAGGATATTATGAACATGTAAAGTTTCTGCACTGTACCTATGGATGACATCATTGTCATGGAGATATTTCACACCTTCCAGAATCTGCTTGGTGTAGTGTCTAAAAACAGACTCTTCCAGCGCACCAAATCTGGCAAGGATGTTGGCTATAGATCCGCCAGGGATAAACTGCATGAAGATACTGACTACGTTATCCTCTAGACTGGTACCTAAATAACTGAAAAGTAAAGAATGGGTTAAAAAAAATAGGTTGTATAGACTAGCACAATTATTACAACTGTGTAAGTACCACAAGTGAAAAGTGGAGTAAACTTAAGGAAACTCTATAATACAGCGATAGGGGTATACAGCACTGTGGATCATAAGAAGCAGGACTGGTTTGCGGCAAACAGCCAGACACTGCAGCCCTTGATTGATAAAAAGAAGATAGCTCTCTTAAAAAACAAAGAAAGAACAACGCGTAACACTCTCAGTGAGCTGAGGCAAGCTAGGAAGGATGTGCAAAAGGCTGCCAGGCAGTGTGGAAATGACTACTGGATCAAGTTATGTGAGTCCATTCAAAATGCAAGTGACAAGGGAAACATCAAAAGCGTATATGAAGGGATAAAGAAAGCCTGTGGTCTTGTGATCAAAAGAAGTGCACCATTGAAAACCTTGACTGGAGAAATCATCACTGTTAAGAAACAGCAGATGGATAGATGCGCTGAGCACTATTTGGAGCTTTAAGACCAAACTAGCGGATGATGCCATAGTGGTCCTGCCAACTCTTGACCACCTGGACACACTTCTCACCATAACAGAAGTTAAGTGTGCTATAAATGAACTTGCATCTGGCAAGGCTCCAGGTAAGGATGGGATTCCAATAGAGGTTATCAGGAGTGGGCAAGACACACTCACTCTACAGAACCACCAGCTAATAGAGCTATGCTGGCGAAAAGAACAAGTCCCACAGGATTTCAAAGACTCAAGCATCATAACACTGTACAAGAACAAGGGCGATCGGAGCAACCGTAATAACTATAGGGGTATGTCACTTCTGTGTATTGTTGGGAAAGTATTTGCCAAAATTGTTCTGCGCAGACTTCAAGCCCTGTGAGATCAAGTCTAACCCGAATCACAGTGTGGCTTCCGAGAGAACCGGTTCACCATTGATATGAAATTCTCATTGCGACAAATGCAAGAAAAATGCTGTGAACAGAATCATTGACCTCACAAAGGCATTTGATTTGGTCAGTCGTGAGTGTCTGTTCAAGGCATTAAAGAAGGTTGGCTGCCCACTAACTCTTCTGTCCATTGTGGAATCGTTCCACACAGGCATGAACATATAATACTTTCATACAGACAGTCTGATTGTCTATGTTTTGTATTTCAGAAACAAGGATTAATTTGGTTGCTTCATTTTATTTATTTTTGCAGTTTGAAAAATAAGCCAGGTATTAAACTGTACAATCTGTGTCTTCTTTGTTTAAGTTTCAGAAATACTTGGCTGAGTCTATAAAGAAATGGATTTGCATCTGGTTAACTGACAAAATGATGGCAGTTAGAGAAGGACAGTGGTTGGAAGCTAATATACAATGACAAATCAGATGTTAGTACAATTTCATCAGACGTATTGGTTATCCATTCCTCTGGATCAAACAAGGCAAGGCCAAGAGAGGGAACATGTCGTTTGGGCACCACATGTTCTCTGAAGCTCTTCCCAGGCATTGTGATGGAATTTTGGCCCAATTCCAACTCACATACTTTGGTCTGTCAAGACTGTAAGGTGCCACATGCTTAAAAGTGATATGATCAAAAATAGAAAATTAAAAAACCAACAGCTAGTATGACTGCACAATAGCAAACATATCAAATAAAATGCACACTTTTACAGTTTTGCAACGCTAAATGACCAAGTATATAATGTATGATAATGTAAGGCTGAAGGTATCTGACCTCACAATGTTGACATGCTCCAGAGTCTTCAGCAGTTCAACTTCTTCCTGCACATTCTCATACTCATGCTCAGCCTTTGATTTGTCCATGGTGGTCAGTTCAATCTGTTTGACAGCAATCAGCTGCCCTTCACTGGTCAAACCAAGCCAGACCTTTCAGATAATTCAACATAAATGATTGATGTACATGTGAATGATACAAGCAATAAATCAAACAGCAATGACATTAAACTGACTGAGCAGCCAAATGCAGCAGAAACAGCATCATGCCTTTTCCCCATTTCTGCATTTTTCAACCTGGGAGTTGCAATAGCTCTGTGGCTAGCCTGATTACCTGCTGGCCTATTGGTCAAGTGTTTAAATCCCTGAGGCACATTTTTAACAAAAAATGATGTGGGCTCCCGTCTCTGATGATCATGTGAGATGGTCAGTGATCGTTGACTCATATTGGTAAGGCACATAATGATGATGAACATTAGGCCAGCTTGTTTTCTAATATTTATGAAAAAAAAATGACTACAAAAAACATTTAGTGTTTTTTGGCTTTGGCCATTAAGCACCGACTTGAGATAAATATTGAAAGTTGTCTCCTATTTATCAAAACAATATTGTCACTTTCAGAAAATCAAAACAATGTTTTCCCATAGCTAATTTGAATAATGAAGACACGAACAATAAATTTCACGATTTATTGCCTGGCATATTTCGCTGTATCTTGTCAGGTACATACTATAGAAATCACACAACATAACGTAAAGTAACTAGATAAATCCTTCAAGCTGAAATATACACATCTTTGCACGGTAATGTTAATTGTCTACCACAGTAATTTTAAGCTGACTATCATGTCTTTCTGTTTGCACAAAACTGACTATGCAAATTCATCATGATGGCTTTGGAGATCTTTATTAACACACAAAATAGTTGCTTGCCAGTTGGTATCCTTTCTCTCCCTGTTGTTCAACCTTCCTTCCCAGTTGGAGTCCCTGGACGCACTATTGTATTGTCAACCTTACTCAATTCCCTGTCCTGCAATGTTGTCATCCGTAGAGACAACACAAAATTTTTCTACATCAAAATAATATTTCTGTTTAGTACATTATCATGCAACAAAAGGGAATTTTTCCAAGGGTGTTTTCTGTCCAAGCTCAAATCCACCTCCCCTTTTTTAACTGATCACCAGGACAGTGTGCTCTGTATAGGTCTCCTCTCAATAACAGCCTGTTCTGTTACACTCTCTGTCTCTCTCTCTCTCTCTCTCTCTCTCTCTTTTACACACATACACATGACTAAGAATAGCATTTCCAAAATTATAAACATGAAAAATAAAAGAAAACTTGTATAAGTTACCGACCATGCATACTGACCTCCCTTCACAAAAAACTAGAAATAGCAACCCTAAATAATGACCTCTTTTCACAAAAACTCCCCTCCTTCAAGACTTGAAAACATTAGCCCCAAACACTGACTATCCTTCACAAATACTAGGAAAAGTAAAAGTCAAGGTCCCTTTTATATGCCTAAGCCATTGGGCAGATGAGGCTAGACCTGTAATTTTATAAAGCAAACAGCACTCAATGAGTGATGTGGTTGGTATTGTGATGTCCCCCTTTACTTCCGAAGACATTTCCTGGTACTCATTGTAAGCTGTGTTGACCTGGCAGCCCTGGTCAATTTGTGAGAAATTTAAAATCACTTGGAAAAGGCAGCTCCAAATACTGGCTTTCCTTCACAAACACTTTTAGAAAGCAGCCATCAATACTAGCCTCCATTCACAAACACTTGAAATAGCAACTTCATATACTGAGATCTTTAACTGAAAGGAGTGGAAAGACAAAATAAACAATATCTCACTTACTGAAAAGCTTTAGATATTTTTATTAAAGGATAACACACTATAAACTGTCTATGACAAACTTTACTTAAGGATTAACACATTACATTGTCTTACTGTGCCAAAAGCTCCACGACCTAATACATTGCCTTTCTTCCATTGGATAGTTTCACCTTCGTCACACTTTATGTCAACGACAGAAGACCTTTCACTCCCAACAGTGCTAGCCTGGTGTACATCTTGGGATTGTTGACCTTGTTTCTAAAACATGAATATAATTAGTGAAACTGCGGTAGAGGTGTAGAAAAAATGAGAACAATGAAAAGAAAATGAAAAAATAAAAAAAATGTGCTACGTATCTCAGAATTCCAAGCTGTGATACTCGCTGAAAAAATGTACTAATTGTTTTCATATTTCCATTCTTGTCATCCTGTTCTTATGCCTTGATGTAGTGTCTTCCCCATGTTTATATGTTGTGTTTTGTGTATGTATTTGTTTGCTGATGAAGGCTAGTCACTGATAGTCCAGTGTTTTCCATAATTCTGTTTTATAAAGCTGCATTATTGTGTTATTTTATTTTGTTTACATTTCTAAAACATGGCATGAAGTAAAAAGTTTTCATGCATAGAAAATTCAACCTTCAGGGAAAAGTAATTTTTAAATCATAGCAGCAGTGGTCATTCCTGAAAAAAGTCTCAATATTAATAATAATGGCGTGCAAAGCAATAAGCCAATGATGTTTCTGCTTTACATGATTATTAATTAGAGTTCAGTTGACTATTCTGTGCTAACACAGTATGTGGCTATGGTTCTTACGTCACGCTAGGTTGTTTAGTCCAAAGACTGGTATGAAGATTTTTCAACATGTCCCACCAGCATAAATCTAGCTTTGTGATTGTCTATAAGCTTATTCTTCATAAATTATTGTGGTTGTTTCCTCTTAACTTCTACATTCACATACAAGATCCACTTGGTATGAACATTCTATTATGGGTATAGTTTTGTCATTTACAAAAAAAATATAATTTGTCAGAACAACAGCCAATTCCTGTCAACTTTAACTGTTTCCAACTGCCAAAGAATCTTCAGTGTTCATATGGAATCTGCTAATTGTTGTTGCCCTCATCTTAGGAATCTGACCCATTACCACAGTATCAGGGGAAAAAATAACATCCTTGAGTTTCTGATTTCGTAAAAATTGGTCTCAATTGGATTCGAATCCTGCATTTCTTGAGTTAGATGTGATGTCCTACCTCTAAACTGATCCCTCATTTTATAAACCTTGAAATAGTGTGCAACTAGAATAGAACTATAATCTGAACAAGGAAGTCGACATAGAATCATGGACAGTACACACGGTTACCAGAATGGCATTTCGGGTTTAACTTCATGTTGAAGGAGATGTATTTCTGACTGTATGTCTCAACAGTTCACCTTGCCTCATAAAACATACCTTCTCCACAAATACAAAGGCAGAGAGGAAAGAAGATAGTAACCGTACTTACAAATACTGTCTGTGAGTTAACACAAGTGGTTAATTGGTTGAAATGACTCTGGAAGACTGAGTTTTAACTCTTAAATCCAATGCATTAAAGCTCAGGTCGTCTGAGCCCGGATAAGGGCTTGTATCTAGCGGAGTGAGGTTGGAGTAGAGACTTTTCTCCCACCCCCAATATCAAAGAACCATCTCCATGGAGAAATGCTCTCCTCCATATCTCCAAGCTCACTAACTAGTGGGAAGTGCAAGACCGGTACTAAACTTCACATCTGTGGACAGGCATGAATGTGTCCAAGGTATGATTCTGCATAGCACACACACTCACTGGCTGAGATTAGATCTAGGTGGCTCATGTTTCCTCCACAAGGTTGAGGTATTTTATTGTTAACAGACTCCAATCTGGCAATCTCTGGGAGATCTTAGTGTAAGTGAAGTTCTGAAGCTTAGTGGAAGTGATGTCCTAGAGCTTAATATAAGTGATGTCCAAGAGCTTAGTGTAAGTTAAGTCTTAGAGCTTAGTGGAAGTTAAGTCCTAGAGCTTAGTGTAAGTGAAGTACAAGGGCTTAGTGTAAGTGAAGTCCTAGAGTGTAGTGGAAGTGAAGTCCTAGAGCTTCGTGGAAGTTAAGTCTAGAGCTTACTGGAAGTGAAGTCTTAGAGCTTAGTGTAAGTGAAGTACTAGAGCTTAGTGGAAGTGAAGTCTTAGAGCTTAGTGGAAGTGAAGTCTTAGAGCTTAGTGGAAGTGAAGTCTTAGAGCTTAGTGGAAGTGAAGTCTTAGAGCTTAGTGGAAGTGAAGTCTTAGAGCTTAGTGGAAGTGAAGTACTAGAGCTTAGTGGAAGTGAAGTCTTAGAGCTTAGTGGAAGTGAAGTACTAGAGCTTAGTGGAAGTGAAGTCTTAGAGCTTAGTGGAAGTGAAGTCTTAGAGCTTAGTGTAAGTGAAGTACTAGAGCTTAGTGGAAGTGAAGTCCTAGAGCTTAGTGGAAGTAAAGTCCTAGAGCTTAGTGGAAGAGCTTTGTCGAGTGAAGCCCTAGAGCTTAGTGGAAGTGAAGTCTTAGTGCTTTGTCGAGTGAACTCCTAGAGCATAGTTGAAGTGAAGTCCAAGAGCTTAGTGGAAGTGAAGCCCTAGAGCTTAGTGTAAGTGAAGTCCTAGAGTTTAGTGTAAGTGAAGTCCTAGAGCTTAGTGGAAGTGAAGTCCAAGAGCTTAGTGGAAGTGAAGTCCAAGAGCTTAGTGGAAGTGAAGTCCTAGAGCATAGTTGAAGTGAAGTCCAAGAGCTTAGTGGAAGTGAAGTCCAAGAGCTTAGTGGAAGTGAAGTCCTAGAGCTTAGTGGAAGTGAAGTCCTAGAGTTTAGTGGAAGTGAAGTCCTAGAGCTTAGTGGAAGTGAAGTCCAAGAGCTTAGTGTAAGTGAAGTCCTAGAGTTTAGTGTAAGTGAAGTCCTAGAGCTTAGTGGAAGTGAAGTCCAAGAGCTTAGTGGAAGTGAAGTCCAAGAGCTTAGTGGAAGTGAAGTCCTAGAGCATAGTTGAAGTGAAGTCCAAGAGCTTAGTGGAAGTGAAGTCCAAGAGCTTAGTGGAAGTGAAGTCCTAGAGCTTAGTGGAAGTGAAGTCCTAGAGCTTAGTGGAAGTGAAGTCCTAGAGCTTAGTGGAAGTGAAGTCCAAGAGCTTAGTGTAAGTGAAGTCCTAGAGTTTAGTGTAAGTGAAGTCCTAGAGCTTAGTGGAAGTGAAGTCCAAGAGCTTAGTGGAAGTGAAGTCCAAGAGCTTAGTGGAAGTGAAGTCCTAGAGCATAGTTGAAGTGAAGTCCAAGAGCTTAGTGGAAGTGAAGTCCAAGAGCTTAGTGGAAGTGAAGTCCTAGAGCTTAGTGTAAGTGAAGTCCTAGAGTTTAGTGTAAGTGAAGTCCTAGAGCTTAGTGGAAGTGAAGTCCTAGAGCGTAGTGGAAGTGAAGTCCTAGAGCTTCGTGGAAGTGAAGCCCTAGAGCTAAGTGTAAGTGAAGTCCTAGAGCTTAGTGGAAGTGAAGTCCTAGAGCTTAGTGGAAGTGAAGTCCTAGAGCTTAGTGGAAGTGAAGTCTTAGAGCTTAGTGTAAGTGAAGCCCTAGAGCTAAGTGTAAGTAAAGTCCTAGAGCTTAGTGTAAGTGAAGTCCTAGAGCTTAGTGTAAGTGAAGTCCTAGAGCTTAGTGGAAGTGAAGTCCTAGAGCTTAGTGGAAGTGAAGCCCTAGAGCTTAGTGTAAGTGAAGTCCTAGAGTTTAGTGTAAGTGAAGTCCTAGAGCTTAGTGGAAGTGAAGTCCTAGAGCATAGTGGAAGTGAAGTCCTAGAGCTTCGTGGAAGTGAAGCCCTAGAGCTAAGTGTAAGTGAAGTCCTAGAGCTTAGTGTAAGTTAAGTACTAGAGCTTAGTGGAAGTGAAGTCTTAGAGCTTAGTGGTAGTGAAGTCTTAGAGCTTAGTGGAAGTGAAGTACTAGAGCTTAGTGGAGGTGATGTCCTAGAGCTTAGTAGAAGTGAAGTACTAGAGCTAGTGGAAGTTAAGTACTAGAGCTTAGTGGAAGTGAAGTCTTAGAGCTTAGTGGTAGTGAAGTCTTAGAGCTTAGTGGAATTGAAGTACTAGAGCTTAGTGGAGGTGAAGTCCTAGAGCTTAGTAGAAGTGAAGTACTAGAGCTTAGTGGAAGTGAAGTCTTAGAGCTTAGTGGAAGTGAAGTACTAGAGCTTAGTGGAAGTGAAGTCTTAGAGCTTAGTGAAAGTGAAGTACTAGAGCTTAGTGGAAGTGAAGTCTTAGAGCTTAGTGGAAGTGAAGTACTAGAGCTTAGTGGAAGTGAAGTACTAGAGTGTAGTGTAAGTGAAGTCTTAGAGCTTAGTGGAAGTGAAATCCTAGAGCTTAGTGGAAGTGAAATCCTAGAGCTTAGTGGAAGTGAAGTACTAGAGCTTAGTGTAAGTGAAGTCTTAGAGCTTAGTGTAAGTGAAGTACTAGAGCTTAGTGGAAGTGAAGTCCTAGAGCTTAGTGGAAGTGAAGTCTTAGAGCTTAGTGTAAGTGAAGTCCTAGAGTTTAGTGTAAGTGAAGTCCTAGAGCATAGTGGAAGTGAAGTCCTAGAGCTTCGTGGAAGTGAAGCCCTAGAGCTAAGTGTAAGTGAAGTCCTAGAGCTAAGTGTAAGTGAAGTCCTAGAGCTTAGTGTAAGTGAAGTCCTAGAGCTTAGTGTAAGTGAAGTCCTAGAGCTTAGTGTAAGTGAAGTCCTAGAGCTTAGTGGAAGTGAAGTCTTAGAGCTTAGTGTAAGTGAAGTCTTAGAGCTTAGTGTAAGTGAAGTACTAGAGCTTAGTGGAAGTGAAGTCCTAGAGCTTAGTGGAAGTAAAGTCCTAGAGCTTAGTGGAAGTGAAGTCTTAGAGCTTTGTCGAGTGAAGCCCTAGAGCTTAGTGGAAGTGAAGTCTTAGTGCTTTGTCGAGTGAACTCCTAGAGCATAGTTGAAGTGAAGTCCAAGAGCTTAGTGTAAGTGAAGTCCTAGAGTTTAGTGTAAGTGAAGCCCTAGAGCTAAGTGTAAGTGAAGTACTAGAGCTTAGTGTAAGTGAAGTCCTAGAGCTTAGTGTAAGTGAAGTCCTAGAGTTTAGTGTAAGTGAAGTCCTAGAGCTTAGTGGAAGTGAAGTCCTAGAGCATAGTGGAAGTGAAGTCCTAGACTTTCATGGAAGTGAAGCCCTAGAGCTAAGTGTAAGTGAAGTCCTAGAGCTTAGTGTAAGTTAAGTACTAGAGCTTAGTGGTAGTGAAGTCTTAGAGCTTAGTGGTAGTGAAGTCTTAGAGCTTAGTGGAAGTGAAGTACTAGAGCTTAGTGGAGGTGATGTCCTAGAGCTTAGTAGAAGTGAAGTACTAGAGCTTAGTGGAAGTTAAGTACTAGAGCTTAGTGGAAGTGAAGTCTTAGAGCTTAGTGGTAGTGAAGTCTTAGAGCTTAGTGGAATTGAAGTACTAGAGCTTAGTGGAGGTGAAGTCCTAGAGCTTAGTAGAAGTGAAGTACTAGAGCTTAGTGGAAGTGAAGTCTTAGAGCTTAGTGGAAGTGAAGTACTAGAGCTTAGTGGAAGTGAAGTCATAGAGCTTAGTGGAAGTGAAGTACTAGAGCTTAGTGGAAGTGAAGTACTAGAGTGTAGTGTAAGTGAAGTCTTAGAGCTTAGTGGAAGTGAAATCCTAGAGCTTAGTGGAAGTGAAATCCTAGAGCTTAGTGGAAGTGAAGTACTAGAGCTTAGTGTAAGTGAAGTCTTAGAGCTTAGTGTAAGTGAAGTACTAGAGCTTAGTGGAAGTGAAGTCCTAGAGCTTAGTGGAAGTGAAGTACTAGAGCTTAGTGGAAGTGAAGTCTTAGAGCTTAGTGGAAGTGAAGTACTAGAGCTTAGTGGAAGTGAAGTTTTAGAGCTTAGTATAAGTGAAGTACTAGAGCTTAGTGGAAGTGAAGTACTAGAGCTTAGTGGAAGTGAAGTCTTAGAGCTTAGTGGAAGTTAAGTCCTAGAGCTTAGTGTAAGTGAAGTACAAGGGCTTAGTGTAAGTGAAGTCCTAGAGTGTAGTGGAAGTGAAGTCCTAGAGCTTCGTGGAAGTGAAGTCTAGAGCTTAGTGGAAGTGAAGTCTTAGAGCTTAGTGTAAGTGAAGTACTAGAGCTTAGTGGAAGTGAAGTCTTAGAGCTTAGTGGAAGTGAAGTCTTAGAGCTTAGTGGAAGTGAAGTCTTAGAGCTTAGTGGAAGTGAAGTCTTAGAGCTTAGTGGAAGTGAAGTCTTAGAGCTTAGTGGAAGTGAAGTCCTAGAGCTTAGTGGAAGTGAAGTCTTAGAGCTTAGTGGAAGTGAAGTACTAGAGCTTAGTGGAAGTGAAGTCTTAGAGCTTAGTGGAAGTGAAGTCTTAGAGCTTAGTGTAAGTGAAGTACTAGAGCTTAGTGGAAGTGAAGTCCTAGAGCTTAGTGGAAGTAAAGTCCTAGAGCTTAGTGGAAGTGAAGTCTTAGAGCTTTGTCGAGTGAAGCCCTAGAGCTTAGTGGAAGTGAAGTCTTAGTGCTTTGTCGAGTGAACTCCTAGAGCATAGTGGAAGTGAAGTCCAAGAGCTTAGTGGAAGTGAAGCCCTAGAGCTTAGTGTAAGTGAAGTCCTAGAGTTTAGTGTAATTGAAGTCCTAGAGCTTAGTGGAAGTGAAGTCCTAGAGCTTCGTGGAAGTGAAGCCCTAGAGCTAAGTGTAAGTGAAGTCCTAGAGCTTAGTGGAAGTGAAGTCCTAGAGCTTAGTGGAAGTGAAGTCCTAGAGCTTAGTGTAAGTGAAGTCCTAGAGCTAAGTGTAAGTGAAGTCCTAGAGCTAAGTGTAAGTGAAGTCCTAGAGCTTAGTGGAAGTGAAGTCCTAGAGCTTAGTGGAAGTGAAGTCCTAGAGCTTAGTGTAAGTGAAGCCCTAGAGCTAAGTGTAAGTGAAGTCCTAGAGCTTAGTGGAAGTGAAGTCCTAGAGCTTAGTGGAAGTGAAGTCCTAGAGCTTAGTGTAAGTGAAGTCCTAGAGCTTAGTGGAAGTGAAGCCCTAGAGCTTAGTGTAAGTGAAGTCCTAGAGCTTAGTGGAAGTGAAGTCCTAGAGCTTAGTGGAAGTGAAGTCCTAGAGCATAGTGGAAGTGAAGTCCTAGAGCTTCATGGAAGTGAATCCCTAGAGCTAAGTGTAAGTGAAGTCCTAGAGCTTAGTGTAAGTGAAGCCCTAGAACTTAGTGTAAGTGAAGTCCTAGAGCTTAGTGGAAGTGAAGTCCTAGAGCTTAGTGTAAGTGAAGTCCTAGAGCTTAGTGGAAGTGAAGCCCTAGAGCTTAGTGTAAGTGAAGTCCTAGAGTTTAGTGTAAGTGAAGTCCTAGAGCATAGTGGAAGTGAAGTCCTAGAGCTTCGTGGAAGTGAAGCCCTAGAGCTAAGTGTAAGTGAAGTCCTAGAGCTAAGTGTAAGTGAAGTCCTAGAGCTTAGTGTAAGTGAAGTCCTAGAGCTTAGTGTAAGTGAAGTCCTAGAGCTTAGTGGAAGTGAAGTCCTAGAGCTTAGTGTAAGTGAAGTCCTAGAGCTTAGTGGAAGTGAAGTCCTAGAGCTTAGTGTAAGTGAAGTCCTAGAGTTTAGTGTAAGTGAAGTCCTAGAGCTTAGTGGAAGTGAAGTCCTAGAGCTTAGTGTAAGTGAAGTCCTAGAGCTTAGTGGAAGTGAAGCCCTAGAGCTTAGTGTAAGTGAAGTCCTAGAGCTTAGTGGAAGTGAAGTCCTAGAGCTTAGTGTAAGTGAAGTCCTAGAGCTTAGTGGAAGTGAAGCCCTAGAGCTTAGTGTAAGTGAAGTCCTAGAGTTTAGTGTAAGTGAAGTCCTAGAGCATAGTGGAAGTGAAGTCCTAGAGCTTCATAGAAGTGAAGCCCTAGAGCTAAGTGTAAGTGAAGTCCTAGAGCTAAGTGTAAGCTAAGTCCTAGAGCTTAGTGTAAGTGAAGTCCTAGAGCTTAGTGTAAGTGAAGTCCTAGAGCTTAGTGTAAGTGAAGTCCTAGAGCTTAGTGGAAGTGAAGTCCTAGAGCTTAGTGTAAGTGAAGTCCTAGAGCTTAGTGGAAGTGAAGTCCTAGAGCTTAGTGTAAGTGAAGTCCTAGAGTTTAGTGTAAGTGAAGTCCTAGAGCTTAGTGGAAGTGAAGTCCTAGAGCTTAGTGTAAGTGAAGTCCTAGAGCTTAGTGGAAGTGAAGTCCTAGAGCTTAGTGTAAGTGAAGTCCTAGAGCTTAGTGGAAGTTAAGTCCTAGAGCTTAGTGTAAGTGAAGTCCTAGAGCTTAGTGGATGTGAAGCCCTAGAGCTTAGTGTAAGTGAAGTCCTAGAGTTTAGTGTAAGTGAAGTCCTAGAGCATAGTGGAAGTGAAGTCCTAGAGCTTCGTGGAAGTGAAGCCCTAGAGCTAAGTGTAAGTGAAGTCCTAGAGCTAAGTGTAAGTGAAGTCCTAGAGCTTAGTGTAAGTGAATCCTAGAGCTTAGTGTAAGTGAAGTCCTAGAGCTTAGTGTAAGTGAAGTACTAGAGCTTAGTGGAAGTGAAGTCCTAGAGCTTAGTGGAAGTAAAGTCCTAGAGCTTAGTGGAAGTGAAGTCTTAGAGCTTTGTCGAGTGAAGCCCTAGAGCTTAGTGGAAGTGAAGTCTTAGTGCTTTGTCGAGTGAACTCCTAGAGCATAGTTGAAGTGAAGTCCAAGAGCTTAGTGTAAGTGAAGTCCTAGAGTTTAGTGTAAGTGAAGCCCTAGAGCTAAGTGTAAGTGAAGTACTAGAGCTTAGTGTAAGTGAAGTCCTAGAGCTTAGTGTAAGTGAAGTCCTAGAGTTTAGTGTAAGTGAAGTCCTAGAGCTTAGTGGAAGTGAAGTCCTAGAGCATAGTGGAAGTGAAGTCCTAGACTTTCATGGAAGTGAAGCCCTAGAGCTAAGTGTAAGTGAAGTCCTAGAGCTTAGTGTAAGTTAAGTACTAGAGCTTAGTGGTAGTGAAGTCTTAGAGCTTAGTGGTAGTGAAGTCTTAGAGCTTAGTGGAAGTGAAGTACTAGAGCTTAGTGGAGGTGATGTCCTAGAGCTTAGTAGAAGTGAAGTACTAGAGCTTAGTGGAAGTTAAGTACTAGAGCTTAGTGGAAGTGAAGTCTTAGAGCTTAGTGGTAGTGAAGTCTTAGAGCTTAGTGGAATTGAAGTACTAGAGCTTAGTGGAGGTGAAGTCCTAGAGCTTAGTAGAAGTGAAGTACTAGAGCTTAGTGGAAGTGAAGTCTTAGAGCTTAGTGGAAGTGAAGTACTAGAGCTTAGTGGAAGTGAAGTCATAGAGCTTAGTGGAAGTGAAGTACTAGAGCTTAGTGGAAGTGAAGTACTAGAGTGTAGTGTAAGTGAAGTCTTAGAGCTTAGTGGAAGTGAAATCCTAGAGCTTAGTGGAAGTGAAATCCTAGAGCTTAGTGGAAGTGAAGTACTAGAGCTTAGTGTAAGTGAAGTCTTAGAGCTTAGTGTAAGTGAAGTACTAGAGCTTAGTGGAAGTGAAGTCCTAGAGCTTAGTGGAAGTGAAGTACTAGAGCTTAGTGGAAGTGAAGTCTTAGAGCTTAGTGGAAGTGAAGTACTAGAGCTTAGTGGAAGTGAAGTTTTAGAGCTTAGTATAAGTGAAGTACTAGAGCTTAGTGGAAGTGAAGTACTAGAGCTTAGTGGAAGTGAAGTCTTAGAGCTTAGTGGAAGTTAAGTCCTAGAGCTTAGTGTAAGTGAAGTACAAGGGCTTAGTGTAAGTGAAGTCCTAGAGTGTAGTGGAAGTGAAGTCCTAGAGCTTCGTGGAAGTGAAGTCTAGAGCTTAGTGGAAGTGAAGTCTTAGAGCTTAGTGTAAGTGAAGTACTAGAGCTTAGTGGAAGTGAAGTCTTAGAGCTTAGTGGAAGTGAAGTCTTAGAGCTTAGTGGAAGTGAAGTCTTAGAGCTTAGTGGAAGTGAAGTCTTAGAGCTTAGTGGAAGTGAAGTCTTAGAGCTTAGTGGAAGTGAAGTCCTAGAGCTTAGTGGAAGTGAAGTCTTAGAGCTTAGTGGAAGTGAAGTACTAGAGCTTAGTGGAAGTGAAGTCTTAGAGCTTAGTGGAAGTGAAGTCTTAGAGCTTAGTGTAAGTGAAGTACTAGAGCTTAGTGGAAGTGAAGTCCTAGAGCTTAGTGGAAGTAAAGTCCTAGAGCTTAGTGGAAGTGAAGTCTTAGAGCTTTGTCGAGTGAAGCCCTAGAGCTTAGTGGAAGTGAAGTCTTAGTGCTTTGTCGAGTGAACTCCTAGAGCATAGTGGAAGTGAAGTCCAAGAGCTTAGTGGAAGTGAAGCCCTAGAGCTTAGTGTAAGTGAAGTCCTAGAGTTTAGTGTAATTGAAGTCCTAGAGCTTAGTGGAAGTGAAGTCCTAGAGCTTCGTGGAAGTGAAGCCCTAGAGCTAAGTGTAAGTGAAGTCCTAGAGCTTAGTGGAAGTGAAGTCCTAGAGCTTAGTGGAAGTGAAGTCCTAGAGCTTAGTGTAAGTGAAGTCCTAGAGCTAAGTGTAAGTGAAGTCCTAGAGCTAAGTGTAAGTGAAGTCCTAGAGCTTAGTGGAAGTGAAGTCCTAGAGCTTAGTGGAAGTGAAGTCCTAGAGCTTAGTGTAAGTGAAGCCCTAGAGCTAAGTGTAAGTGAAGTCCTAGAGCTTAGTGGAAGTGAAGTCCTAGAGCTTAGTGGAAGTGAAGTCCTAGAGCTTAGTGTAAGTGAAGTCCTAGAGCTTAGTGGAAGTGAAGCCCTAGAGCTTAGTGTAAGTGAAGTCCTAGAGCTTAGTGGAAGTGAAGTCCTAGAGCTTAGTGGAAGTGAAGTCCTAGAGCATAGTGGAAGTGAAGTCCTAGAGCTTCATGGAAGTGAATCCCTAGAGCTAAGTGTAAGTGAAGTCCTAGAGCTTAGTGTAAGTGAAGCCCTAGAACTTAGTGTAAGTGAAGTCCTAGAGCTTAGTGGAAGTGAAGTCCTAGAGCTTAGTGTAAGTGAAGTCCTAGAGCTTAGTGGAAGTGAAGCCCTAGAGCTTAGTGTAAGTGAAGTCCTAGAGTTTAGTGTAAGTGAAGTCCTAGAGCATAGTGGAAGTGAAGTCCTAGAGCTTCGTGGAAGTGAAGCCCTAGAGCTAAGTGTAAGTGAAGTCCTAGAGCTAAGTGTAAGTGAAGTCCTAGAGCTTAGTGTAAGTGAAGTCCTAGAGCTTAGTGTAAGTGAAGTCCTAGAGCTTAGTGGAAGTGAAGTCCTAGAGCTTAGTGTAAGTGAAGTCCTAGAGCTTAGTGGAAGTGAAGTCCTAGAGCTTAGTGTAAGTGAAGTCCTAGAGTTTAGTGTAAGTGAAGTCCTAGAGCTTAGTGGAAGTGAAGTCCTAGAGCTTAGTGTAAGTGAAGTCCTAGAGCTTAGTGGAAGTGAAGCCCTAGAGCTTAGTGTAAGTGAAGTCCTAGAGCTTAGTGGAAGTGAAGTCCTAGAGCTTAGTGTAAGTGAAGTCCTAGAGCTTAGTGGAAGTGAAGCCCTAGAGCTTAGTGTAAGTGAAGTCCTAGAGTTTAGTGTAAGTGAAGTCCTAGAGCATAGTGGAAGTGAAGTCCTAGAGCTTCATAGAAGTGAAGCCCTAGAGCTAAGTGTAAGTGAAGTCCTAGAGCTAAGTGTAAGCTA
The DNA here is from genome assembly GCA_014155875.1 of Cepaea nemoralis. Taxonomy (NCBI): domain Eukaryota; kingdom Metazoa; phylum Mollusca; class Gastropoda; order Stylommatophora; family Helicidae; genus Cepaea; species Cepaea nemoralis. The sequence continues at coordinate 250,254 of JACEFZ010017038.1, read as the reverse complement.
AGTCCTAGAGCTTAGTGTAAGTGAAGTCCTAGAGCTTAGTGTAAGTGAAGTCCTAGAGCTTAGTGTAAGTGAAGTCCTAGAGCTTAGTGGAAGTGAAGTCCTAGAGCTTAGTGTAAGTGAAGTCCTAGAGCTTAGTGGAAGTGAAGTCCTAGAGCTTAGTGTAAGTGAAGTCCTAGAGTTTAGTGTAAGTGAAGTCCTAGAGCTTAGTGGAAGTGAAGTCCTAGAGCTTAGTGTAAGTGAAGTCCTAGAGCTTAGTGGAAGTGAAGTCCTAGAGCTTAGTGTAAGTGAAGTCCTAGAGCTTAGTGGAAGTTAAGTCCTAGAGCTTAGTGTAAGTGAAGTCCTAGAGCTTAGTGGATGTGAAGCCCTAGAGCTTAGTGTAAGTGAAGTCCTAGAGTTTAGTGTAAGTGAAGTCCTAGAGCATAGTGGAAGTGAAGTCCTAGAGCTTCGTGGAAGTGAAGCCCTAGAGCTAAGTGTAAGTGAAGTCCTAGAGCTAAGTGTAAGTGAAGTCCTAGAGCTTAGTGTAAGTGAAGTCCTAGAGCTTAGTGTAAGTGAAGTCCTAGAGCTTAGTGTAAGTGACGTCCTAGAGCTTAGTGGAAGTGAAGTCCTAGAGCTTAGTGTAAGTGAAGTCCTAGAGCTTAGTGGAAGTGAAGTCCTAGAGCTTAGTGTAAGTGAAGTCCTAGAGCTAAGTGTAAGTGAAGTCCTAGAGCTTAGTGTAAGTGAAGTCCTAGAGCTTAGTGTAAGTGAAGTCCTAGAGCTTAGTGTAAGTGAAGTCCTAGAGCTAAGTGTAAGTGAAGCCCTAGAGCTTAGTGTAAGTGAAGTCCTAGAGCTTAGTGTAAGTGAAGTCCTAGAGCTTAGTGTAAGTGAAGTCCTAGAGCTTAGTGGAAGTGAAGCCCTAGAGCTTAGTGTAAGTGAAGTCCTAGAGTTTAGTGTATGTGAAGTCCTAGAGCATAGTGGAAGTGAAGTCCTAGAGCTTCGTGGAAGTGAAGCCCTAGAGCTAAGTGTAAGTGAAGTCCTAGAGCTAAGTGTAAGTGAAGTCCTAGAGCTTAGTGTAAGTGAAGTCCTAGAGCTTAGTGTAAGTGAAGTCCTAGAGCTTAGTGTAAGTGAAGTCCTAGAGCTTAGTGGAAGTGAAGTCCTAGAGCTTAGTGTAAGTGAAGTCCTAGAGCTTAGTGGAAGTGAAGTCCTAGAGCTTAGTGTAAGTGAAGTCCTAGAGTTTAGTGTAAGTGAAGTCCTAGAGCTTAGTGGAAGTGAAGTCCTAGAGCTTAGTGTAAGTGAAGTCCTAGAGCTTAGTGGAAGTGAAGCCCTAGAGCTAAGTGTAAGTGAAGCCCTAGAGCTTAGTGTAAGTGAAGTCCTAGAGTTTAGTGGAAGTGAAGTCCTAGAGCTTAGTGGAAGTGAAGTCCTAGAGCTTAGTGTAAGTGAAGTCCTAGAGCTTAGTGGAAGTGAAGCCCTAGAGCTAAGTGTAAGTGAAGTCCTAGAGCTTAGTGTAAGTGAAGTCCTAGAGCTTAGTGGAAGTGAAGTACTAGAGCTTAGTGTAAGTGAAGTCCTAGAGCTTAGTGGAAGTGAAGTCCTAGAGCTTAGTGTAAGTGAAGTCCTAGAGCTTAGTGTAAGTGAAGTCCTAGAGCTTAGTGTAAGTGAAGTCCTAGAGCTTAGTGGAAGTGAAGTCCTAGAGCTTAGTGTAAGTGAAGTCCTATAACTTCACACTCTTATACCAGGTGCGATATGAGATAATCTGTTAATCTGAGCAAAAACATACAACACCTGTAACCACATAAACATAACAATGGCTCTTACATTGAAACCACCTTTGACCTGTAATGAAATTCTTATTTCAGCATTATCCTTGATCTCCTGAAACCTGCCCTTGGATCTAAATGAGGCACTTGCTGCCACAGATGGTGAAATGCTGCTATGGTCATTACACTCCGGTCTGTTTCTAAACATTTTGGAAAGGCACTTTGCTGAACCACCAGATCTTTCAATGCAGTTAGCACTGGCTTGAAGTCCCATATTTTTAAAATTGCTAAGAATCTTGACCAGTTGCTTAGCTCCATCTTCTGTCATTCTACTATCATTCTTCTGAAAATAAAGTACAAGAAAGACTACAGAATGTCTGGTCACTCATAAGTAAACTAAACATTTACAAAGAAAATAAAGAAATTTTTTTTTTAAATATGTAAAAACAAACCAAACATCACAGAATGTAATAAATATTTTAGTTAAGATAATAGAAAGAAGTAGCGGGCGTGTTGGTGTAACGGTTAGGAAGTTAAGCTGACAATGACATGAATGTGGTCAGATGAAGGTTTAATGCTTGCGCTCGATGTTTGCCATGTGAGGGAAAGACTGGCCATAGATACATCCATGTGCTCAGGACTACAATATTTGATGGTCCTAACACTTCACTTACTCACACCAGGCTACTTCTATCAGACTTGTTTATTATTATTTTCATAATACAGAGAAGTACAATTAACTGTGCAGGTTAGGGTTTTCTTTTTGCCCCGACAGAAAAACATCCACACCTTACCGAAGGATTTGAACCCAGATCTCCCAAGGGAGAATCCAGCTTTCTAGATACTCAGCCAACCACTCCTGTTTTTTATTTTTAAAATAGTGTACTCTTTGATAATCCACATTATCAGTCCTTTTCACTTATAACAATAAATCAACAAAATGTGTGCTCTTTCAACCTAATTCACCATGTTCGCATGGGCACAAGTGCACTTATTATGCAAACTAGTGAAAAGAACAAATCTTTGAGGTAGCTGAGGATGAGGCTCAAATAATTTTTATAGACTACTAGCTAACCCGGCCCGGCATCGCCCAGTCCCTGGTGGGGATCTGTCTGTCTGTCTACCTACCTACCTACCTATCTATCTATCTTCCTACCTACCTACCTACCTATCTTTCTCTCTGTCTATCTATCTATCTATCTATCTATATATCTATCTATCTCTCTGTCTGTCTGTCTGACTGCCTGCCTGCCTACACGTCCGTCCATCACTCTCTCCCTCCCTCTCTGTCTGCCTGCCTGCCTGCCTGCTACCCGTCCGCCCATCTCTCCCTCCTTCTCTCCCTCAGTCTATCTCTCCCTCCCTCCCTTCCTGTCTGTCTGTCTGCCTAATAATTTATTGGTTGCAGTTAGAAAATTTCGCTTAATGCTAGGATTATTTTTTTTAAAATGTTGTCGTATAATTTTCATGTAAAAAATATGTGGTGGTATCGAGAACAACCTTAGATAAACGATGACCGACTTACAAAAAGCATTAGAAAGAGCACTTGAAAGATCTTTACATCTTCCCCCAACAATTACCTTGGGTAAATGGAGCGGCAGCAGCAGCAGCAACAGCAGAAGAAAAAGAAGGAGGAGGGGAGGAGGGGGAGGGGGAGGAGGAGGGGGAGGAGGAGGAGGAGGAGGAGGATTATAACGCATATGCCTGTAGATAACTGTAGCGAAAAGGTCCACCTATTTGAGAAATATGCAACAATTTCACATATATAGCAATGCTATTAAAACTTATGTCCCCTCGCTATATATAAATTATAATGTAAATTAATATTAAATAATATTAAGTAAATAACTGTTTGTACACTAACAAACTATGACAGTTGGCAGCACCGGAATGAGAAGAAGACGTGTAGAAAATTTCATCTCAATCAGATGGACCGTTCGCGAACGCATAAATTACATACATACTTGCAGACAGACAAACATCTCATTTTATATATATAGATTATTCAAATATAAATTTATTACTCAAGAAGACAACTATGAAAATATCTAATGGTAAGCTTTTGTTAATTTTACTGCATATTACTTGTGCGTATTTAAATATACATCTTTGTCCATGTTACTGTACTTCTGTAAACATGGAGTGTTGTTTAGATTTAGGGAAGCTCGAGTAGCAGAATGGCTAGCAAGCTACCTACTGGCCCAGCGGACATGTATTTAAATCCCCATAAAATTAATCTTTTTTAATTGACCCAGGCTCCCGGTCTAATTTGGCTACCATGAAATATCCTTGGAAGTAAAACTGGCCAGCTTGACACGGAACATATCAACCATCAACTGCTGACATGGTCTGTGTCAAGCTGGAGATCACCCATCAAGTGCCGACTGGTTGATAAAATTATGATGCTAGCACCACATACAAAATACACCTAAAAATGTGATAAATGGTTTTTATATTTTGCCATAACATAGTTAATGTAGTATCATCACTGCTTGTTGTTTGCTGATGAAGGTCAATCGCCACAATACCCTTTGTTTCTGTAATTGTATTTGGTAAAGCTGCCCTACATTTCATGTTTCTATATTATTTATGTTTCCAAAGCCTAACCATAATTTTAGGCCATTCCATTTATAAAAGTGATCCATCCATCCATCATGTGCCATGCCAATAAGCGTGGGCAGTCATGTTCTGCCATCTCACTCGATCACCAGAGTCGTGGATCAGCTCCGTGTTCCAGTCTCGACCATGCCACATGGCCAAGCCATCCAGGTATTTACTTCTTGGTCTTCCCCTTGGTCTCTTCCCTTTGATCTTGCCAGTTGTCACCAAGTTCTCCAAATCATTTCTTCTTATAACATCCCCAAAAATATTTTACTGTCTATGTCTAATGACTCTAATCAGTTTACGATCGTCATTTGTTTTTTGAAGGACTTGTTCATTGGTTTTTCTGTCTGTCCATGGTATTCTTTGCATTTTCCTCAGAAACCACATTTCCACAGCCATCAACTGTTTTTCAGCTTGACTGTTTATTGTCCATGCTTCACATCCATACAAAAGTATAGGTTCTATGTAGCACCTCAACACTCTTTTTCTTGTTTCAATTGATATCTTTTTATTGGTCAGTATGTTTTTCATCTTGCAAAAGGCTACCTTCACAATGGCAATTCTTGTTCTAATCTCTTCAAGGCATCTCCCATCAGATGTTATGACTGTGCCAAGATAACTGTATCCATTCACTTGCTTAAGAATATACCCATTTACTCGTATATCACATTGTGGTATTTCCTTCTTCCCAGTGACGACCATAATCTGTCTTCTTAATATTCATTTCTAACCCTAGTTGTTCACTGTGTGTAACAACCATATCTACTAAATCATATGTTGCAGGTCCTGTTCATTGTCTGCAATCAAGACTGCATCATCTACATATCTAATGTTATTGATGTATCTTCCCCCAATTTTGATTTCTTCCATATTTTCTATATTTCTGAAAATATTTTCACTGTACAGGGAAAGATAGATCTGAAGACATTACACATCCCTGTTCTAATACAAGTGATAAATAGTGCTTTATTTACGTTTTCAAATGGCCATAATGTGCTTGCTAAATTTTTAAAAAATAGACAGTTCCATATTGTAACAATTTTCAGTTTAAATTAACCATATATTCAATACATTTGTATTCATGGAAACACCACATTATACATTCTTTTGTAAAACAATTTCAACAATAAACTTACAAGGTCCCTATGGTGTCTCCTATGTTCTCTGGATGATGATGACCTTCCAAGAACAGGTGGCCTAGAAGCTCCTTCTTCCAAAGAAGATCTTACAGATGGAAATGGCTTGTTTGAGAAAGATGTAGCAACACAATTATGGCTTTGTCGTCTATCAGATGAAGGTAGTGGTGTAAGACTTCGACTGTGTGCACTTATTTGTTCTGAATCCTCTATGTCTATTGAGCTTAATTTGCTAAACATTGTATCCGATAAGTTATCATTGGTATCCACTGAACACATCTTGGAAGTCAGTGATGACGTGGCATGAAAAGGTGAAGCAAACACAGATTGGGACATTTTTAGAAGTAAATTTTTGTCACTTTCAGCTAATGAATGAGTCCCTGGTGCATGAGGAACTGTTTCGTGAATTTTAACATTTCGCATGGTAGAGGTAATGGATGAGGTGGTTGGTGAAAGGATCTCCTCAATTATTTCATCTATATCTTCATTTCCGTCAGAGTTCTTTTCGGGACTGTTTTTCTGACTGTGAGCTTCAGAAAATGTTATCTCAGATCTCCCTCTATCAGTGATGTGACATTCTTTCAAACTTTTACTTCTCGCTATTTTACCTGACGATGTATACTCGTACTTTACATTTGTCTTGTCCTCACTGTTTTCTTTAATCATGCCACTCACATGTTGATGCTTGGAATCAAGAGGTTCATCTGATGTATTATTAGTAACAGAAGCATCTTCTGAAATCTGTTGTTTGTTGTCTGCAGTATATTGGAGTGTAGCAGCAGAAAGTGAAGTAATTTCCTGACAATTTGTTTCAACATCAGAGACTGAAATGGTAAGTTTTGACAAGGATGATACTTCAGGAATGGGACTGAGCAAGCTGAACAACACTTCTTCTACAATGCCATTAGATACACCAGTATTTTGGGATGGTGAGTCTGTGGAAAGACCAACTTTGCTATTGTCAATAAAATTATGTTCATTGGTTTTATCTCTCTGTTCAAAACTATCATGAATCTCTACAGTCATATTTTGCTCCACTGGTGAAATATCACATTTAGATCCTGAGGATTTGATATGCAAGGAAGGCTTTGGCTGATGTTCCACTTCTAAGCTCCTAGGAGAATTGTTCATAGCTTGCTCACTGAAGGCTTGAAATGGCTGTCTGTTTAACATTTCCTCTTTAATGTAATCACTTTCATGAGGTGAATTTTCATTTTCATTCTCATCAAGATCTAAAGAGAAGTCTGAGTCACTAGAATACAGATGTAGATCAGTAGACACCTCAACTTTTGACTTCCCAGCACGTGAAGTCAACAACTGCCAGCCAATACCTGTCAAACTAGTGGTATTAGGTTTAGCAGAGTCTGAGCTTGTTTCAATTTGAATAGTTTTCTCGATATTTTTGCCTCTTTGTCCTTTTCCAGACTTTCTACCACTCTTTGGTCTTGATTCTTTTTCTGTTTTAAGATCTTTAGTCCTTGCACATTGCTTCTTACCAGCAGAAGACTGCCTTAGTATGGTGGTAATCTGCCTCTTCTTAGATGATGCAACTGCCTTCTTTATATTTTTATTTGGGATCTTGCTACAGCCAGGTTTCTTCACTTTGACTATAACATCTTCTATTGAATTTTCAAATCCATGAGGCTGCAAAAATTCTTCAAATGGATTCACTATAAATGGAGTGCAGATCACTGTATTTGTCTCTTTTGCTGCAGCAATCAAATTCATTTTGGCAGTAGTTCCCTGAAATCTGGCTGTAATGTGTGGATCTGTTGACGTAGATTTTAGCTGAATATTTGGTTTAGATGCACAAGAATAGATGAGGTTATTTAAAGACATATTATTTGACACTGAATGTTGACAATTTGGCACTGATTGGAATGTTGTGAAATCTTGATTGATATGACCACTTTTTGGCACTGGTTGGGATGGCACAGAATCTTGATTTTTAGAAACTTGTGCTTTTTCATTATTAGTTTCTTGTGCACAGGAAAGTGATTTAGAAATTGTATTCTTGAAGAAAACTGAAGTAGCACTTTGTTCTGAAGGCTCTGCCATTGTTGAAGAGGCACTCTTAATATCTGATTCTCCAACTAATGCAGCAGGTTCACTGCTAGCACAGGAATTTGTTGAGGGGCCATTTGCAACACATGTAATATTTTTCTCATTTTGCATATTTTGCTTAACTTTAAAATGTACAAACTTATCTAATTTTCCCTTACACTCTTCTCCAACTGTTTCAGTTACAAGATGTTGTTTTGTCTTATTTTCAATACAATCTCCTTCATTGATATTTAACTGCTTCAACAATATACTTGCTGTAAATTTCTGCTTGCTGACACTTTCAAGTCTCTTTGATTCTTCAGCATGAGTTACATGTTTGATTCCACAAGACTGTTTTGTTGCTGGTTCTTGAGCCATGGCAGAGGTATTTAAATTAGTTGGTCTACAGACTCTAGTGTTTAATTTTGTGGATGATGAATGAATACTAACATTGTTAGTCACAGAACTAGTCTTAGTGACTGACTCTTCCCCACTAAGGTTCACCGCCATTTTATTCTTTGCTTCAGAACTACATAATTGTGAAGATTTGGTGGCCTGTGGCTTGACTGAACCTGCAGCTAATACATCTTTAACATTTCTGATGACAGACTTCAGCTGTGTATCAGAATGAGACTTTTGTTCCCGTCTCTGGTCACTGCTATTATTCATCTTCATTGAAGCATCTTTAGATAGACATTTGCAGCTGTCAACTTTAGTTTTGGGTAATACCCTTGTTTTTCCAATAAAAGGTTCAATAATAAGTTTCTTGGAAGATTTTACACATTTAGCTGGATTCTGAAGGACCGCAGACTGAGTTGGTTTTTTATTTGAGGTAGATTGACATGGATCAGAATTAATAGTGTGCAAATGGTCATTCTGAACAAAATTGAGGTTTCCATCAGAATGTGATTTTTCAACAGCAGTATTAGATGTAAACCGGTGAAAAGAAGTTTCAGACTGAACTTTTGGTGAAATACTTTCCATGCTCTGGCTCTTGAAAACAGGCAATGGACAGATCGCAATGCTTGGTTCCTGGTTAGTACTGCCAGGTCTTTCACTTGATTTTTTCAGACTGTTGGATCTAGTAATTGCTTTTTCTGGCCGCAAGTCATCAATGTCTGACTCAAGTGAAGAAGATAAGGAATTATCTGATCTTCTTCTCAACTTTTTATGCGGTCTCATGATCAGTGGCTTTCCATCAGTGTTGGCCAATGAATCAGATACCAAGAAATTTGTGCTTATATGTTGTTCTTGTAGTGTTGAAAGGATAGGATCATGTCTTATGGATCTGGTGGGGGAAGGCAGTGGGAATGATAGGTCTCGAGGAGACGACGAAGACAGACTACTACTGCTTATGCTTGAAGCTGGATCACTACTGGAGAAGATCTCTTTAGGACGACTTTCTTCTAAAATGAACTCATCTTTGAAAATGGTGTGACTTCTCATAATCTCAGAAGGGGATCCCATATCTTCCTTTTGGTGTGAGGATCCCTGGAAATGAAAGTCATCATATTTTTAATGTGGTGTAGTGAGATGAACAAATTAGCATGCACAACACACCTACAGTATTAGTATTTATTGTTCTTGTCTCTTCAACATAAACATCAAAAGGGAAATTTAATACCTCTCAATCTAAGTCTCTCCTCTCCCCCTCCCTCCTTCCTTCTCACTCTCTCTCTCTCACACACATGAGCATGTGTATTTGCACATATAGAAACACATATGAAATTTATGATTTTTAAATGTAAACATATCATGTTAATCAGACCAAAGACTGGTATGTAGTTTTTGTTCAGGTCACATTTTCATTCCAAATTTCCTGAAAGTTACATACAGTAAAGGAAGTTTTCAACATTGATGGTAAAATCTGAAAATAATGAAGAACATGTACTGGTAACAAAGAGCAGCCATAAGAATTGACAGCCAATTTGGCACATCTCAAGAGGGTGGGGACGGAGCGCTTATGGGAATGTCCCGAATGCTGTGATGTTGGTTCCTAAATCAATCAATCAATCAATCTCAACACAATAAACAAGGTGTTAGACAGGATTGAGTACTATCACGTGATCTGTTCAATTTGTATAGCAAAATAATAGTGAGATGCATACAAGACATACCAGGAATATCTGTTAGTAGGCATGAAATAAAAAACGTGCAATATACTAATGTCATGGTTTGGAGCATTGAAAATGAAAAGGCAGTTACAATAAATGATAGATATAATAGCAACAGAAAGTCAAAAGAAGTAACCTAGTCTGAATACTAAAACAAGTGAAGTAATGGTTATTACAAAGAAAAATTGTATACTCAAGTGTAACATCAAAGTGCATGGAACAAATCTGAAAAAAAGTCAGCGTGTTTAAGTACTTGGGTACTTAAACGACAGCAGTTAACAGATTATTAAGGAAATTAAATGTAGACAGGCCCAAGCAAAGGTAGCATTTCACAAAATGAATATTCTCTTCAATTTTTCTTTATCATTTGAGGTAAAGAAAAGCATACTTAAGAGCTACGATGTATATTGAGCCAATCCTGATTTCTGGAAGTGAATCATGGACAATTAGCATATAAGAGGAATTATGTTGAGGCTGCAGAGTGTGGTTTTATAGAAGAATGATGAGAACATCATAGATGGATAGAATGAGCAATAAAGACATCCTAAGAGAAGTTAACTCACAAAGAGAACTGGCTACTCACATCAGATAAAGACAGTCCACACTCTTTGGGCTTGACATGAAAAGGTGAAAGCTAGAGTTTGTCATCGCAACATTAAAGTTGAGGGATGAGACACACGGGGAGGGCAAGAAAAATGAAGCTGGACAGAAATGTGTCCCAAAATAACTTTTACGCACCTAAATTAATAAATCTAGTGTAATGCCACTGCTTAAAATTAATTTTCTAGTGAAAAGCCAAATTTGAAGTTTTGGAAAAATTAATGATCGGCCGTATCACAAAATTTGCGTATGTTAAAATTTATCAATTTTGAACTATTAAATTTTTTCCAAACAAATTGCTCCAGTATGGCAAATTATTACTGTTATGGCCATATCTAGTGTCAGCATATTGTTTTAAACAAATTTTGTAGTCATCAACCAACTTCAATTAATTATTTTAATGCACAACCGTACATATGTTGAAATTTATCAGTTTTGAGCTATAGCAATTTTTCCAAAACAATGGCTCCATCTAGAGTTATCATATTGGTTTAGGCTAATTTTACTGATCAATCACTATGATATTTTGGGAAAAATCCATGACCACGTGTATGTTGAAATTTCTAAATTTTTAGTTATAGGATTTTTTCCCCAAAAACATTGCTCCGGTTTGGCAAATTATTACTGTTATGGTCATATCTACTGTCAGCACATTGTTTTAGACTACTTTTTTAGTGATGAACCAAAATTTATCTTTTTTTAAAAAATCCATGACCATATGCATGCTGAAATGTATCAATTTTGAACTATTACATTAAAAAAAGAAATTGCTCCAGTATGGCAAATTATTACTGTTATGATCATATATAGTGCCAGCACATTGTTTTAGACTGTTTTCATAGTAACCAACCAACTTTGTTGTTTAGTGTTTAAAATCCATGACTGCGCGTATGTTTAAATCTTTGTTCTAAAATAGCTTTTATGCACATAAATTAAAAACCTAGTGTAAACACATTGTGTTAGACTAATTTCCAAGTGATCAGCAAACTTTGCATTTTTGGAAAAATTAATGACTAACTATATAACAAAATTCCACAATTTTGAGCTAGGTCCATGTTTGAGGGATATTTGTTCCAAAATAACTTGTATGCACATAAATTAATAAATCTAGTTTAAACATACTGTGTTCATGACTGATCACATGAAATAAATATCTCAATTTTGAGCTAGGTCATTTTTTGAATTCATGACTGGCCATATGAAATAAATATCTCAATTTTGAGCTAGGTCATGTGTTCCAAAATAACTTTTATGCACATAAATTAATAAACCTAGTGTAAACACATTTTTTAAGACTTACTTCCAAGTGATCAGCCAACTTTGCATTTTCTGAAACATTCATGATGGGCTGCATATCCAAATGTCTAAATTTTGAGTTAGGTCAATTTTTCCAAGAGATTTTTTCCAAAATAGCTTTTATGCACATAAATTAATAAAACTAGTGTAAACACATTGTTTTAGACTAATCTGCAAGTGATCAGCACCTTTTCATTTTTGGAAAAATTCATGGCAGATCATATGATAAAATTTCTCAATTTTAAGCATCCTAAATTTTTGCGAAAAATTTACTCCAATGTGAGAAATTATGTACTTTTATGCATATGCATTAACTAACCTAGTGCAATGCTAGTGTTTAAAACTAATTCTCTAGTGATCAGACAACTCTGCATTTTTGGGAACATTCATGACTGGCCGTATGACTAAATTTCTAAAGTTTGCACATCCTTTACAGTATGTCGCCGTCAACCACAGCATTTTTGGCTGTTCGTGATTTCTTGCCAAGTTACATTCAGTAGTTTGCTATTGCTTTCTGAATGACCGGCACTCATACCATTTTTATGAAAACCCAATGCAAGACAGTCTGCTGCCAAATCGCCTGTAGCTGTGTTTTGAATGCAATATGTGGGATTATGAACTGCGTCCGTAACCCTTCACCACGAAGCCTGCAACTAATATCGATTTTTAAAAAAATGTTGCATATCCCTTATAGGATGTTGCAGTCAACACCAGCATTTTTCAGCTGCTGTTGATGTACTTGGCAAGTTTTTACATTCAGTAGTTTGCCATTGCTTTCTGAACAACCGGCTCCCATACCAACACGTTATAACGCAACGCAACACAGTCTGCTGCACAAATGGTTGGGGCTGCATTTCGAACGCCTGGTAAGCAGCTCATTAAACGAGTTCGGAAGTCTTTGGCCACGTAGACCGGCTAATATTGTATAAGTAGTCTGTAGACTAAGACTAGACTATAAGTAGACTGTAGACTAAGACTAGACTATAAGTAGACTGTAGACTAAGACTAGACTATAAGTAGACTGTAGACTAAGACTAGACTATAAGTAGACTAATATAGTATAAACACTTTATTTGAGACCATTTTCTAGTAATCGGCCAACTTTGGATTTGTGTGAATATTCATGACCGGCCTACAGGCAACATTTTTCTCCATTTTCACAACAAATTTGCTCCAATACGGAAAATTATTCACTTTTACGCATATGTATTAACTGACCCAGTGTTATGACATTGTTTTAGACTAACTTTCTAGCAATCAGCCAACTGTTAATTTTTGGAAAAGTCATGACTGGCCATATCACAAAATATTTAGTTTTTACCTTTGTTAATTATGCTAAATTATGTACTTTTATGCATATTTAAATCTAGTGTAATGCCACTGCTTGAGACTAATTTTCCAGTGATCAGTCATGACCAGCCGCATGACAAAATATTTTAACTTTTACCTATGTTAATTTTTTTAACAAAATTACTCCAATACATCAAATTATGCAACTTTGTGCATATGTATTAACCAAGTGTAATGCCACTGTTTGAGACTTATTTCCTAGAAATCAGGCAACTGTTAATTTTTGGAAAAATCATGACCGGCCGTACTACCAAAAAAAAACTAAATTTTTACCTATGTTCATGTTTGAAACAAAATTACTCCAACGTGCTAAATTATGTACTTTTATGCATATGTATTAACTGACTGAGTGTAAACACTTTTCTGAGACTATTTGATGTTAGAATGAAAGAATAATAAATAGCTTATTCATAATAACCCTATGCTACGAATGTCAAACTTGGAATTTTTTCCAAAATCAACACCTGCGAGATGAGATGCCTGAGATGAACTGCCAACTTAACTATCCGAGAACAAGTAAGAAATGAAGTTATCAGACTGACATTGTGATCAACATCCTGTGCCATATACACTGAATGGAAAAAAGATCAAATGGTTCAGCTATCTCATAAGAGAGCAAGAAGGCACCTGAGAAGAAAATGTATTGACATCAACGACATAAGACAATCACATGAAATGACACTATCCAGTGCCACCCATCAGGTGCTGGAATGCCAACTATGTCTCCCGATGCTTGACAGAAAAAGTAGAAGATGATGATGAAAAGAAAAACGTTAATTTAGAATTTTTACATTCAAATAAAAACTGTCCACATTTGAATGACATTGTTCATACGTGACTACATACTTTTTCTCTTAGATTAGCATCCTCATGTACATCAACAAGAGTCGCTGGCAAGTCTCTGCTCAGGACGAGGTCAGGAGGTTTAGATCTGATTACTCTTTTATCTAAGAAAATTGACAAATATGTATGAAACAGAATATTTTTAACTAATTGTTTGAAACATAAAATAATGATCTCTTTTTTTAACAAACATGATCTGATTACTCTTTTATCTAAGAAAATTTACAAATATGTATGAAACAGAATATTTTAAACTAATTGTTTGAAACATAAAATAATGATCTCTTCTTTTAACAAACATTAGCAGTATTAGTTTAGTGGACAGTAAAAAGTAGCGGCCCCATTCTCACATCTAAGGCACAGTAGGCACTTGGAGCTAGACCCACATTTGTATAGACCAAACGCCACCCGGTGGGTCATGTGGTCAGTATCACGCCAGCTGCCTTTACCTCTCACAACATTTCCTGGTGCCCATTTAGGCTGGAGAAACCTGAGAGCCCAGGCCAATTTTTTTAAATTTGAAACCAGACCAAGCCCAGGACCACCATTGTGGATAGAGGAATGGTTAATCAACACAGTGGCAGGTGCTGAGTTGAGGAGAAACCACATTCCACTATATATGGATAGCTCAGAGGGTTAACCTTAGAGAAGCATGGTTTGTAAAATGTATCTAACAAATAGTATTACAATCCACACAATATAGGACATGGCATTACTATCAACATCAAAAATAGAAATTGAGAAACCAACTAAGTCAGTGTACAGTGAATAACAGAACTTATATGTCAATGCAATAAAACACAGTAACTGATAAAAGAAATATGCCAGTAGATATATTTACCAGTGATGAAAAATTACAGGAAGTGAGCATTTCTGAATGGAGATGTGATGGCGGTCTGAGAGTGAAAACTTAGGAGTACTCCGGTGACCATCCGCACAATGCATAGGTGGGTGCCAGTGAAAGGTTGGTCATAGTGGACAAATATTAAAGAGCAATGATGTGTGCACCTAAGTATGATGGTAATGACAACGAAACTAATTTTCTGTGACTGAGAAGCAGGTTATTGCTAATTAGACATTTATATCAATGCCCTCTAGTCTGAGAATGATGACAGAAGCAGCCACTGCAGTCGTATGCTACTGTTTCTATTTGTTCTTTGTTTCCAAAGAACCGGCATCTGTGACTTACGAGATAGTGAAACTGTTTCTCAATTCCCTGAAGTATGAAGTCAAGGGTGTTAAAACAGCCAAGGGAAATTTGGAAGCAGATCACTTCGCATTGATTTTTATGGTATGTGCCATTGGCTGTTCAGAAGACAATGTCAAACTACTGAGCTAAACCTGCCAAATAAATCACAAACAGCCACAAAATGCTGGTGTTGACTGCAATGTCCGGTAAAGGATATGCAATTTAATTTCTTTGTTGCCAAAGAGAACCACATTGTCATACACATGTCTGTCAGAGTCCAGAAAGGGTACAGTGATGCAGTGACATCGTTATGCCGACAGGCGACTTAGCTCCCAGTAGAGATGCAGCAACTTCGTTACGCCGCCAGGCGAGTAGGAGTTACCGGCCTGCAAGATTGCTGGCTGACGAGCGACCAGCGGTCAGGCCAGGACGACGCTAGATGCACGCATGCCTCGTGAAGCCACCTGAGGTGGGAGGCGAGTTGCGAACTAGCGGGAGACAGCTCTGGGACTTCGACTCGGACAGACGTGTGATGAGAGAAAGACGTTGTGTGGTTTTCTGTGCTTGAAAGTCGAGTGTCTGGACATCTTGAGTGTCAGACTTGTGAGCTGTATTGTGGATGTAAGTGTATTGATGTATCCAGTATATATTGTTGTGATCATCGTTCTGTATTTAATATGTGAATAAATCCATTGAACGGTGTGTCGTTGAGTCTTACGTCAAATCACGTTGTACTTGTACTGTCCCACCTGTGTTAGGTTAGCGAGCCAAGTTTAAGACCCTGACATGTGTGGACGTGGTGGCATTCGTCCGGCTTTGAAATGAACGTGTTTATGTGATTAACGATTTAAAACTAGAGTTTGTGAACTTAAAATTTTGGGTCAAACTTTATAGTACATGTAAATGTGATCGTGGAAGGCTCATTTTGATTTATTACTACATTATTTAACCATGTGTAAGACTATTTGGAAACGTACAGTGCATACATATTGTTTGATCTTGTAAGCGTGTAAAACATTTGTGATTTGTAAACTTGTCACCGTTTTGACCTTGTCGACATTGTGATCTTGTCGCCATTGTGACCTTGTCGCCATCTTGTAAACTTGATGTCTATGTCCTTACTGAATGTCATCTTGATGTAAGTGATGTGTCATCAATGTTGTAGAGTGTTGAGATACATGTAGATTGTCTTTGTGCATTGAGTTGTGGAAAGCAAAGAGTTTTGGAAAGAAAGTAACTTGTATTTGGAAAAAAAAAAATTGTTGACGGACAAACTTACGACCTACAATTACACTCAACGCCATACAAACCTAATCAATACTTAGTGACAAGCAGGCACACACCAACGAATAGACACTAATCTATTTTCCTCCAAAAACAAAGCAGGTTTTCCGTACCATCCGAAACCTTGCGTGTAGAGGTCATTTGTGTTTTCGAAGTAGCGACCCTACAGTTCCTAGCCCAATTTCCAACCGTTCTTCACCGCATCCAGGGCACTTGAGTATATTTTTCTTTTCATTTACTTTAAGGATGCAATTTTAGGCACGTATTGTCAATAGAAATCAATTGTAAATTGTTCATTACTAACCACTTATAACATATTTTGTGTGGCTGGTATTTCATTGACATTTTTCATCATGTCTTCATTATTTGATTTCATTGATATGGGGATAAAATTACAGTTGACAGGTGATGAATTAACAAAATGGAGTGAGAAGAAATACGCTGAATACCTACTAGTACAGGAGAAAGCTAATGAACGCGAAGAAAGAGCAGCTGAAAGAGCTGCCAAACAAGCTCAGATAGACAGTGAGATTAAGAAAGCTGAAGTAGATGGTGCACTGAAAAAGGCAGAAATTGAACGAGAAACAGAATTAAAGAAGGCAGAAATAGCAGCTCAGAGTAAGAGAGAAGAACTGGAGTTACAGTTGAAGATGAAACAACTAGACACTGAGACTGCAATTAACAAAGAGTCTAAGAAGTCTGAGAGACTGGAGAAAGAAAACCAGTACAAGAAATACCAAGGTATTGTACGTAATTATACCTCGGGTGACTGCATCGCAGCCTTTACCCAAAATTTTGAAACTTTAATGGAACATTACCAAGTTCCACTGTCTGAATGGAATATTGTTTATATGAGGAGTTTATCAGGGGAACCTCTTAAAGTCATTGAAACCATCCCCAAAGACCTCAGAAAAGATTACCATTATCTGAAATCTAAGATTATGGCACATTTTATGTTAGATGAGGCAGGTTACAGAGAAGAATTCAGTAAGTTGAGCCCAAAACCGACTCAAACGTTCTCTGATTACCTCTGCTTAGTCCGAGATATATTCACCAAATGGACTTCAGCAGCTAAAATTGACAAAAATTATCAAAGATTAGAAGACCTAATCATTAGAGATAAAATCATTTCATCCATTCCATCAGCATTTTCAAAGTTTTTGCAAGAGAATGAATGCACGAATGTAGATGAGATTGAGAGACGTGGTTCGGCGTATTACACAGCCAACAAACATTGTTTTGCCAGTGAAGCTACTGACATTAATTTTGTAGCAGCGGCTAACTATGACAAACCCTATCGTAGGCAGAAACCTAATAGGCCTACCTCTGAGAAGTTTAATCACTGTAATTATTGTAAATTTTCACATCATCAGGGTGAAATGTGCGATAAAAACCCAGAATATCGCACTTACCTACTAAATATAGTAAAAAGACAAGAAAATGAGCGTAGATCCTTCAGGAATTTGCGTAAATGTTTCTTCTGTAAGGCGCACGGACACCATCGGAAAGATTGTAAAGGTAGGCAAATGACCAACAAAGCAAATGCCGCCTGGTTTGATGGTTCGTCGTCAGATGAAGAACAACCAGAGAAACAGCCTGTGAACTCAGCACAGGTTTTTGACATGTTTAGCGCAAATAAATGCTCTGTTTGTAACACCTTTTATGAAGATGGTATTTTAACATGCGGTCACGCCATCCCTATTGCCAATGAAGAAGCTAATTTGGTAGTAGATTCAAAAGGCAAGATAATCGTCCATCATGGATATGTGAATGGCAAGTCTGCTACAGTCCTTCGTGATACAGGCAGTTCACTTATTGGCCTGAAGAGAACGTTCATAATGCCTACAGACTATACAGGCAGGCACGTAACATGCAGAACATTCTCAGGCAATATTGAGAAATACCCACTAGCATGGGCATATATTGAAACACCTTTCCTCACTGGGAAAGTAAAGTGCGCTGCATTAACAAACCCAGTGTGTGATGTAATTATTGGAAATTTACCTGAGGTGAATGATAAACCTCATGACATAACATCTATGTGTATTGATGATACCATAACATCACCATCAAATGTCATCATTGAAAATGTCACACCAACTATTGAATGTATGGTAGCTAATGTAGCACTAAGTTCTCATGACATCATTGATAACATTGTTCCATCACCATCTGATATCATTGAATGTGTGAACGCAGTAACTAGATCTGCTGCTAGAGTGCAAGATGAAAGTAATCAAACTGAGGCTATACAAATGCTTAGCCCAGTATCACTACCTACTAACACCATGAAGGAAACGTTTGTAACAGCTCAAAAAGCTGATCCTTCATTGTCAAAATATTTTAATCTGATCGGCCAAAAGCCAAAGGTAACCAAGAATGCAAAATGGCATTTTGCTGTGAAAAATGATATACTCACCAGGTATTACACCAGAGGTGACAACACCACAGAGCAAACTGTTTTGCCAACTAATTATCGCAAGCAAGCCTTACATCTTGCCCACGATATACCTCTTGCAGGGCATATGGCATACGTTAAGACCAGATCTAGATTATTGACACAGTTTCATTGGCCCAAATTTTGCAATGACATTAAAGAATATTGCAGAAGTTGTGACACCTGCCAGAAACTGGTAAAAAAAGGTAAACACCCACAGGCAAAGTTGCAAGTTACTGACTTAGCCAGTCGACCTTTTGAAAAACTATCTGTCGACATAGTGGGCCCTCTTAACCATACAACAACTAGAGGGAATAAATATATTCTAACTGTCGTTGATCAATGTAGTCGCTGGCCAGAAGCTATTCCGCTAAAGAACATAACTGCCAATGATATAATGGAAGTTTTCTTCCATATTTTTTCTCGGATAGGTTTTCCAGATACTATCCAATCTGATAGGGGCACTCAGTTTATTGCCGCATCTACTCAAGCTTTCACCAAAATGTTGGGAGTGAAGCAATGTTTCAATTCCCCGTACCATCCTCACTCTAGCGGAGTAATAGAAAAATTTAACGGGGATCTAAAGCACATGCTTGCAAAAGTAAAGCAAGAGCACCCCAACAACTGGGATGTATATCTACCAGCTATTCTTTTTGCTTATCGCGAGGTACCACATTCTAGTACCGGTTTCTCTCCTTTTGAACTTATCTATGGTGCCAAACCACGTGGCCCATTGACCATTTATCACCAAATGTTAACTGACTCTACACCAGTACTTAAACCCATATCATCATACGTATATGTTACATCATTGCGTGAAAGAATCATCAAATCTTGTATTATTGCAAAGAATGCACTAAAATCATCTGGTGCTACTTATAGACAGTATGCTGACAAAGGTAACAGAACAATAACATTGACACCTGGACAGGACGTTCTTCTTCTACTTCCTAGTGACAGACACTTATTGACTGATTCTTGGCAGGGACCTTTTAAAGTGACGAGACAGATTTCACCTGTAGACTACGAAATCCGAATAAAAGACAAACACAAAATATTTCACATAAATATGCTAAGACCATACCACAACAGAGACAACGAACAAGACGATACGACAGCGTGTACAGTGATAATAGATCACAAAGATGACGATGCGAGTGACGAGATTCCAACACCTACATTAGACACGACAAGCTGCTTGAAGGAGATCAAAATCAATCCAAAGTTATCTCAAGCAGAGACAAACAGTTGCAAACAGCTTATACAACAGTACAACACCATCTTTTCCAACAACCCAGGACAAACAGAATTAGTACAACATCACATCACACTCACATCAAACACACCCATAAGAAGCAGACCATACACCATCCCATTACATTACAAAGAACATTTACACCAGGAGATCATCAACTTAGAGAAAAATAACATCATAAGACGATCCCAATCAGACTTCTCATCTCCAATGGTGATAATACGAAAAAAAGACAACACCATAAGACTGTGTATTGACTATCGAAAGCTAAATAAAATAACTGTTCTAGATTTGGAGCCAATGGCAAACACTGACGATCTTCTGACAGAACTGACAGACGCTAGATTCTTTACGAAGATAGACATGACGAAAGGATATTATCAGATAGCAGTAGACGAACAGAGTAGACATCTGATAGCATTTGCCACACCGTGGGGACTGTAC
Source organism: Cepaea nemoralis (assembly GCA_014155875.1). NCBI lineage: Eukaryota > Metazoa > Mollusca > Gastropoda > Stylommatophora > Helicidae > Cepaea > Cepaea nemoralis. Next base: position 229,929 of record JACEFZ010017038.1, on the reverse strand, counting down.
GAATGGTGCAAACTTCCATTTGGGCTTGTCAATGCCCCTGCCACATTCGTACGAATGACACGACTTCTTCTATTAGACATTCCTAACATAATTTGCTATATAGACGACATCTGTGTTCACACAGAGACAATGACAGAGCACATTAAGACGTTAGAACAGACATTTGAACGTATTAGACAGCACGGACTGACGGTGAAGCCTGCAAAAGTAGACATAGCCTACCAGGGAATATCATTCTTGGGGTACAAAATATCCAATGGCTTTGTCATGACAGACGATAACATTGTGTCCAAGATACTAAAACTCTCACTTCCGACTACAAAAAAAGAAGTCAAAAGTTTGTTGGGACTGATAAATTATTACCGGCAGTTCATTCCTGATTTTTCAGAACTGACCGAAGTGTTTACTAATTTACTAACAAAAGATAAACCAGATAAAATTGTACACAATGAATGCCTAAAAATTGCATTCCATAAGGTAATATCATGTTTTTCTGATAACAGTTCAAGTAAACTCATCCTGAAATTGCCCAACCTCCATTTACCTTTCAGAGTGCGTACATATGCTAGCTCCGTGGCGATTGGAGCAGTCTTGTTACAAGAGTCCAATAACATCCTCCATCCAGTGTACTTCGTATCAAGGAAACTAAAACCCAGAGAACGGGCTTGGTCCATACCTCAGTTGGAAGCCCTAGCTTTAGTGGTAGGTATAACTAAATTGTCTAGATTTCTTCTAGGACGGCATTTCATCGTGGAATCTGACAGCAGCCCGTTGCGTTTTATAAATTCAGGTGTACCTTCCAATCATATGGTAGCGCGCTGGTCTCTTAAACTTCAAGATTACAGCTTTGAGGTTCGACATATACCAGGCAGAACCAATTCAATTGCCGATCTTTTGTCCCGTTGTCCGACCGACCCAGTAAGCACCAATGTCTGAGTGCAGTGTGTACAAATACACTCAGACCAACACAGCCATTCATGAGTGAATAAGTTTTTTTTCTATTCACAAAAAGCTGTGTAATGTCTACAATGTGATGTGATAGGGATTACTCCCATTATATATAGTGTTCTTATTTTACTAATTCATGTAGTGATTGTCGTGTATAATTGTGTAGTGTGTGGTAGAAAGCGAACTTTATTAATTGTATATATTACGAACAAAAACAGTGTCACATTCGCTCAAGAACTTACTGTAAGCGAACTATCCAATTTGACAGTGACATCTGCGTGTGGAACATTCCAGGGATATTTTAAGGACGTATGTGAACGTGTAAACTAAACAGTGACAGCTACTCCATTGCAGTCAACCGAAATCCATAATGTTCGTTAGTGAAACATCCAACACATGAACAGTCAATCGTAATCCAGAAGGTTTTGTATTGAAACATCCAACACATGAACTGTGAGAACATGGTACTTTCCGTAACTATATCAGACCGGAACAAGTGTGTTCTACAAGCTTCACATCAGCTGATTTAAGTGTTCGTGTGTACTTCCGGATTAGTTAGAAATTTAGAGCAAAATTAGCAGACGACATATAAAAGTTTAAAAATCTATGACGATTCTAAAATCTTTAGGAATCAACAAAGTTAAATACACGAATTGTGTGTTTATAGATGTATGTAGTGTAATCTTAGAATCATATCTTGATTAATGTATTCATATTACCGACTTTTTCTCGTTAATATGAAGAAACGTCAAGCGATGACGCTAAGAAATAGAATAATTATTGTAAATTATTGTATTTCCTAAATGTTGAAATTATTTCCCTTTCATTTATTTGTTATTACATCATTACACAAAGGGCCATAATTTGGAATGTATATTCTAATGTGTTGTGCATAAATAACCATGTTTGTTGCCAGATTGTTGACACCACAGGTAGCCATCTACTAGGTATGGCAGAGGGTTACCAACATTGCAGACCAACACAAGAGCTACTGACCAAATAAGGGCAGGGTTTGAGCGTTTTATGTGACTTATATAAAGTCGTATTTCAGTCTAGCTAGATGGTTTTTGTTTCAAGAACCATATTATTACGTTTTTTTTATTTTGCTGCGAGGTAGATGCGTGAAGCTGGTACTACCGATCTGACTGGGTCACCAATGCAATTGAGGTAATCAGCCATCGAGACGATGAAACCTGACAAGTGTTAAAGGTTGAACACCACATGTCGTTTGAATGCAACTTCCATTTCTTATATATTTCTATGGCATATGTGTATTTATGTGTATGTTGATACCAATGTAAATAACAATAGAAAGGTGGTCTCTGACAAGGTTAGAATATTAACCCAGTATGTACATATATTATACATGAAAGATGACATCTTTCATGAATTTGCCGGGGGAGCGTGTCAGAGTCCAGAAAGGGTACAGTGATGCAGTGACATCGTTACGCCGCCAGGCGACTTAGCTCCCAGTAGGGATGCAGCAACTTCGTTACGCCGCCAGGCGAGTAGGAGTTACCAGCCTGCAAGATTGCTGGCTGACGAGCGACCAGCGGTCAGGCCAGGACGACGCTAGACGCATGCCTCGTGAAGCCACCTGAGGTGGGAGGCGAGTTGCGAACTAGCGGGAGACAGCTCTGGGACTTCGACTCGGACAGACGTGTGATGAGAGAAAGACGTTGTGTGGTTTTCTGTGCTTGAAAGTCGAGTGTCTGGACATCTTGAGTGTCAGACTTGTGAGCTGTATTGTGGATGTAAGTGTATTGATGTATCCAGTATATATTGTTGTGATCATCGTTCTGTATTTAATATGTGAATAAATCCATTGAACGGTGTGTCATTGAGTCTTACGTCAAATCACGTTGTACTTGTACTGTCCCACCTGTGTTAGGTTAGCGAGCCAAGTTTAAGACCCTGACAATGTCCCAGAACAGATTAAGAGATGGCTGATTAGATCTATGTTAACCTGGAAATGTCTGTTATGGGGGCAGAGGATAGCCTGTTGTTGATAAGACAGAGATAACTTGATTTTCATATAGTACATCTTTTTCTAACTTCCAAAACTGATAACTGCTTAAAGGTCACCCTGAGTGCAGAAACATGACAACACCAGACAAAGAGATCTTCTTCTTCTGCGTTCATCCGGAGTTATTTTTTCGGACGTGATTGCCTTGTGCCTGTTTACAGCAGAGCTGCGTTCTTGCGCTGTTAGGCTGACACATCAAACTTCTGCAGGCATTTGTTGACCAGGTTAACCTTCCCGGGGAGACAAAGAGATGAGATGTAGTGTTCTGCCAAACTTTCAATGAAATACTGCAGTTCTTCATTGAAACTTCCAATCTCTTTACATCTTTCTTTTTTAAGGTCCACTGCAAACTTTTTAACTTGAAATAAGTTCACCACAGAAGACCGTAATAAAATATTTAGTCCTAAAACTTCTAGTTTTCAACCAAAATTCAGAATACATCACATACATGCAAGACAAATTTATTTACCCATCCCAATATCCAAAATAGAGCTTTCTTGTAAATTTAGTTTATTTCTGGAATCTTCTAATGACTTGTGTAGCCCATCTGACTGCCTTGAAAGATAATGCCTGGAATCTGTGTTACCTTGTGACATTTTACTGGAAATTTCTGGACTTTTACTCCGCCCAATCTGTGGCAAGATTTTGGTTCTTGTTGTACCCAGCATTCGGGTAGTCTCTCTGATTCAAATAGTATGCAGAGACATAGTTATTCAATGTTAAAAATGCAAAGACTTAGAAATGCCATTGTTATTTATAATAATCTATAATAAATCATATTTTAGATCCTTAGAAGCATACATGCATCACTGTAAAGTTGTGTATACAATAGTCTTCAACACATGTATCACTGGTTGCCCACATTTGGTCTCTCCAAGCATCTTTCCCTTCACTTTTGAAATATATTGTCTATACATGTTTGATCAGCATGGTGTTTATTGCTTCAGATTCTCTTATCTTTATAGGTTTACATAGGCATAGGATCTTATGTGTTTATAATACTGAAGTTATGTATTATAATCTCACTGTTGTGTGTTTGCTTTTGCAGCTTCATTTCTTGAAGGTATGTTTGGAAATGTATAGACAATTGACTACATCCCAAGAGAAAGAGTTGAATGTATCTGAAATCTTAAACAGCTGGGCAACAAATAATAACACAATACCAACTTCACAAGATGACAGAGAGAAATGGAGGGTGATGATCACCGATATCTGCTCCAGATAGGGCAACTGAAGAAGTACAAGATAATTTAGAAGAGAAACCTGATGTATCCTGCATGTAAGCCTGAATATTAAAGCAGCAGTACTTATTAAAAATGTGCACTATTACCGTTGCAACACCAGTGGCGGTGCCTTTAGTGCTTCAACTTCTTGTAGGATTTTTCTTTCCACTTGCCTACATCTATCCACATTAGACAGCACTTTAGACTCTGTGGACATAAAAATCAAGATCAAAATCTATGCATCAGTTTTAAATATTAAAAAACTGGCTGTCCTCAATTTGACAAGGATACTTTACTTCCAATGAAACTTGGAAAAATTCATCAGAAATGTCATTCAACACCAATGTCACACCACTCAGGACATGCTTATATGTGCTCCATCCTCCTCAGCAGATGTCAAAGAGTATGCACACTTAGTTTTTCAAGGAACTGTTGGTTACCTAGCCTTAGTTTCATTCTCTGCCACAATCCTTCCTGATAGTGCTTAAATGTATTCCTAACTCCACCATGTATTACCACATGTTATTGATTTGTGTTTCCTTATGTGACAGGCGATCGTTTATAAGCTGTATAACAGCTACCTTGCTCAACTTCAGTGTTCTACCTGGATGCCAGCGAATCAGCCTTTTCAACATTAGTAATTTGTTAGAACATCTGATTTTTAAAAATATGAACTGGTTAAAATAACTTCATTTCTATCAAATGTAAAATCTTCATGCTAAGTATTGGCACATAATTTAAAAGGCAAACATTAATAATAATAATAATAATAATCACTGATGTTCAAACTGCCTATCTCACCATCATAAAGATGATAAATAAGGCAAAAGAATTTATTTTAATGTGTTTTAATATTTCCTCGAAATTCACTTTCACATAAGCTATTTTAGCTTTTTCAAAAAGACTTACTTGTTCAGCAAAATGACTTCTTAGGTTGATTTCATCAGCTATATTATCATTTGGGCTTCTTTTATCTATTTGAATATTTGAAACTTTTGTATGTATTAATTTTTCCAGCATGTAAATTTTGTGGCTAAAAATGCACACCGTAATCACAATTGCACTATTGCTAATATATCAAAAGCTAGAGAAAAATACAAGATTACAAACATAAACTCTTACTGGTATTTTGTGGCTGAATCTGAGCTTTCAGGTTGGCGTTAACAACATTCTGGAAATAAAATTCACAACAATAAATTCTGGATCAGAAAAACATATGTGCACGTTTAAATCTACTTTTTTTATTTTGATGAAATGGTCTCATATATAGTAACATTGAAAATAATTGAATATAGCTACATTACAAGAGATTTCCTACAGTCTTCAATTTCAATACTGGATCAGAAAAACATATGTGCACGTTTAAATCTACTTTTTTGTTTTGATGAAATGGTCTCATATGTAGTAACATTGAAAATAATTGAATATAGCTATATTACGAGAGATTTTTTACAGTCTTCTTCAGACTTTAAGAATTATTTTTAAAAACAAACTATATCATACAAAATAAGGAAATCATAACACACAGAACAGCCTTCTGATGGAGAGCAACACAGTCTAACACAGTGGTTCTCAACTAGTGGAGGGGATTAAGACCACAGATTGGCAGACTCAAAATGGCTTCAGGCACAATATTATGTTTTCTACTGAGCGTTTTGTTTGATGAAGAACAATTTTCTGGCACTCTGGTGTCATGTATTAAGTGACAATTCTTTCGATGTTTTAACTGTTTGTTTATTGTAATATGATTGATTTGGTGTGTTAATAAAATGTTGTGAATATAAAAATGCACACTTTGAGGCTGACAATTTTTGAAAGGGGGGAATTCTTCTTCTTTCGTTTGCTGGAAAGGGGGAATGACATCCTGACATATGGTGAAAGGGTGCATGGGCCAAAAATGGTTGAGAACCACTGGTCTATCATGTGTTTGTAATTCACAGAATGAGCATTATGGGGTGACTGTTTGTCGTGAAGTTGGAACCACAACTAATGACTCTTCGCTAGCTTATGAGGTGAAGAAAAGAACAAATGTGAGACCATCCCAAATATAGTGATGATGATTCTGTAGTCAAGTATCAACACATGGAAATCTTGAAACATCATCATCATCATCATCATCATCATCCAGTGCCTTGCCGCTGGTGTGGGCGATCATGTTTCTCCACAAATTGTGATCTCCGACAGCATGGATCAATTTGTGTGTTGACTTCCTTCCGTGACACAAGACTATCAAGAATTTGCTCACACTGTCTTCCTCTATCTGTCTTTCCACAAATCTTTCTGGTTGTGACAACATATTCCAGTTTTTGTCAACTCATAATGTAGACAAGAAATTATGACTGCTTTTTTCTGATGTTTGTAGTAAGTTGTTCTTGCAACTTAGCTTCCTTCAAAATGTCCAGATTGCTCATTTTGGATGTCCAATTAATTTTCAGCATTCTTCTATAAAACATTTTCAGCATTCTTCTATAAAACCACATCTCCAGTGATTTTTTTCACCTGTTTACTAACAGTCCAGGATTTGAAGCCATATGTTAAAATTGGTTCCATCTTAAAATGCTTGAAACATAGCTATACTGAATTGTTGTCAAGGTTTTTTTGCTGATAACAGATATATATCTGAATACAAACATGCTACCAAATTTGAAATGCTACATTCTAGTGAGCCTACACACAATTACTTTTACTGACAGTGAAAAATACTGACAATTTGTTTTCCTGTTTTCTCGCTTTGAACTCAAATGTAGTCCACACATGTGCTATTACTTCTAGTCTACTGAATTTATTTTTGCGAGTGGATTAGCTTTCACTATTACCAGTGTCCCTTGCCATAAGAAGAACCCACTCTGACTTCATAGATACTTGTAATTTACGTCCTCAATTCAAGGACAAGAAGTCAACATTTTAGTCCAAATGACCAGTGTAGGAGTTGAACCTATTACCTCACCATCAGTACACAGGATGTTTAAGAACGAGTGCTTTCATCCATTCGGCCATGATGACCTCTCAACTTATTATATATTTAGGATTTTTATTTTCATGCATAAGACAGCTGTATTCTATGTAGCCAGGATCACTCACTCACTCTCTCTTTCTCTCTCTTGTGTGCACGAGCCTGCCCAACTGCCCACCTACCCATGCATGCACCCACCCACCCACACACACTTGATATTCACTGGGGTCTCTATGGTGGATTGCTTAAGCTACCTGCCTCATGCTATGAGGCTGTGGGTTCAATTCTAGATTTCATCATTCAGTTCACAAGAGCAATTTCCTCAGAGACTCCTGGGGATCGTAGCAGAAACTATGGAAACTTCTTTGTGCAGTGCTTGCAGTTGGCCACCCTGTGGAAAGAGACTGAGCGATATGGAGTAAATCCTGGTGCAATGAAGTTGACCCTCTCATCTTTAAACCCCCTCTCCCCCTTTTAAAAATGATGTTCAAAGCCACGTATATCAAACACTGAGACTGTCATCATACTTTTCTAGCTTCTTTTGGAACATGGGATACAACTACACTTGTCCTTATTTTGGAACATGGGATACAACTACACTTGTCCTTATTTTGGAACATGGGATACAACTACACTTGTCCTTATTTTGGAACATGGGATACAACTACACTTATCCTTATTTTGGAACATGGGATACAACTACACTTATCCTTATTTTGGAACATGGAATACAACTACACTTGTCCTTATTTTGGAACATGGAATACAACTACACTTGTCCTTATTTTGGAACATGGGATACAACTACACTTATCCTTATTTTGGAACATGTGACACAACTACACTTATCCTTATTTTGGAACATGGGATACAACTACACTTGTCCTTATTTTGGAACATGGGATACAACTACACTTGTCCTTATACTTGTCCCATGGGATACAACTACACTTGTCCTTATTTCTAACAGATAATTCCAAAGCATTTTATGCAGTCCCATTATAATTTCTGTGGGAATTTTTTCTCGTGGATAGAGACTGCCAGCATCAGTCATGTACCTCAAATATTACTTACCTTTCTTTAGAAAATATTACAAGAATTCAGATGTAATTTGCTCCAGAACACAAAGTTGTGTGTTGTCAGGTATTATAGATAATGCATAACCATAATACTGTGGTGCCTATCCTTACATCAAAAGCTATCTGTTCTCATAAATTACACAGTACAGTTTAACACTAGTTTATTACAATTGCATCTTCAAACATTATATATGTTTTATGCTCTCTCATGACAGATGTTTACTATCTCATAATTGCATAGGTGATTCCTGAAATCTTATATTACAATTGGCCTTGATTTCTTCTAGAAAATTCTTCTATTTAAATCGTTACCTCATCTATCCCAGGTTTACTGCTTATTACTACTGCATCATCAGTTGAGGAACTGCTGCCTTTCTTTGCTGCCATCGAAGCTTCCTTGAGGGTGTGCTTCATTTTCCTGGTTTTGGCAACATCAACCGGTGTTAAACCATGATCATCAGTGATGGTGACATCAGCACCGTACTTGAGCAAGGTCAGTGCTGTCATATGATGATCATTAAAAGCCTAGAAACAAAGGAAGACAATTGAAAACTTTCTGGCTGAGATGTGTAGACTGAGTGCCACCATTTTGGCAGATATCAAATTGTCTGTGTATTTGTGTTGTTTTTTTCTTTTGTTACAGATTTATTGGAGATTGAGTTTATCACTCTTTGACAAAATAGTGGAGTTGCTTCACTTCTTCTGCGTTCATCTGGAGTTATTTTTTTTTTCCAGACGTGATTGAGTTGAGCCTGTTTACAGCAGAGCTGCGTTCTTGCGCCGTTAGGCCAACACATCCAACTTTTGCAGGTATTTGTTGACCGGGTTAACTTTCCTGGGTAGTGGAGTTTGAGTTATCACTCTTTGACAAAATAGCAAGTCGGCAATCAGTTGTTTGTTTTTTATTCCATACATAGTGTTCCATTTATCTAGCTTTAGTTGAAGTGACAATTTCACAATATGTGATCTGCAAACATCAAAATGATGTATGTTTGATAGCTCTACACAGATTTGAATACTGCAGACTCACTGTAATGTATGGATAGGTAGTGGTGACTGCTGTTGATTGAACTGAAACTGAAAACAAATGAATGTAAAATGCAACTAGCGATAAATACATGCATTATATTGCAAATTATATTCTATCAGCTTTAAATTTCTAAATATGTATTTACATTACTATCACATTATATTGTAAGGCTAATAAATAAAGCATGATAAACCATAATACTGACAACATTTCTGAGATTAAGCTGTCAAATAAAAACATCTAAGGCAAATAAATGTACAATGTTTGCCACAACACTCTACATTTTTCATTGACTGATACAGAACATGAAGTTGACATCAGGAACTTACTGTCATGTGTAGAGGTGTAAGACCAGCAAAACCTTTAGCATTAACATCAGATCCTCTGTCTACCAGAGCAACCAAACTAGCTGTGCTCCCTGACTGAGCTGCTACGTGAAGTGGGGTCAACAGATGCTTGTCACAGAGTTCTAACGACAGAGAAAACACTTGTGGTTTTATCTGGTCAACAGATCTATCAAGCCAATGTTTGTCTTTATTATCAAGTAAACAAAGACTGTTTATTAAAGAAGATCAATTATAAACAACTTTTGGATGGTTGGTTTGTTGGCTGGCTGGTTGGTTGGTTGGCTGGTTGGTTGGTTGGCTGGTTGGTTGTGAATCCTCTGGAAAACTGAGTTTCAACTCTTAAGTCTGATGCACTGGTGTTCATCATCATCAAGTGCCCTGCCAGCTGGCGTAGGCGTTCATGTCTCTCCACAGATCTCAGTCTTTGGTGTTCTGTATCAACTCTGCTGCTGATATTCCTCCATGCCACCGTCTCAATCCATCCAGCGTCATTTCTCTTGGTCTGCCTCTGCCTCTCTTCCCCTCAATCTTTACAGTCATCATGATGTTCTCCAATGCTCTCTTCTCATCACATGACCAAAGAAAGCTGTTTCTCTCTTTCTTATTGTTGTATATAATGTTCTAGTTTTATTAGCCTCTTTCAGGCAATCGTCATTAATTACTCTGGCAGTCCAAGGAATTCGCAACATTTGTCTTAGGAACATTGGTGTTCAGGTTGTCTTAAACCCGGAAAGGTCTTGCATCTAACAGAGTGAAGTTGTATGTAGAAACTTTTCTCCTGACTCAGTAGCAATGTATGTATGATCTCTCCTAGAACTGTTGCAGAGCTCTCCTTCCCCTCTCCTAGCCCAAAAACCAGTGGGGTGTGCAAGACACACTGAAACTTCACATTTGTGAACAGGAATACTTAGATGTAACCAGATCATGATTCAGCACAGCACCAATGGACTGGCTGAGATTAGGCCAATATTGGTCATCCTTCCATGAGTTTTCAATATTTCATTGTCAACAGACTCCAAATCAATACTCATAGTGAGAAACAATGCATAATTATTTTACTCAATAAGTAAATTATAAGTAAGCATATAAATAACATGAGTTTTCTTATCACCTTCTAATTCTTGGGAAACAATGGTAGTATAAAAAAATTTGTAAACTTTTACTATAAAAACACACACCATAATTCACTCATGTATGGCTGCTGGTTTTCTAGTGACTGCCGCTTCCATCGATGATGAACTGTATTTTTTTATGGCGGACTTTTGTGCTGGCATTCTGGCAGCGGAATTATGCACAGTATATCTGTTCTGGCTGTTGGTTTGTTGAGACTCCTTCCTGTTCCACTTTTCACATGGGGCAGTGAGAAGAATTTTGTGTGATATTGGCGCAGGAATGGAAAATAATGGGGACCCTTTGCCATGAACTTGGAACCGCAACTAACTGATCTGGTAGTTCATCATCATCATGCAACAGGTCTTTTGCAAAACATCTGTCTCATCATGAACCACAATTTTTCGTTTCTTTAAAAGCCTCCTGTTCAAGGTGTTTGCATTGTTCTGTATCCATCTTATCTAGTCGACCACTGTCTCTTCTTTCAGGAACCATGCCCTCCATCTTTATTTCCATGCCTGTGATATTTAATAAGGCCAAATTATTTCAGTTTGCAAGACTTGATGCTGTTTATGAACCAGTTTTCTTCGATAATAAGATCTTGTAGGATGCCAGTATTTTTCTTCTATTTAGTTCACAATATTCTAAAAACTTTTCTGTAACCATGTCCTCCATCTCTTTTTTTTTTTCAAGACCAAGGTACTGAATATGGCCAAAGTATTTCAGTTTTAAAGACATGATGCTGCTTATGATCTAGTTTCATTTGATAATGAGATCTTGTAGAATGCCAGAATGTTTCTTCTATTCAGTTTACACTATTCTAAAAACTTTTCTGTAAGGTTTAAGCTCAGCAGCACCAATTATCCTTTTTTGTAATGGTCCATGAATCACATCAATATGTTGCCCTAGAAATGATGCATGTTCCAAAAACTGTAACCTTGTTTGCTGGTGTTGTGCTATCGGTCTTTAATACCATTTAACATCTACATTGCCATGGCCATTCTACATCTGACATTTTTTCCTTGATTATGGAGCTAAGATATTCTAAGTGTGTGTAGTTAATGAGGTAAAATACATGTTAGTTTAATCTCTTTCTTAATGCAAGCTCTGTAGCGAAGGGGTTACGGATGCAGTTCGTAACCCCACATGCCATGTTCGAAACACAGCTGTACGGGATTTGGAAGTAGACTGCCTTGCATTGGTTTTTATAAAATGGTATAAGTGCCGGCCATTCCGAAAGCAATGGCAAACTACTGAACTTAAACTTGCCAAGAAATCACAAACAGCCAAACATTTCTGGGGTATATTATGACATCCCGTAAAGGATTTGCAAGTAACTTCTTCTTTCTTAATATTAACAGCATAATAGAAATGAATCGAAAAATAAAATGATAACCCTATTTACGTTTTTTTAAAGTTAGTTGCATATGTTTTACAGGACATCACAGTCAACACCAGCATATTTTGCTGTTGTGACCTCTAGGCAAGTTTACATTGAGTAGTTTGCTATTATTATTGTCGTCCTAAGGAATATTGGGGATAAGACGTTAGGGCACTATTTTCTATGACTGGATTTAGATAACATTGTTCTACGGGAACATTGTTCCACAGGAGATCCACTTTTCCTACTTAGATTTGTTTTAAGAATTGAGAGTATGGTCTCACTCCAAGTAATATAATCTCTTTATAGATTTAAGAAATGTACGTGCCAGTTTTCTCAAGAATTCTTCTTCTTCTTCAACATTCCGAGCTATTGAGGTTCTTTGCTGCAGATACAAGCCGTCTCCATTCGTCTCTCTGGTGGACCTTTTCTTGCTAGTCGTTGATTCCAAGTGCTTGTACATCTGTATGTATATTATCTCTCCACCGTCTTCTTGGTCTACCTCGGGGTATACGGTCATTTATTTCTTGAGTGTAAGCGAGTTTTGTTTCCCTATTATCTTCCATTCTTTCTATATGCCCCAGCCATTGCAGCCTATTAGCCTTCATGATACCAGTGATAAAAAAAAATAAATTAAGTTGCATGTCCTTCACAGGACGTAGCAGTCAACCCCAGCATTTACGCTGTTCATGATTCCTGGGAAAATTTTACGTCCAGTAGTTTGCCATTGCTTTCAGAACCAGTGATTAGCGTGGACTTAAACAGATCATAAATGTCTTTGTTGCTTGTTCTTTTGCACTCTCCACTTTGTGTATCCCTAATGGGCCCAAAGATGCGTCTTAAGACTTTGTTCTCAAAGGTTTGTAACAAGGCTTCATCTCCTTCAGTTGTACTCCTGGTTTCAGAGCCATACAGCACAACTGGTCTAATCAGTGTTTTGTATATTGTGATCTTGGTGTTACGAGGTAGTGCATTTGATTTTAACAGTTGTTGTAGTGCATAGTATATCTTATTTCCAGAGTTGATTCTAGCCTGTATTTCTTTCCTTATTATGTTGGAGCAGTTGAAGATTGAACCCAGGTATTTGTATGTTTCCGTTCTTTTAATGGTCATATTATCTATTTGTAGAGTTTTTAGCCGTTCCTTCTCTTGAAATTACCGTATATTGTCTTATCTTGGTTGATAACTAGCCCCATTTGTTGAGCTTTTTCCTTTAAGTGAGTCAATATTTCCAATGTCTTTTGTTCATTTTCCCCTATAATGTCTATATCATCTGCATAACCAAGCAGTTTGGATGTTCCTCCAATAGCACATTCCTCCTTTACCTTCCTTACAACTTTCTCTAGAGCCAGATTGAAAAGGAGCGGCGATAGTGCATCATCCTGTTTCAAGCCAGATGTTATTTGGAAAGGGTCTGATTTCCTGCCTTTATATGTTACTATATTATAAGTATCTTCCACGCATAGTCTGGTCATGTTGATTAACTTCCTTGGTATTCCAAATTCCTGCATAGCATTCCATAGACTAATACTATGGACACTATCATAAGCCTTTTTAATATCCACAAAAATGTTATAGAGATCTCTTTTATATTCCCAATTTTTCTCGACTATTTGTCGTAAGATAAATATCTGATCTATTGTTGATCTGTTTTGTCTGAAACCCGCCTGGTAGTCACCTAATATGTCTTCTGAATATGGTTTTAGTCTATTTAGTAATGAATGCTCTTTGTAAAATATTAAGAGCTTGGAATCCCACAAAAATGATACAACTTATCTGTTTAGAAGGCACTGCCAATGTAACATTCAACAATATGAAACAGCTTCTCACATCTAAACAACTAAGTTACAAACTAAAATTAAGCATTATTAAGTGTTACATTTACTCTTCATTAAGGTATGGTGCAGAAGGTATGGTAGGTTAGTGGCTGGCACATTTGCCTGGTGGTCATATGTTCATATTCTCATTGAGGCAAAGAATTTTTTTGCGGTTATGTTTAGATGAATGTTAAGAATAACTTGGGCTGTCAGAGTAAGTTACAACAAAAGCCTGGAAGAGGCTAATAAAAGTAGAACTTCCCATACAACTATAACAAAGAGACAAACAGTGATCTCATCTCATCTTGTCTTGTTCTTCTTTAGCTTGCGGTGTCGAGGTGAAGCATACACAGCAGGAGAGGTATGCTTCTTGAGGTATACTGCTAGTTGTAGCCTAGTTTTAACTTGCTGTTTTCTAATGAAATATAGCGCTGCTTAAAACTGTGATATGTGGTCCTATAAGGAGAAGAATGGCACTGGAGAACATCATGATGACTGGAAAAATCAGTGGCAAAAAAAGACAAAAGCAGACTGAGAAATGATGTTTGATGTTTTAAATAGAGGAATATCATCAATAAAATTGATTCAGGACACTGAGGAACTAGATCTTTGGAGAAACATAAATGCCCATGCCATTTGGCACATGATGATGATAAAAACTACATGTTAAAACATGCTCAACAGTTTTTACGAAACAATTTAATCCCCATATTACCCATGTCCAGACCTCCTGCGACCAATGCAACTGTCAAACCTTCTGCAGAACCAGCGTGAGACTGTGATGCATAATGCAAACATGACCTGCCATTGCTGTCTGTCACATGAATGTTGCTGTAGAAAACAGAAACACTTCACATTCAGAACTAGGTAATAATATCCAAGATAAAGGCGGTGCTATGGCAGATACTGCCATTAGGGTGTGGTGTGTTAGGATTCCACAGGGAGGGAATTAAGACCACACATTGGCAGGCTCAAAATGGCTTCAGGCACAACATCTTGGTTTTTCTATTGAGCATTTTGTTTGATGAAGCACAATTTTCTGGCATTCTGGTGTCGTGTATTAAGTGACAGTTCTTTGACGTTTTAACTGTTTTTTTTAAATTGTAATATGATTAATTTGGTGTGTTAATAAAATATTGTGAATATAAAAAATGCAACTTTTGAGGCTGATAATTTTGAAAAGGGGGGAATTCTTCTTTCGTTCCCAGGAAAGGGGGGAATGACATCCTGACATATGGTGAAAGGGTGCATGGGACAAAAAATGTTGAGAACCACTGTTCTAGGCCATGAAATAATGAGGTGAGATTGGTCAGTTCCCTTTCTTGCTATCTTTCCTTCACAGATAGCTACCATAAACTTCTGAATGTCATCTGATATAATGAGGTGGGGTGGTCAGTTCCCTTTCTTGCTATCTTTCCTTCACAGATACCTACCATAAACTTCTGAAAGCCTGCTGGCTGGTGGTCATGTGTTTGATTCTCTCTCTAGGCTGATTTTTAAAACTGACCTGGGCTCCAAGGATGACCTAACCTACAAGGGGTACTAGGGAAGTTTCTGATACAGCCTTTGTGATACTGACCACATCACCCAATGAGTGCCAACTGATCTACGAGGGTAAGTTAATAAGTAAGTCACAAATGGCTGTAGAAAAATGACTAAATATGATAACAACTTGAAACCAGTTTATTTTTATACATACATTGTCACTTTATTTCTCAACATAATTTCCACCAACATTGATGCACTTATCCCATCGTTTTATCAGTCCTCCCAATCCCGCTGCATAGAACTGTGTGCTTTGTTTTCATTTACCTGCCAGCCCACAGAACTGTGTGACTTACTTATTGACTCGCCTGCGTAACTTTTTTCTACCCAGCTATGCACTGCTTTATGGGATAAACATTTGTCTGCATAAACACTGAAAACCCACCTTGGTGGGAGACATTTCGCGAATGATGCCGAAGTTGAATGTGAAGTGAAAACATGGTTTAGAAAACAGAGCATACAGACTGATAAAACGATGGGATAAGTGCATCAATGTTGGTGGAAATTATCTTGAGAAATAAAATGACAATATATGTATCAAAATAAACTGGTTTCAAGTTGTTATCATCTTTAGTTATTTTTCTACAGCCATTTGTGACTAACTTATTAACTTACCCTCATATAAAATATGGAGTTAGAACTATACACCCAGTTTGCCTCAAGGTGTGTAAATGGAGTCCTTTACAGTACTTTTTAGATCAACCCCAGAACTGTGCTGGTCAGAAAATAGAAACCAATTACTGCAGGGGATTGAACCCACGCCGCAACTTTGGAAAGCAAGCCCACTAACCACAATGCCACTACAGCTCCTCGGTGATATATGGGTATTTCAGTTTGTAGAGATGTGGTACTGAAGTGGTTAGAGAACTGACCTACCAACATTAAATTCCAAATTGTTGCAGGGTAGACATATATTCCCAGCCACATCTGTCAAGATCTCATCCTTATAAGGAGGTTATCTGCAGTCTTTTGTTAATGCAAAATTGGTTATCTATTATATGACTCAATTTAGCAACCAGATTTCCTGGATAACTCAAATAAAAATAAATACAAACAAAATTATCTTTGTTTAAGCATGATGTGAATTACATTCTCAAGTTATCTATTGAAAAAAGAATATCATACAATTAATTTAATTATTCAAAAACACAGACTTTCTCCAGACAGATGTTCTAAAGGTACTAATTCTTAGGGAACAACAATTGTGCCTTCTAGAAGAAATAAAATACCAGCCAACATTCCACTCATGTCCTTGTTGAAAATAAAACCATAATTTTTAATTTTCACAATAAATATTACAATTCAGAGGCTTCTCTTTCAAAGCACTTGCAGTAGCTTGCAATGTTCAGAGTGTGGATTGTCAACATTACATTCTGAACATGTTCATCAATTTTGTCCATAATAAATCACCAGCTTATAGTCACTAACTGTGCCAGTTTGATATTGACTCATGAGTCTCCTTGTGTGCTTAATACGAGGGCGAGTCAATAAGTAAGTTACACAGTTCTGTGGGATGGCAGGTAAATGTAGTTGGCGTTTTCTACAGGTGTCATTAGGTGACAGCAACATCGAACTTTATATTCCCATTTGTCAGGTGGCGCTAGGTGTCTCATGTGCATGCACAGCGCATAAACAAAATGGTGACTGTACTTACGGAGTGTACAACGTTTTTTGTGGGCAAAAGGCCTGCCTGCCTGCAAAGGACATTCATAAGGAAATGCTTCTTGTTTATGCTGACAAATGTTTGTCCCATAAGATGGTGCATAAATGGATAGAAAAATTTTCTCAAGGACACGAATGACGCCGAATTTGAATGTGAAGTGAAAACGTGGTTTAGAAAACAGAGCACGCAGTTCTATGCAGCCGGTTTAGGAGGACTGATAAAACGATGGGATAAGTGAATCAATGTTGGTGGAAATTATGTTGAGAAATAAAGGGACAATGTATGTATAATAATAAACTGGTTTCAAGTTGTTATCATATTTAGTTATTTTTCTACAGCCATTTGTGACTTACTTATTGACTTCCCCTTGTATGATGCTCCATTTTATCTACTCTGACCTTTTATCTGATGAAATTTTGCCATCTAATTATTGATGTTGATTCATTCATAAGAATAATTGCGCTTTGTGTGACCTAAGTGCATTTGCAATATCTTTTTCTTTTGTTTTCTATACACCACTGGAGAATATTCCCCCAACCAACTCATGCCAAGCTCTCCTATCCATTGCTACCTTCTGCAGCTGCCTCCATATCCTCCTCATTTTACTCACCTCTGTCTCTACTTTTCTCCATGTGATTTTAAGTCTCCCTCTATCACTTTTGCCCTATGCATTCCAGAGGAAGGATTATCTTGTTATACTATTATTATTATATGTATTAACAGATTTCCTCAGTGTGTGTTGTATCCAATGCCATGTCTTTATCTCATCTCTCAATCCACTGGAATTTGTTTAGTTCTCTCCAGCTCCAAACTGGTGATTCTGTAACATCCCTTTATTCCTATTCTGCACTGAGGTTGCTGTGGTAGTACAGTGACTAGCCTGCTTGTCTCTCAGTCCAGTGATCATGTGTTCAAATTTGAGGTGTTAATTTATTTTACTGATCTGGGCTACCAGGTCTATGCAGCAGAATACGAAGTAATTATTTTAATTACTCATCTATATAGCTGTATTGATTGACCACTAGCCCTATATTTGTATAGACCAGTAGCCCTATATTTGTATAGACCAGTAGCCCTATATTTGTATAGACCAGTAGCCCTATATTTGTATAGACCACTAGCCCTATATTTGTATAGACCAGTAGCCCTATATTTGTATAGACCAGTAGCCCTATATTTGTATAGACCAGTAGCCCTATATTTGTATAGACCACTAGCCCTATATTTGTATAGACCAGTAGCCCTATATTTGTATAGACCAGTAGCCCTATATTTGTATAGACCAGTAGCCCTATATTTGTATAGACCAGTAGCCCTATATTTGTATAGACCAGTAGCCCTATATTTGTATAGACCAGTAGCCCTATATTTGTATAGACCAGTAGCCCTATATTTGTATAACCAGTAGCCCTATATTTGTATAGACCAGTAGCCCTATATGTGTATAGACCAGTAGCCCTATATTTGTATAGACCACTAGCCCTATATGTGTATAGACCAATCAGCATTTGATGGGTGATGTAGACAATACACTGCTGGCCGTCTTTACTTTCCAGAACATTTCCTGGTACCCATTTTAGCTGGGTCAACCTGGGATCCCAGGTCAATTAAAAGAAACCCCTGCCTTCAGGGGTGTTTGAACACATGACCGTCAGGTCAGCAGGCAAGTACTCTAACCATTGCAATACAGCAACTCTCGATGCAATTTATTCAGAGAGTTAATATACAATAATGGGCTGATACTCACGCTTTGCCTTTCATTAACTCCTCAGCCACCTGGATTGGATTGTAAAGCCTATTGAGCTGAGAACTGAGGCGCTCAAATAGTTGCATGTCTCTGCATACAAGTATCAATGGTGTTAACGCTTCTGCATTATGACAGTTCACGTTAATGTTGTTTTTGTTTTGCTGAAGGGAACAAAATGATCACTTATGTATTATTTAAAAAAACAAGATATGTCATCTACTTTATTCTTGTATGAGTTTGTAAAACTAATAAAGACTGCTTCAAAATCGGATATGGCCACATAGTTAATTTATTACAAGTGTCAAAATTAGTATGTTATATATATTTTTACCATGTGGCAACTAGCCAGACAACTTAAATGAATCAAGTTCTACATAAAAGAAAGCCAAAATATTATCCAACACCATCTGCTAACCAAAAAATGATTGTCTATGCTAGAAAAAGTGAAACTTGCAGAGTGGCAGTTCAAAATAGAGGGGATAAACTTGTAAATGAAACAAAATGGTATCTTAAGATCTTGCAGAGATACAGCAAGCAAACACCTTACCAGGAACCTAGACCAGGTGAGGAGAAATCATAGACTACATAATTAAAATCCCATTTATGAATGAATGGGGAAATATATCAGGAAAATTAATATAAATTATATAATAATGACCTAGAAAAGTAGTAATAAATACATTAAATGACACATGTTTGACATTTAATTTATAATGATCTTTGTAAAGGATAACACAGTCATGGCTAATAAGAAAATTATTGTAAACTACAATGCAAAACATATGAACACCTAACACAACACAAAAGTAAAAATTAAATAATGATGAATGTGTGTACAACTTCCACAAATCTAGTATATTTACTCCACATGGAATATCACAGCTTCACAGTAAATGAACAAAGCCCAAATCTAATTTATCATCACCATGTATGTATATTTTATTAGAAAGCAGCAAGTCAAATGGTTTGGCCATGCAAGTAGGTTACCAGTCAACAGCATACCCCAACAAGCAATGATGTATAGACCATATAAACGTTGGACGGAGGGAAGAGCAGAGTCCATGGGAATATCGATACATGAAGCCCATAATCGGGCACTCTCACGATGTTTATACTTCACCTCGACACCGCAAGGTACAAGAGGAATATGATGAGATGAGATGAAATGTATGTATATGTTCATGTCTCTCCACAGATCTCAGTCCTGGTGTTCTGGATCAGTTCTATTGATGACACTCCTCCATGTTACCACATCAGCCCATCCAGATTCATTTCTCTTGGTCTTCTCCTGCCTCTTCTACCTCTGATCTTTTCATTAGTTACTGTAACAAGCTACGTGGAGGGTCCCAAATAGCCCGGTCACAATGTTTAATTAATCTTCTATAGCCCTGGCTGGAATAGGTCTTTACCTGCCAACCCTCCTCCGTTTTCCCTGGACTCACTGTCACGCTTCCTTTCGACCTAGGGACCTATTTCCTGCAGTGTTCTTCTGGCTGACACATAAATAACATGGCAGTCGTCAGAACAACTTGGAAGTAATTTTATTAACCTAATCAAGAACAGCACAGGAACACATAAAGGCAGATAAACAGATAGATCTACACAGACACTACACTGGTAAAGTTTTGACACAGAGCCTCCAGTCACCACAGTCACAGATCCAGCTTCAGATACTGTCTGATCTGTCCAGATATATCTCACCAAAGATGTCAGAATCTCCTTCCTTCTCCAGCAACTGGTTGTAGATTCCACAGGCTTTTGTAGAATCCAAGCGACTGGTGTGTTGAGGACTTCTGTTCATTGCCACATGAATTAATTCGGCACCAGGTCTTCACTGACCTATGAAAAGCTTTACGGTTGCAGATACGGTGAGGTGTTCGTGGAGGGATAATGGATGGGTGCCTTTTAATGTCTGGTATAAAATGAGTATGCAAGAAAATCACTCTTAGGCTCCCTCCAGACAACAACTGCTCTCAGGCGTATGTTGTTAAAAAAAACCTGGCAATGCACCAGTCATGCAAAATGTCCTTGCCTCAAGACCTGCACCTTGTCCTCTGTCTCAGAGTTAAGCACACCAAACCTTGAGTTGGCCTCGTCGGACATATTGGCGTTAGCCTAGAAGCACTGGTGATAATGTCCGTTAGAAGACATATTCACTTCTCATAGAAGAGGACCCTTTAAAAATGTCTTAGTAGTAGTTGCACTTCTGTCGTTATCTTTAATTAACTTTGACAAGTTGCAACTTGCAAACGGTACTTGTTTGCCCGGCCATCAATTGACCAGTAGCCGCACCAGTGCACATTTGACGCAAGGCGCGCCTTCGGGACTACCCGAAAGGAAAGACAAATATATACTCGCTCCATGTAAAGATTGTGGTATGAAGATAACCCAAAGAACCATCTTTCATGGAGAATTGAGCGAATAAAGAACTGAGAGCTTCCGAAAGCCGGTTCCCCTTGTTTACCAAGAATAACAGAATACATAAGGACATGGGCCACTGGCGTTTCGCTACATAGGCCCCCTCTTAAGAAAGTCGAACCCTACGAACTTTCTACTGTCAGTGGTTCTGTTCGAATGACCCCACCCTCACATTCAACCATAGGATGCCGTGATAGGAAATCTGCTCCCACATTCTCCCTTCCGGGGATGTATTCGACCGTGAACTGATACGGTTGTAGGAGCAATGACCATCTCATTAACCTCGCGTTCAATTTCTTAGAAGTTGCCAAGAACGTCAGAGGTTGATGGTCGGATTGTACTTTAAACTGGACTCCATACAGATAAGGTTGAAATTTCTGTACCGCCCACACTAGAGCTAGACATTCCCGTTCGACGGTGGAGTAATTCCGTTCGGCGGGTAACAGTTTTCGACTGGCATATGCCACCGGACACAGCACCGAAGGATTATCTCGCCCTTCCTGCAACAGAGTTGCCCCAATCCCTATGTTACTCGCGTCGGTTCTCAGAACAAACGTTTTCTCCAAATTTGGGAGTTGCAGGACTGGCCTATCCACCAAAGCCTGTTTCAGCTTCCCATAAGCTTCTTCACAGCTCGGGGTCCAGACTATAAGATCTGGTGATCCTTTCTTCAGGGTCTCAGTTAACGGCGCCGCAATTTCGTTGAACTTCGGAATGAATTTCTGGTAAAACCCACACAAAGACAAGAAAGACCTAACATCTTTTTTGGACTTTAGGACGGGGTGCGAGACGGACCTTCTCAATATTCTTTTCTTCCGGTACCAGTCCCCCTGGGGTAATAGTGTGTCCCAGAAATTCCAAGGATTGATAGCCAATCATGCATTTGGCTGGACGGGCGGTTAACCCCTCCTCTTTCAATCTTATGAAGATCTTTTCCAAGGATTTCAGGTGATCTTTCATATTGTCAGACGCGATGAGAATATCATCCATAAACGAGACAACAGAAGGATCCCTTAAAGGGTCTAATAACTTTCTCATCATGCGTGTGAACACACTGGGCGCATTGCTCAGCCCAAAAGGCATCACCTTAAATTCGTAATGGCCGCTCGGAGTACTGAAAGCGAGCATTGGCCGAACCTCAGGTTTCACAGGGATCTGATAATATCCCCGGCTTAAATCAATTTTTGAGAAGTACTTTGCCCTATTTAATCTGGCAAACAGTTGATTTGTGTTTGGTAACGGCTCAACTTGGAATGTCGTACAACTGTTTAAATGCCTGTAATCAATACATAAGCGGTGCTCCCCGCTTGGCTTCCTCAACAAGACAACCCCGGCATTATAAGGAGAAGTCGAAGGAGTGATGATGTCATCGTCCAGAAGCTTCTGGATTTCAGTTTCCAGGGCCTTCTCTTTCGAAAAGGGTACTGGATATATTTTCTGGCGAACTGGGTCTTGGGTAGTCAGAGTCATATCAAACTCGACCAACCCTGTCCGCCCTGGCCGATCGGTAAGAATTTGCTGATGGGACTCTAACAACCGGATGACACGGTCTGTTTCTTCAGCCGACAGATCAGGATTTATATGTACATCCCTATAGGTTTCCCCAGGGTGTAATGGATAACCCCGATCCGCGTCTTCGCCCGATTCAGTTTCCATCGCGACCGCCATAGTCATGAGTGGGAGAGAAGTACCATCAGATCGTTCTTCAAACTTTTTGAGAAGGTTAATGTGGAAGATTTTGGATTTCCCCCTGATCCGGATGGCATAGTTGGTGCGGGACACAACCCTTTCCACCGGGAAAGGCCCCTGCCAACCAATCTCGAGTTTATTGGAACCTACTGGAAGTAACAACAGAACCCGATCCCCCACCTTAAGAGACCTATCTTTCGTCCTTCTATTGTAGTAGGCCGCGTGTCTCTTCCTGGCCGCCCTCAGATTCTGAGCTGCCAAAGCCCAACCCGTCTGGAGTTTTTTCTTTAACTCTTCGACGTATTTATAAGAGGATACAGCTTCTTCAGAAGTTTCCTCCTCTGTCCAACATCTCAATAAGGCTTCTAAGGGACCCTTGATTGGCCTCCCGAATAGTAGAGTGGCTGGTGGCAACCCGGTCGACCCATGGGGAACCTCCCGATAGGCGAACAAGGCGGCCGAGATATACTCATCCCATCTGTCTGGTTTCTCTTGTGCCAGCTTCCGAAGCATGGTCATCAAGGTACCATTAAACCTCTCTACTTGCCCATTAGACTGAGGGTGATACGGGCTTGTATGAATGTGGTTAGTCTGGAAGATACGAAAGACTTCTTCCATCAGCTTACCACAGAACTGAGACCCATTGTCCGTTAGGATCTGGTTGGGAAACCCCAACCTAGTAAAGGTCTCCATCAGTGCATCAGCCACTCGCTTAGAGTCGATTGTGGCCAAAGGTATCGCCTCACCCCACATGGAACAGCAATCCACCATCGTGAGAATGTACTTATTCCTCTTCCTAGTCCTAGGAAGAGGACCAACAAGATCGATGGCCACTCTCTCGAAAGGAGAGTTCATAATAGGCATGTCTCCCAGGACTACCGGAGCTGTCCAGTGTTTTGGTGCCACTCGCTGGCACTCTGGGCACGACTTGACGTACCTACGCACGTCTCCAGTCATCCCTGGCCAGTAGTAATGGCAGGAAATGCGCTGGAGAGTTGCCCCGACACCCATATGTCCACTGAAAGAAATGGTGTGTCCCATATGAAGAAGCTGTTCCCGATAAGCCTTAGGAACTACCAGCTGTCCATGCTGGCGATCCTCCACTCCGGCTCTCCGGTACAGTAACCGATTCTTCATATAATACTGACCCCGTCTTGGTGGGTCAGAACTTTTTGGCAACTGGTTGAAGCAAGGTTGCAAAGTAGCATCCTGGCTTTGAGCAGCTCGTAACTCCCCAGGCAAGGGATTCACGATCAAGGCCGGCGTCTGCTCATCCTCCGATTGAGATCTGGTTTGCATCGCTCCTACGTACATGGGTTCGGTTGGAATCCCTAGAAAGACGTAGCGACAACCCAAGATCATTGGGAAGATTGGATCTAGCAGAACGGCTGCCTGTATAGTGCCGGTAACATATTTTGATTTGATGTCCACCTTCGCAATTGGAAGAGACATCGCTACCGCACTCTTTGTCGCCGTTTGAATCTCAATAGATTCTCCGGTTAGCTGCTCTGGACTCACTAAGTGTGATGAAATTACAGCCTCAAACTGCAGACCGGTGTCGTAGAGACACTCAACTGGTTGACCGTTCACAAGTACCGTTTCTACTACTGGTGGTTTTTCTAAATCTTTGTTCCCAAGATCCCTCCCTTCTACCTCCTTGTGAGACCCTTCCCCGGTTTCTACAAGACAAGCAGCATAGTGAGAGTCTTTCTGTTTACGCCGGCAATCAACCGTATTGTGTGTGGGAGATTTGCAATAGGCGCACCACTTTTCACTCCACTTTCTTTTAGGAGATCCAGGTGGACTCTTACCAGAGGGTTTCTTAATAGGAACTTTATCGAAAGGATCCTCCTTCTTAGGTGTGAGCTGTTTTAGGGTTCTTCTTCTTTCCAGACCATGTGTCTGGTGGTCGGGGATTGGGTTGTGACAATTCCCCATTATCCCCATGAGCTAGCACATACCTTTCCGCCAACGTGTTGACTAGGTCTAACCTTTCTGCCCCATTTTCAAGCAAGAAGGTTTGCAATGGCTTAGGCATCATTCTCTTCATTTGGTCCACGACCACCAATTCTTCCAAACTTTCATAGTCGTTAGCAAATCCAGCTAATGACATCCACTTCAAAAGGTAAGACTTCAGTCTGACACTGTAGGCTGCGAACATCTCTCCTGGCTCTCTCTTCGACTTTCTGAACTGTTGTCGATAAGTATGAGCTGTCATCTGGAACCTTTTCAATAGTGCTTTCTCCAGAGCTTCATAGTCATTCTCCATACCAGGTGGCAACCTAGAATAGACCTCGTACGCGGTCCCCCTCAGGCCCTGTGAGAGTTTCAAGTTCCATTTCCCTCGTTCCAATCCCATAGCCAAAGCCATCGACCGAAATCTGTGAAGATACTGGTCGATCTTATCTTTGTGTTCATCGAACGGGAGCAATGGGAACTTCATTGCCTGGTATGGACCGCCACCAGAAGTTGTTGAGTCAGGGAGAACTGTGTCTCCCACTGCACCGTCTCTTTCCTTGGCAGTTTGAGCTTTCAGCTCCAACTCTCTCATACGGAACTCATGGTCTCTGACTGCCTGCTCGGCCTCCATCTTCCTAGCCTCAGCCTCCGCCTCAATCCTCTTGGCTTCGCGCACAGCCTGTCTGTAGTCTCTTTCCACCTCCTGCACATATTTCTGTAACTCCGCTCCATCATAACCCATTTCACGCCCTGTAGCCTGTACGTCAGCGACATTAAACCCAGCTGATGCCATCTTAAACTCAGAGGGCAAGGGACGAGGTAATTGTCCAATAAAATTTTTCTCACAATTACCCAACAAGTTACATTACACGACCACAACACGTCGTATGTCGGTCAGTCTGTGTCAGGAAGAGTACAGACAATAGCCAGGCACGGTAGGCAGAACCTATTGATAGAAAACAAGGATATCTGTCCCCTATCACTAAATCAGCCAGAACTCCACCAGGATTTCAAATATCCCGCGACGAGCCCCCAGAAATTGTAACAAGCTACGTGGAGGGTCCCAAATAGCCCGGTCACAATGTTTAATTAATCTTCTATAGCCCTGGCTGGAATAGGTCTTTACCTGCCAACCCTCCTCCGTTTTCCCTGGACTCACTGTCACGCTTCCTTTCGACCTAGGGACCTATTTCCTGCAGTGTTCTTCTGGCTGACACATAAATAACATGGCAGTCGTCAGAACAACTTGGAAGTAATTTTATTAACCTAATCAAGAACAGCACAGGAACACATAAAGGCAGATAAACAGATAGATCTACACAGACACTACACTGGTAAAGTTTTGACACAGAGCCTCCAGTCACCACAGTCACAGATCCAGCTTCAGATACTGTCTGATCTGTCCAGATATATCTCACCAAAGATGTCAGAATCTCCTTCCTTCTCCAGCAACTGGTTGTAGATTCCACAGGCTTTTGTAGAATCCAAGCGACTGGTGTGTTGAGGACTTCTGTTCATTGCCACATGAATTAATTCGGCACCAGGTCTTCACTGACCTATGAAAAGCTTTACGGTTGCAGATACGGTGAGGTGTTCGTGGAGGGATAATGGATGGGTGCCTTTTAATGTCTGGTATAAAATGAGTATGCAAGAAAATCACTCTTAGGCTCCCTCCAGACAACACCTGCTCTCAGGCGTATGTTGTTGAAAAAAACCGGCAATGCACCAGTCATGCAAAATGTCCTTGCCTCAAGACCTGCACCTTGTCTCTGTCTCAGAGTTAAACACACCAAACCCTGAGTTGGCCTCGTCGGACATATTGGCGTTAGCCCAGAAGCACTGGTGATAATGTCCGTTAGAAGACATATTCACTTCTCATAGAAGAGGACCCTTTAAAAATGTCTTAGTAGTAGTTGCACTTCTGTCGTTATCTTTAATTAACTTTGACAAGTTGCAACTTGCAAACGGTACTTGTTTGCCCGGCCATCAATTGACCAGTAGCCGCACCAGTGCACATTTGACGCAAGGCGCGCCTTCGGGACTACCCGAAAGGAAAGACAAATATATACTCGCTCCATGTAAAGATTGTGGTATGAAGATAACCCAAAGAACCATCTTTCATGGAGAATTGAGCGAATAAAGAACTGAGAGCTTCCGAAAGCCGGTTCCCCTTGTTTACCAAGAATAACAGAATACATAAGGACATGGCCCACTGGCGTTTCGCTACAGTTACAATGTTTTCCAATGCCTCTCTTCTCATTATAGAACCAAAGAGCACTGTCTTCTTCTTATATTTATACATTATCTTCTACTTTCATTAGCCTGTGCAATATAATGTACAGAAAGAATATATTACCAACACTTTCCTAACCACAAACAAGTTTCCCTGCCAAGCTGCCTGTAGCAGAAGCCTTTCATTTAGAACTTCCTGAGAATCTATCCAATCCAAGATGATAGTCTTGACTGGTAGAAAAGCTGTCTCCAGGGCAGTCTGAGTCTCATAGTTGCATAATGTTGCATCAGCCCCATGTCGCAGCAGTAGTTCAACAACCTGCGTTGTGAATATTACATTTAAAACCAGGCATACACAGTCTTTTGCTGAAATTATGCAGACATACTTTAGCATCACAAATATAAGAAATTAGGGTGCGCTGTGGCTAGCATGCTTGCCTACCAGCCTGATGTAATGTGGTCAAATCCCCAATGAAGATGATGTTTATAAATGGATCTGGGCTCCCATGTTGACCCATCCTAAAATGTCTTGGAAGTAGAGGTAGCTGGCAGGATACTAAACAAATCACCCATCGAGTGACCATAAAAATATGGTGATAACACTATGTGCCCCACCTGCATTTTACCGGGGCCCATAAGGAAAGCAAAGAATAATAACACTGTAACCTACCATGCACGTCATAAGAAGCAACTAAGGAAGGTTGGCATGAGACTATCTCATCCCATAGAAAACTTTTGCTGCAAAGTCCAGTCAATCATTAACAAGTCTACTAAAGGTTTGGCATGAGTTGGTCGAGGGCCTAGAATCTATTGGGGGATGAGAGGCATCAGAGGAAGAACACTACATGGATATGCCCAATACGCCTCAGGGCATGTAAAAATTGGTTTTTTACTTAACTTATGTTTACTTTAGCAATACAAATATAGGCAATGAGGGAGGCTACTTTCATCATCTCAATCATGTAGCAAGTTCTTTGCAGAACATTGATCTCATCCCAAACCACCCGAACGAGTCTCAGTGTCTTCCAGTTTCTCTTCCTCACACATTTTCATGCCCAAGGTCTCTGTAATGTCCCATGTCCACCTTTGTCTTGTCCACCTCTCCTTGTGCTTTCTATTATTATTTTTTTTCTAAAGCATTCTTTCAGGTGGCTTGTGATGACATCAGTGTTCTGCAAAGAACTTGCTACAGAGAAAATGTTGTTGAGGAGGAGCATGATCAGTTGTGCTTTCACATAACACATAATGATAAGAAATTCCATGGCAGATATTGATGTGGGATTGTGACAAGATTAATCTTTTACTTATAGTCCATACTACATGGTATTAGTCATCAGCCATCTATCTAATTTACTATAGAGGTTCACTGGCAGTACGTAAATTAGGGTAAAAGTTGACCCATAGCTTCCCACTGCAAGATGCTGGTGACATCAACAGCTTATGGTTTCTTAATGAGGACCAAACCGCATAGATTGTTTCTTGTTCCTTGCTTCTTTAAGAGTATAAAAACTTAAATTATGATTATGATGATTATTATGATGACAATGATGTTGATGATGATGATGATGACGACAGCAATGATGATGATGTACCTTAGAATGCCCCCTTTTGGACGCCCAGATTAGTGCAGTGTTGCCAGTTCTTTTATCCACACAGTTTATGTTCAATCCAATCTCACTGCTCTGCTGTAGAAGTTGTTCAAGTCTCTTACAGTTTCCATTCTGCATGATATCAGTTATAGCATTAATAAATTAATGCAATGAATCTGGCTATGGGACCTGACTAATGAGGTTAAAATCAAGTCAAGATGAGTCATAAAAATAAGTACCTGACTTGAATGTTGGGAAAGGACAGAATTGTGAAAGGAGAGAATGGTTTTCTTGCTGTTTAAGAATCAACAGCCTAGTACTCAGAGAAAACCCACAGATGCCCCATCTCCCTCAGCAAATGAAAGGTGTAGATTCTGATGATTTAAGTAACACACAGGTTGTAAACATAGTTTAGTCCCCTTATATGTCCCTCCTTGCTGGAACAACACTTAACTTCAAATTCATAAATATTCAGTTAATCATGAGTGATTTCTGTGACAAGTTCAGATTTTGATAAATGGAGATTAGCATCATTGTGTGCCCTACCAACCAGAATAGACATTCATGTCTCTTCACAGATCTCAGTCTTTGGTGTTCTGGATCAACTCTGCTGATGATATTCCTCCATGTCATCTTCTCAGTCCATACATTTCTCTCTGTCTGCCTCTGCCTTTTTACCCACTGATTTTTCCAGTCAGGATGTTTTCCAATACCTCTCTTCTCATCAAATGCCTACAGAATTATGTTTGCCTTTTTCTAATAGATTTATATAAGATCTGCATAAATTAATGAAATCTTGGGAAGTAAATCTGGTGGTTTCCCCTTGGCTTCTAGCTCTGACTGCAATTTCTGACTTTCACAAGTGAGTGAGCTGCGCTGCTCAGCTGTAGAGTTTTTAACTTACGCCGGTGAACACTCAGCGTCCAAAGCTGCATTTGCTACTGTGATGTTTCTCATTCTCTCCCTCATGGAGGTGCAGAAAGATTTATAGGGCTATGATGGCATTTCCCAAAACTCTCCAGTACTTTTAGAGGACAAATGGGGATACTATGCATAATACAAAGAGGTGGGTGGGTGGGTGGGTGGGTGGGTGTATGTATGTGAGTGTGAGTGTGCATGCATGTATGATAGATAGAAAAAGAGAGAGAGAGAGAGAGAGAGAGAGAGAGAGAGAGAGAGAGAGAGAGAGAGAGAGAGAGAGAGAGAGAGAGAGAGAGAGAGAGAGAGAGAGAGAGAGAGAGAGAGAGAGAGAGAGAGAGAGAGAGAGAGAGAGAGGGGGGGGGGATAGTATGTTATAACTAACCTTAGGTTGATAGGAAAACTTAATAAAATGAATTCCATTTACCAAACACAAAGGAAAGATTTTTGATAAAAGATGGGATATAAACAGAGAAAAACTAATCATTTTCATAAAGTCATTATTCTTGAATCTGTGAAGTTAAAAACAGAGAAAGACTCTAAAAACAAACAGCACAATATATGACACATGAATTATTTCAAGACCCACAATCTAGCGGAGCATAAACTAAGTGTTTCACCCTTGTTTCACCACACAGTAAAATTAGTTGCATTTCCTTTACAGGAAGTCACACCATTTCTTGCTGTAAGTGATTTCTTGGCAAGTTTACATTTAGTAGTTTGCCATTGCTTTCTGAATGAACCTGTTTCATGGGGAGCTGCAAAATACAAGATTCTACTAGATATTTTATAAAACTGAATTACAGTCTGCACTGATGAAATAGTGAAAGAACTGTCGGTATCAGTTAATTCATACAAAAATATGTGTGTAAAGTGTATGGGAGAAATAACATTGAAATGTAAAAGCGTGCTACTATTTTACGTAGTTAAATGTTATATCTGTGAAAGCAGGAAGATTATGACAACAGTGTGTGGGGTGGTTTCCCTCAAAATATGATTAATATAGCCCACAATTGAGACAAGGTATAAAACATTGGCATGGCACATGATGATCATCATCATCTGGAACCAGTATTGAAATGTTTCAGACCCTAGTGAAATTATTAGCTATGAAGTCAGAGGGAGATATTTCATGCTCATTATGTGCCATGCTGATAGTTGTGGGTGGTGATGGTTGGCCATCTCACATGATCACAACATTGTGAAATGATTATATCATCACCATCATCCTCATGTGCCATGCTGATAAGCATGGGTGGTCATGTTTTGCCATCTCACACGATCACCAGTCGTGGATCAGCTCTGTGTTCTTGTCCAAGTCATGGCCAAGCCATCCAATATTTACTTCTCTGCCATCCCATTGTTATTTTCCCCTCGATCTTGCTAGTTGTCACGAAGTTCTCCAATTTATTTTTTCTCATAACGCGTTCAAAAAATTGTGACCGTCTACACCTAATTTATCTAATCAGCTTACGGTTTTCATTTGTTTCTTTTAGGACTTGATCATTGATTTTCCTGTATATCCATAGTATTCTTTGCAAATTCCTCAGAAACCAAATTTCCACAGCCTAAGATGTTTTTTCAGCTTGTCTGATCATTGTCCATGCTTCAAATCCATACAAAAGAACAGGTCCTATGTAGCATGTCAACACTCTTTTTCTTGTTCCAGTTGGCATGATTACATACTAGACATCTATAAAGAAAGTAATCAGCATTTTTTTTTCACTCTTCCCACTGCCTATACTGATTGGTGACCATAGCCATTGTCTCTGTAAAGAGATCCTAAGCTTACCGTCACAAACTTGAGACCATAACAACTATTTCTCAGCTGCTCTCAAGCTCAGTCTACCACCTGCCCATATGGTTTCATGTTACCCTACCTGGAGGGCTAAATGGGTAATCCACCTTGTTCAAGGGTGTCACATGGACTTGTGGAGGCATGGAGGTGCCTTATTGCTCCTTTGATAGAGACAAATCCCTACTCCACTACCCATTACCTTCTGCAGTAAAAAAACAGAATCCCAAGGCAGATACTACCTTTGCAGTGAAGTGTTAGACCTTTACATTTTGTAGGCCATATCACAAATGAATTAAGTGAATCGGTTCCTTTCCTTATCATCTTCCTTTCCATGACAATTCCCACAAACATTCTGCAAATTATCAGGTACTCATTTTATCAGACTGGCAACCATGCTCAGAAAACAGCCACTATGAAGGATTTATGTGACCAAGACCACTGTCTTGGTTCAAATCCTCCTCAAGCAGGGGTAATTTTTTAATTAACTTGAGCTCCCAGGTTGACGCAGCCTAAAATGGGTAACAAGAAATGGTCTGGAAAGTAAAAGCAGCCATCTTGATATAGACAACATCATACATAGAGTGCCTATTGGTCTATACAAATATGGAGCTAGAACCATAAACCCAATGGGCCTTTAAAAAGTTAGTTGCATATCCTTTACACTATGTCGCAGTCAACCCCAGAATTTTTTGGCTGTTCGTGATTTCTTGGCAAGTAGTTTGCCATTTCTTTCTGAATGACCGGCACTCACACCATTTCATAAAAAACGCAAGGTGGTCTCCTACCAAATTACCCTCAGATGTGTTTTGAACGCAGTATGCGGGATTACGAACTGCGTCCGTAACCCCTTTACCATGGAGTCGGTCTTTAGGTGTAGAAAATGATCCTTTACTTACTAGCTTAGTTAGTGTACTAATTTACTATGCTACCACAGCTCCTACAAAACACAGTGGTGTGTAAAAAATACTCAAAACTGCCAAAATATTACAAGAAATTATCTTCACAAACATAATACAGACCTTTGCAGAGTTCAGAAATAATTCTTCTACATCAGTGGATCCACCAAGGATAGTTGAAGCTATGTCATAGTACTTGGCCGACGAGGCTCGTACTTTAGTCCTCTCACGCACTAGTGCACTACTGTGTTGTGAAGCTAAATTGGAAGACGATGCTGTTTTCAAACCATTACGTACTGTTTGTTTAGAAGATGACTGACCATTCTCTAGAACTCTCCCCTTCTTAGAATCCATTGTAGTGAATTCTCACCTGTAAATAATAGCACAAGCTAATATTTAAATATGAAGAAATAGACTAATTTTCTTTCTTTGTATTTACACAACAATTACTTGGGAATGTAAATTACAAATATCTCTGAAGTTGGAGTGGGTTCTCCTGATGGAGAGGGACACTGGTGATAGGGAAAGGTAAATCACACACAAAAATCATACCAGTGCACTAGAAGTAGTAGCACGTTTATGGACTATGCTTGAGTTTACAGCGAGTGAATGCAACCAAACAAAACAAATGAATAATATGTTTTAATAAAATCTATAGTTATGTTTATGTTTCTTCTTCTTACTTTTATTTTCCACAGGAGCACAAGATGTCCTATATTTGGTCGTTTTCTGCTGCGCCCTCCACGTCCCTCCTATATTATTTACAATCTGACAATGTTTAATACTTCTATTACCTTTGCTGTATTTTCCAGTTCTTCTTCTTCTTCTTCTTCTTCTTCTTCTTCTTCTTCTTCTTCTTCTTCTTCTTCTGCGTTCATCCGGAGTGTTTTTTTCAGATGTAATTGCGGTGTGTCTAAGTTAGGCGCCCTTGGGCCGAGACCCTTAGGCCAACACATCCGACTTTAGCATGCATTTTTATCCAGGTTAGCATTCCTGGGGGACTCTCACTGTTGTGGTGCCACCCACATCCCAGCTGGTCAAGTTAGAATGGTCGAAGACTTCACAGTCAGCCCTCAAGGGAAGGCAGGAGCAGTCCATGGCATTTTCCACCATCCAGGGAGGCTTCCATAATTGCACAGCTAACACATAGCGCTCTGGTGCTAGGCTCACCCCAGGAATCACCACATCCTGCACATTTTTCCCCCGCATATCCTATTACAGGACATCACTGTCAACACCAGCATTTTACCGCAGTTGTTGATTTCTTGGCAAGATTACGTTCAGTAGTTTTCCATTGCTTTCTGTGCGGCCGGCTCACATATCCTGTAAGTAACAGGCGCGGCGAGAACCGCTACCGATTCTCGCGCAGCCGTGTTTGCTCACATGGATAAATGGGATAATCGAGAAAGTAGCTAACTCCTATGCCAGGGAGACCGGTACATCCTGCACATGGCTGCTTTAATTCCTCACTTCCATGTATTGGGCATTTTGTGCGCTACAGGCCATTCCTGCACAGACCAGGAACAGTCAGTCTACAGACGACTTCCACATAGCGAGCTTTCAGTTCGGACATGTATAGACCGGAAAACTAGATCGTCAGAGCTGTTCTGGCCATAAAACAAGATAGTCAGAGCTGTTCCGGTCAGAAGACAAGATAGTCAGAGCTGTTCCAGACATGACGGACATTTCACTCGGACGTTTTTGCATTGTGTCAATTTATTTGCACCCTTAGGCCGGCACATCTGACTTCTGTGGGCATTTTTTAATCAGGTTGGCCTACCTGGAGGTTTCGAGGGACATTCTGTTGTGGTGTCAACATCTTTGCTGGTCAAGTTAGAAGGGCCAAAGACTTTACAGTCAGTCCTCAATGGAAGACAGGGACAGTCCATTGGCATTTTCCGCCATCCAAGAAGGCTTCCATAATTGCAGAGCCGGCACATAGTGTTCTGAGACTAGGCTCACCCGAGGAATCGCCAGGTCCTGCTCATGGCTGCTTTAATTCCTCACTGCTATGTATTGTGCATTTCGTTCACCCCTGGATGCTTCTCCCACAGACCAGGAACGGTCAGTCTGCAGATGACATCCACTCTGCAGTTTTCTACTTCGGACTTCCATGTAATGGATTCGCTAGCCAAGTGTTCCATTTTGTGCTAATGAGACGTTTTTCCACCTTTGTCTCAGTGAGCTCTAGTACAGACTTGCATCGTAACCACTACGTGCGATTGGAACGCTTTTCCACTTTTAGTAACGCTCACGTGGTAGGCCACATGTTCTGCCGGCTCAGCACCTTACCTCCATGCAGCAGAGAGCGAGTGACGGCCAGGCTCTCTCATCCGGGGATCCCTCTTATCCCTAGGATGAAAGCCTTCGAACAGGTAGACATTTGAAAGATGCATTGCCAGCATGTAAGGCCATGCAATCAGCACAAAGTTATCCAGAGTTACCAGTGGGAACGCCACGTCCCACGAAGGGCAATGACGATTGGTTTTGAACTAATAAAAGCGCTCTTTCCGCGAAGGTTGAAACTTGGTAAGCATGTATTAGCTCTAGAATTGCCAGTTATCCAAGTAGGATCGTGTCATCTAAGGAACCTCGACTGATTTAATGAGCCATTTGCGGTTTCACCGTGAGACAGTGTGAACTTAGACATGCATGGCTTCATCTTTGAGGCAAGCATATGACTACTGGCAGGATCAAATAGATATCTATTGGACAGACAGACCATTCACACACATGCTGGCCAAGAGTAGCATTACTAAAGCGCGCCCACCCAGTACTGGATGCCTACCGACGAGCTTCTAAGCTACGCTGGCAGGACTGACCAAAAGGCTATACCAGCTTACTGACTGCATACCCACTGCTCATCGAGAGAGAGTGGGTGCTTATTGAGACTTTGTCGAAAGGTTGTACAAATTTGCTCTTTCGCCCGCTCATACCACGACTCCAACTTCACAATGCGGTTACATTCTCAAAATGCCTGCCTCGCTAACTTGCATTGGCTGGGAAGATCCCAATTTGGTGCACCTCACACAGCCATCCGAGACAACGAATGCTAGATGCGGGACTGATCTTGCGAACAAGACCAGCCCTCACTTTTCCAGTTCATATATACTTCTAATGTTCCAGGCTTCTAATGTTTCAGGTCTGTATCATTAGCCGCTACACGCTGCGGGATTTGCTGAGGAAGGGATCCGAGCACTTATGGACTGAATGGTTTTATTTGCAATGAGGATGATCTGTCGACTAACTAACTATTCCAGGTACTAATTCTTGACATTTTCCTGGTGAAAGGAAGTAAGATAGCAATCTAGACTGTAGCTTTCTTCCCATTGTATCGTCTCTCTTTTCCAGAAGGGCCTCCTTTCATCTTGGTTGGCTGAGTTATTCTTGTTTTGTTATCCTTTGACTCATTCTTGGTTGTTAGATTTTGCAGAATGGTGCAATATGAAACCATTTTGCAAGGTGCATTATGAAACCATCATGCAAGTTGAATTATGAAACCATCATGAAAGTTGCATTATGAAACCATGCAAGGTGCATTAGGAAACTATGTAAGGTGCATTAGGAAACCATCATGCAAGGTGCATTATGAAACCATCATGCAAGCAATGCTGAAGAGAAATTGCTAAGCAAACAATTTATCTGAAAGAAAACATTCCATATTGCCTAATTTGATAGTGTAAGAAAACAAAAGGGTTGAAATACCTCTGTCATGTCACCAACTTACAGTGGCAGAGGTGTTTGTGTGTTCAAATGACCCCAATAGTTATGCTGATAGTAACAAAGCTACTGGAAGGGTTCCCCCATGTTGGACAGGTCATGGGATAGGGACAATACAAAGAGAGACTCAAACCTGCTATCTTATAGATAGACAAGGGGCAGTCAAAGGCAAAGCAAACCCAAACAAATGCTTGTCAAAGTTGGATGTACTAAGCCACAAGCTTGACAAAACAGTGCCACACAATTCACTATGATATGATGTCAAATGGGTTGAATTGAAGTAAAGCTATAAAAATACAGTATACTAATCAACAAAAACTGAAAGCAGAATTGTTCAGCTTTACAAAGAACTCAATCACAGGTGACTTTGTGGCTAGAAAACCAGTCAGCACACACAAAACACAAAAAAGACACTGATACAAATACATTTTTCGTTTTAAATTACAGGAAAATCACCTAGCCTTGATTTTTTTCACCCTGAGATTCAGATGACTCTGCAACCTCAGCTAAGTGACACTTTTGTAATTTTTAAAAATGTAGTTCTGTCAGCATCCTTTTGTTTTTTGTGTGCTGATGAAGGTGTTCTAGCCACAATGTCCATTCTGCCACTCGTGATTGAGTTCACGTAAAGTTGACCAATTTCATGTTCAGATTTTGTTATTTGCTTATAGTGAAAGTGCACATTTATTATTAACTCTCTGCATCTTAGACAGTTGCTTGAAACCTTTCTATGTCAAACCAATTGTTCCTTTCAAGTAATACCAGATAGGCCTAAAGAAGTAATGAACACCATGGGACAGGAGTTAAAGTATTAACGTGGACATAGCGGGCTAATGTGGTTGAGAATGAAGCAATTAAGTAACGCATATTCTTTAAGGAGTAACAACAAACATAATGATGTGTTGGTTGGCACAAACAGAGTTAAAATATTTTTGTTAAATACAATCAGTTATCAGTTATCAGTTATCAGTAGGGGTATCTTCATTGCACTCCGGACATGTCCATAGGTGCTCAGATCCTCCCCCCAGCATATACATCAGCGTCAGGTGGCTAATAGTGCCAGTTCTGTGTTGGTTTGTTAAATACAATAATCTGCTCTATGAAAATTTATATATGCTGTAATAAACTGAATAAAAAAAAACCAAGCTTAACTAAGTAAGTGAAAGCTATTATATTGTTGGTAATATTTTACCTGTTATCTGGTCATTTCATGTTTATAAAACACAGTTAACTAACTGAAACTGGGAATGTATCTCCATTGAGAAGTTTAGTACTGATATACGTACGTTTCCTATATTTTACGCTTCTGAAACCCAATATATACTGTACCGTCTTTATAGTCATGAACAAAGAGAGAACTATTAATATTGGCTGCATGCCAATATCATCTCTACTGGTCTAGGTTACCATGCTGGGAACTTAGTGAACTGTGTACTAAGTAATATTCTATCTGATGTTCTAGGCAATGTTACTATTGTTACGTTTGTAGTCTGCCATTGCATTCAGAACGAGAAGTCAACGTTTAAGTCGGACTAACCGACTTTATGTAGGGGATGAACGCCCTACTTACTACTAGAATATTATTAGTGTTATGTTATATTATACAATTAATAATTATATATATAATTATATTAATATTATAAATATAATGTATAGTAGTAATTTTATTGTGATACAACTACAACATGAATGAACAACATACATTATTAATATTATTACAAAATGCAGCCATATTGACATATTCATATTCTGCAAATAATTAATATGTAAAGGTACATGATTTAGAATGGCTAAAATACACAATAAACTTTCCATTCCCTATTTAATTTATAAGGGCAAGAAAGCAATGCAAATGTTACAAACAATGAATCAACTAAAAATAAAATCAAACGAAAATATTTTTTTTTAAAATTAATAAATAAATAATAAATGAATGGCTGAGAGAGTTCACTATGATACACAAACAAATGCCAATTAAACTTACTGCACTTCGTTACAACGAGTGTTTGTTTAGTGCTGTACAATTTAAAATGTCATAATATATAAATTGGTAAAATGTCTTTGTAACCTACATTCCCTTTGCAGATCCCATCGCTGCCATTATAATCCCTAGTCACTGTTGACATTTGCATAGTAACCAGGCGCCATTTTGAAGATCTAACGACCAGTAATTACCGAATGTGTTTCAATGTGTCGAAACAAAGCAAATAAAGAAAGCCGTCCAAAATATGCAAAACAGTGAAATGTTTGGCAGACACCCGCTCCACTTGAAGACAAGTGACAAACTCTATGGAGATGTCAACAAGCTTAAGTAGACTGCTGCTATCTTTGGATATTCATGTTAACCTACTGAAGGGATACGATGAATAAAGAAAAGTAAATAAAGTAATGTAATAAAGTGAAGGTCATGACATCGGGTCTACAATAACTATAACTATAAGTAGCTTAATAAAGAGTGCAATCCAGATATATCAATCCAGACAAAGCAGTTGCTTCTCCTGCATCTTTGTTCGCATAACAAATGTTAACCGGATTAAAGACAAGAGGATCAGCTTAACTGTACCGGGCTCTATGGCCTGTCCTATATGCCATAGCCACAGCTCGGCTTCCTTTCCGCAGTGCGGCTGCCGAAATCGCCGCACAGGGCACGGACTCTGTGACGCCAGCAACGACCCCCCCCCCCTCTTCCCCGGGCTTCCAGAGAACAAATACAGCACTAAGGAACCGAATGACGAAGTCTGTAAACAAACCCATTACCTTTGTTGTAACTCGAGGCAGGTCTCTTGACTACAACGCCAAGGTGACCACCACCATGAGGTCTTTATAAGAACAGATGGCCGGCCTAATATTTCCCACAAAACCCATCGAGTGCAGACTGGTCTTTAAAAATTATGGGGCTAGCATCATAAACCCAAAACGCATGAAGACGTTAAAAAATGATGCGGGGGTGGGGGGGGGGGGTGGTCGGAGAGGGGGTTGTTTCCTTAACATACTTTAATTACTGCACATTTGGCTGGACTTTAGTGGGTACCTTGTCATGGTATTGTTGTCATACATAGGGTTGAATCAAATCTCGAACATGTGATATAGATGGTTTTCAGTCTGTTGAGATTTGGTGGCAATCTAAACATGATGACTCCATCTTGTCTTCAAGGTTGATGATAAGAATCGTGTTTCGTGTTGTTTGTGTGGTATTTTGTCCTGACAGAAATTTGCATTTCTGCAGAGGAAGAGGCCAATCACGTAAACGATGGACGGAGGGAATAACAGAGTCCATGGGAATATCGATACATGAAGCCCATAAGCGGGCATTCTCCCTCTGTTTATGCTTCACCTCGACACCGCAAGGTAGGCTACAAGAGGAACATGATGATATGGGAGATTAGATGAGAGAAATTTGTATTTAAGTTTTTATCGTTTTATAAGATGTGCTAAACTAATTTTCTTGTAAAAGTTCCTACCACTTTTACAAGACCATCTGCTTCTTCTATTCCTGGAATGATGCGCGGACTGATATTAATAGAATCGTGCATTTACCAAAACTTAAGCTTATGTTTTCAAGGGAGAGAATCATACAATTTCGTCCTCTGGTTCAAGTATTGTGTATAGTGCTAACCCAGTATTTTATATTCATATGTATTCATACTCGAGGGGTGATGTGGTCAATATCACACGGAAGCACTTACTTCCCAGAAATTGTTCTGAACCTATTTTAGGTGAGATCAACCTTGGCGTCCAGGTTATCGGGAAAATACGCCTAGTCTCGATGGGATTCCTCCTCCTTCCACCCCCTCCACCTCCTCCTCCCCTCCTCCTCCTTCCACCCCCTCCACCTCCTCCTCTTCTCCCCTCCTCCCCTCCTCCTCCCCCTCTTCTCCCCTCCTCTCCCTCCTTCTCCTCTCCTCCTCCTCCCACCTTCTCCTCCTCCTCCCCCTTCTCTTCGTCCTCCCGCCGTCTCCTCCTCCCCCTCCTCCCCTCCCCCGTCATCCGCCCCTCCTCCTCCCCCTCCTCCATCTCCTCTTCCGCCTCCTCCTCCTCCTCCCCCCTTCTCCTCTTCCGCCTACCTCCACGCGAATAGCCTGACAGTGTACCCTTCCTGTCTCAGACTCGCAACCATGTCAATGTACTTCTCCATCATGTAAATATGTCCCCACGGGGGAGATTGAGATTGTTTGAGAATTTCAGAGCATGTACTACTCCTATATATGTTTCGGTGCCAAATGTGTGTTCGATAATGTCGTACTACAATAATCGTTTTTATTCTACTATTGGAAAATGTATTACTTTCATGTGCAAT
This sequence comes from Cepaea nemoralis, assembly GCA_014155875.1. Classification (NCBI taxonomy): domain Eukaryota; kingdom Metazoa; phylum Mollusca; class Gastropoda; order Stylommatophora; family Helicidae; genus Cepaea; species Cepaea nemoralis. The sequence goes on along the minus strand of JACEFZ010017038.1, from coordinate 189,544 downwards.
GTTAATACGCTTAGGCATATATCCTGGCATATAACTCCTCGTTTCCACACCCTCTTTTCCCGTCAAGTCTGCTATTGGTCACTTAGTTTTCAGGTTTATTTCTCATCGTAAGATGGTTTTAAAAACTAACTGGACTGTCTGCGTTTAATCTTTCTAATTAATTTACGTTTTTCATTTGTTCCTTGAAGGACTTTCTCATTCGTTTTTCTGTCCAACCGTAGGATTGCTTGCATTTTTCTCAGAAATATCATTTCCTTTGTCATTAGATGTGTTCCTAGCACGTCTGCGGTACAGCTGTAGAATGTAAGCTATATCAAATAACACGAAGTAGTGCAGTTTTACAGAACACAATTACGGAAAATAAAGAACGTTGCGACGACTAGCCTTCATCAGTCAGGGCGACCAGAGAGACCAGATCCATTGTAAAAATCCGTCCCGATGCAGATTCGAACTCATGACCACCGAGTTGACAGGGTCGTCGCTAGAGCTACGGAATTCGTGCTTTGTGCGATGCTTTCCTGCGCTGCGGAAGGAGACCGAGCCATATGGGATAAAAACCCGGTGTAATGAAGTCGACCCTGTCGACTTTAAGGGTCGACAGGCGAGCATCTAGCCATTACACTAGCTCGGCTTCCGTGACAATCTAATACAGATGAATGGTCTCATTGTTCCAATAGAAATAGCTCACACTATAGGACTAGAAACGGTTGTTAGTAAGTTCTGACAATAAAATCTTAATGTTTGAATAGGATACCTACAATTCCTATTTGTTTGCAACTTTTGAATGCAAACTGCATTTAATGTCTGCAAAGAATTAATGTATAGAATAGTAAATAGTATGCAGTCATTACACAACAACTTAAAGAATCTTACTGCATTTGACGCCTGGTGTAGAAGTCTGTAAATACACACTGTTTTGTACAAAATAAAACCACATTAAAAGGAAGACGTGATGAAAGCAGTGGAATGGGAATAAACAAAATACGTTTTTTCAAGGGACATTACTAAAAGTAGCATGTATGTATCATTTGATGTAAATAATTTTAGCATATTTCTTAATATTTGAAAAATATTTATAACAATAAACGAGATTTAGGGAAAGAATTAAATATTTTTCAATAATTATTAGCTAATTTTTAAGTGTTTTTAAAAGTGATGACTTTATTTCATAAGCATGAGAATTTTCTAAACTATTTTTCTATCTTTCTTCAAAATGATATTTCATGTTTTATTCTTTCAATGCTATGACATTAGTTTCTGAATAACGCATTATTTTTGGCGGCCTGTAAAGGCCAATCTTATATATAAAAGGCAATCTCTGTCTGTATGTATGTCCTTTATGCGTTCGCGAACGGTCCATCCGATAGAGATGAAATTTTCTACGTCTTCCTCTCATTCCCGCGCTACCAACTGTCATAGTTTTTTTTTTTTTAAGTGTACCCACAGTTATTTACTTAATATTACTTAATATTAATTTACATTATAATTTATATATAGCGAGGGGACATAACTTTTAATAGCATTGCTATATATGTAAAATTGTTGCATATTTCTCAAATAGGTGGACCTTTTCGCTGCAGCTATCTACAGGCATATGCGATTTAATCTTCCTCCACACCTCCTACTCTCCCCTCCTCCTCCTCCTCCTACCCTCTTCCTCCTCCCCTTCCCCTCCTCCCTCTCCCTCCTCCTCCTAATCACTCCTCCTCCTCCCTCCTCTCCCCTAATCCTCCCTCCTCCTTCTCCCCCTCCTCCTCCCTTCTCCTCCTCCCTCCTCTACCCTCCACCTCCCTCTTCCTCCTCCTCCCTCCTCCTCCTTCTCCCTCTTCCTCCTTCTTCTCCCTCCTCCTCCTTCCTTCTCCTCCCTCTCCCTCCTCCTCCCTCTCCCTCTCCCTCCTCCTCCATCATTCTCCCTCCTCCTCCTCCCCCTCCTCCTCCTAATCCCTCCTCCTCCTCCCTCTTCCTCCCTTCTCCTCCTCTCTCCTCCTCCCTCTTCCTCCTCCCTCCTCCTTTTTCTTCTTCTGCTGCTGCTGCTGCAGCCGCACCATTTACCCAAGTTAATTGTTGGGGGAAGATGTAAAGATCTTTCAAGTGCTCTTTCTAATGCTTTTTGTAAGTTGGTCTTCGTTTATCTAAGGTTGTTCTAACTGCAACCAATAAATGATTAGGCAGACAGACAGACAGACAGACAGACAGACAGACATACAGAGAGGGAGGGAGGGAGGGAGGGAGGGAGGGAGGGAGGGACGGACGGACGGACGGACAGACAGACAGACAGACAGACAGACAGACAGACAGACAGACAGACAGACAGACAGACAGACAGACAGACAGACAGACAGACAGACAGACAGACAGACAGACAGACAGACAGACAGACGGGAACGGGAACTTATATGACTACTTATATGAATTAAATGAGATGCTCCCCATCAGGGGCTGGGCGAAGCCGGGCCGGGTTAGACAGACAGACAGACAGATAGACACACCGACAGACAGATAGATAGTCGGGAACGGGAGCTTATATGACTACTTATATGAATTAAATGAGATGATCTCCACCAGGGGCTGGGCGAAGCCGGGCCGGGTCAGACAGACAGACAGACAGATAGATAGACAGACAGAAAGATAGTCGGGAACGGGAACGGGAGCTTATATGACTACTTATATGAATTAAATGAGATGCTCTCCACCAGAGGCTGGGCGAAGCCGGGCCGGGTCAGACAGCTAGACAGACAGACAGACAGACAGACAGACAGACAGACAGACAGACAGACAGACAGACAGACAGACAGACAGACAGACAGACAGACAGACAGACAGACAGACAGTCGGGAACGGGAGCTTATATGACTTTTTTTTTTTTTAGCATATCCTTTACAGGACTTAGCTGTCAACACCAGCATCTTTCAGCTGTATGTTGATCTCTTGGCAAGATTACGCTCAGTAGTTTGCCATTGCTTTTTGAGCGGCCGGCTCAGTATCCCGCAAGTCACGAGCGGGGGTCGAACCACCTCAGCTCTCTCTCCGCTACGAGACTGCGTGATAAACGGGATTACAGAGAGAAAGTGTTGTAACCCCACAGCCAGAGAGACCGGCGCTTATATGACTACTTATATGAATTAAATGAGATGCTCCCCACCAGGGTCTGGGCGAAGCCGGGCCGGGTCAGCTAGTATATACATAAAACACAACATATAATCACGGAGAAGACCCTCCAGTGACTGCATTAAGGCATAAGAACAGGATGAGAGGAATGAAAAAATGAGAACAATGAAGAAAGAATAAACATTTGAAAAAAAGCAATGTGCTACTTATTTCAGAATTCCAGGCTGTGTACCATAGCCTGAGATTCTGAGATAAGTAGTACATTTTGTTTTTGTTATGTTTTTTTTAAATTAAATATTGAGCACAACCCACTACTGGCAACGCCGATCACATTCTGGTATGAACCTAAGGCCTATCCACGTCAATATGGAAGCACTATACTCGAGTTTCGCCCTCATTTGAGCTCGTCAGTAGTGCATATCCATGACCGGATCCGGAAACAGTCCCGGATCACGCGTGTGAAGCGGGTGTGTAACCACGCGGCACACACTGGACACACCAAATTATCACAACAGAACATCACAACGCTACCCATCGTAGGCTATGCTCAAGATGCTCTTTTTTAATTAAATTTATATTCCTCTCATCCCGTTCTTATGCCTTAATATAGTAATTGGAGGGTCATCTCCGTGATTATATGTTTTGTTTTGTGTGGGATTCTGAGATAAGTAGCAAAAATGTAGTTACTGGATGGTCTTCTGTGTGATCCTTGGTGATCATGGGAGTGACCATCTACCCTGTTCAGTATTGATCTTTAAGTCCAACAAGACTAAGGCTGTGAGAGATTGTAAGCCCTTTAAATATGAGAGGGAAAATACCCTTCTGTGACGCCCCAAACAGGGGGCATGCAGTATAACTAGCAAACTTACTGATGTGCAGCCTCCATGGTGGACCCCGAAGTAGAATGGGCATGAAAATCAAGGAAAACTGCAGTAAAACAGTTAAAGAAAGTGCGACAGACACCTCAAAGCTCACAAGAGAAAATGGAGAAAGCTTTGCAAGAAAAGAAAGATAAGGTGGGGGGAATTCAAGCACTGTTCAGCGGGATCAGCGGGAAAATGTCACGTGGAAAATCCAACAACAAGAAACACGCTGTTGCCAAGATGTGCAGCGTGGGAGCCGACAACAAGAAGAAGAACGTCGAGAGCCCACCTGCTAGCTGCATCAAAGAGCCTGATACTACAGCCATTACTGAAGCTACTACGAGGGAGAAGATTGACAGCCCAACACAGTCAAGAACCAAGACAGCAGAGAAGGAGGAGAAAGACACCAGAGTCGGAAACACCGACTCAAAAACAGTCCGATGGGTTGTCAAGCGGATTCCTGTGGAGATGACAGATGACGAAATCCTGAAGCAGCTGCGTGAAGAGAATCTTCACACCCGATTCTTGAAGGCGGAGCGGCTTCTCACCTACTCCAAGATACCTACAACCTTGGCAGTAGTGACGTCGGAGGGCAGCGAGATGCCGACCACTGTATCATTCAACAAGAGAATGCAGCAACCAGAGAGATTCATACCAAGAATCACTCAATGTTCCAGATGTCAGAAGGCCGGCCACAGTAGAGCTACGTGTCGCAGTAAGACGGAAATCTGCCGATACTGCGCCGCTCACCACGCCTTCAAGGAGTGTCCGCTGGCCAAGATGGACACGGACTTCCGAGCACCCAACAACAAAAGAAAGTGTGCCAACTGCCTGGGCAAACATGGAGCAAGATACCTGGGCTGTCCGTACCTGCAGAGACATAGAGACGTCTTAAAAATCGCCATCCTCACAAAGACACCATTCAAGGAAGCAATGCAGAGGGGCGAAACAGCCACGGGTATAGCACAAGCTGAAAGAGATCAACTTCAAAAGCAGATCGACGAGTTAAAGAAACAAGTCAAGCTACTGCAAACATCGGCACCAACCAGCGACAATGAGAAACTTCTTGCCGAAATAAAGGAGATCCAGCGGGACATCAAACAAGAGGTGGAGAATATGAGGCAGATGGTAAAGATAAATGAAGAGATTCTGCGAGACATCAAAGCGGTCAGAGAAATTCTAACAATCGAAAGGGAGCCAACCCAAAGCAAATCAGCACAAGAAACAGAAAAGCTCACAGAGAAACCGCAAGATGACATCCAACAAGAGGACGAGCCGGAACCGCTAGACAAAGCTAGCAACCCAGCCACGACACTAGTCCGCCAGACATCCGAAGTAAACCAAGACGAGCACTCTGAGGACGACACGGATAGGCCCACTGAGCTTACCTTGGAGGATATACGGGCGAGTCAAAGACGGGAGGTACTCAGGCGCAAGGAATTCAAAAGGTGTTGGATTGAAAGAGAAAAGAAAAAACCCAAGAAATTCAGGTTACCGGTAGATTACCCAATTACAATGTTGGAACGGGGTACCGACTACTCGTACTACATAGAAGACGGAGAGAGAAAGCTATGGCTGTCCGCGGAGGAAAAAAGGGAATGGCAGAAGCTAAAACTCGAAGATGAAAAAAAAATACGAGAAGGAAAACAGCAACATCGAAAAGCTCCTACATAAAATACACAACAGAGAAGACTAAAAGACCTAATAAAAAGTCCTTTTAAGGACTGCAACCAGCCTGCACCAACAACGAAAACAAAAGGAAACATGCACAAAGGACAGCCGCCGACCGATCCCCCAGCTGGAGTGGGATAACAAAAAGTCCTTATAAGGACTGCAGCCAGACGAGCCAGGAGCCTACACCAACAAAGAAAACCAACAACAGAAGAGCACAAAGGATAGCCGCCGACCACTGCTGACGTCACAGACACAAACGTTACATAACCAGTCCGAGATAGGACTCACAAGACAAGAATTAGGGTGAATAAACCCACAAAAACCACGATCCTCAATAATAACCACAGCTGATGAAGCAGGTTAGACGAGGATGAATTTGGAATTTTTGTTTTGAAAATTGGAATTGGAATTGGGAATTGGAAACAAATTGAACAATATAACTTCAATACTTCAGGTAAAACATAAATAAAGAACTTCGACAAACTCGGACAAAGTTAAATTTTTGTTATTTAACATTAAAATTTCTGTTATTTAAAATTAAAAGTTTCCCATCCTGGTCTTCAAAGCTGCAAACCTGTCAATCACATCATCAAAATCAATATCTTTCGCCATATCACTTTCAATTGATAATATAGCCAGATCAGAAAGTCTTGACTATCCCATGGTTGATCGCAAATAGTTCTTTATAAGTTTCAGTTTTGAAAAGCTCCTCTCAATGAAGCCACAGACACACAGATAGTAAGAAATAGTTGTAGGCTTAGTGAGAGTATTGGGAGAGATTCAAGGAAATCCCAGTCAGCTATGAATTTTAAAATATCAAATATTGACCAGTCTTTGGCTTTGTGGATATCAATATCTGCTGCCTTCAGGTGTCTTCTCAGCCTTGGTATTTCTTTTAAAAGCTCTACTTCGGATAGCTCATCATAGAAAGTGGTCAATTTTGGAACTGACACCAGCAACTCTTCTTCAGTTGCTGATAGAAGACTCTTGGCTTGAACAGCCTCAAACATATTTGCTACTTCTTTGATCGCTGTTGATCTGGTCTGGAGTTCAGAATGAAAACGATCAATACACTCCAGCATCGTCCTATTGTTTTCTTCTTGCATAGTGAGTCCAGCATCTGAAGCATCTCTGAGTTGTTCCCCTGCCATTCTCTTCTCTTCTTGAACCTTAATCTTCTCTCTACTGTTATTCCAAATTGGTCTGCTTTTAAAAGTGTCTGTTCAATTGCATGCTCCACTAAGTGACTGCGCTTCTCCTGCAGAAAAAGTCTTAATGCCTCTAACTTGGTCACTACTTTGTCAAGAGTTAAGCCTTTAGTCTGCAGATACTGCTGTGTCAAATTAACTTCCTCAAGTACAGCAGCCCAAAAGTAAAGGTAGCACAGAAACGTGAAATCACAGACAGCAGGTAAAAGACCTTGTGCTGCACCTCTTGTTTCCAATCTCTGACACATGACAGCAACAGAAACAGGCCATCTTACTTAGACTAGACAGAATGTTCGAAAGACTGTTATTGGGACCACGTTCTCCACAAGACACGACGCTGGATGAATGTACCATATATAAACAATAGCAGTGGAGAAAACTGTAATTCCGCCACCCCATCCATCCATCATGTGCCATTCTGGAAAGCGTGGGCGGTCATGACTCGCCATTTCGCTCGATCACCAGAGTCCTGTATCAGCTCAGTGTTCCTGTCTCGACCATGCCATGTGGCCAAGCCACCCAGGTATTTACTTCTCGGTCTTCCCCTTGGTCTGTTCCCTTCGATCTTGCCAGTTGTCACCACTAATTAAGGTTTTATACTCTCATATTACGTAATCATAGCGAAAACAACATAGTGTAAAGGCCGCGGTGAAGTGTTTATAAAATGAATATTTAAGGAATTCGTAATGGTAGGTTGGTTTCTTTTAAAGATGCTGTTTGTAAGTATAGACTGAAAAGAAGTTTAGACTCCCCGTTCCCTGTGTTGTGCATTAAGATTTGTATAAAAAATTAAGGACCATAGTTCGTTTTCAGTAAAGTAAAGGACACTTTCCACCCTTATTAGATATATGGTTCTAGCCCCATATATTTTCTAAACTAATCGGCACTCTATGGGTGACATGGACAGAATTACACTGTCGCTTTACATCCCAGAATATTAATTTGGGTCGACCTTGGGGAGGGGGGGGGGGGGGTCCACTTTTTTACATTCCGTCGCAATGGCGAATCAAATGCATGACCGCCGGGCAACCAGACAAGCTTGCTACGCACGGTCCTCCCATAGTTCGTATTGGGCAATATAATATCAGTGTGGGACGCAGAGGTGTTTCCAAGGCACCAGGGCCGGGTTATATACTGGCCAAGACCTATTGACGCGTCCTCGTCGAGCGTCCTGGACAACAGGTCCCTTTGGGGTCCTGGCTAAAGTAAATAGGATCGCCGATTCCTCCGAAGTCAGAGAGTGTCTGCCTGTACGGCGAGGAACCACCAGTCTGCACACCAATAAGCCAGACATGGGACAACGGATACTCATGCAAACCTCAGGTCCTGTATGACATCACACTGATGTTGGACAACAGGATGTCTTCATCCGACATACAGGACTTCGCGTTGGAGCTCAAGCCAACGAACACAAGCAAGCAAGCAAGCATATCAGTGTGAAATATACATTAACATACCAGTCTTCGGCTAAAACAATTTGTAACGTGCTAAGCAACACCACACTGCATTTACCAAATTTCAAAGCGTACTTCGAGGCCACATAAATTATATAGACAGCAACTTAAGCGATTACTTCTCTTAAGTTACATTAGAGCAAGACTAACTATTGTTATTTAATTAAAAGCACAAACTAAATGGCATTGTTTGGGAAATCTTCTACGGTAGACGCTCGCCTGTCAGCGGTATGGTTTAGGGTTCGAATTCATATCGAGGTGGATTTTAAACATTGACCTGGGCTGCCATTACAAACATCCTCAAATGTCTCAAAGAGTCAGCTGGTGAAATTAGAGCGCATACAGAACGAGGCTATGCGGGTCATTCTGGGATGCACTAGAGACACTCCAGTAGTGTGTATGCGTTACATCCTTGGTTTGCCGACTGTTGCTGGTAGGCTCAAGGTGATGCAGGCGAAGGCGTACCTCAGAATAGCTGCAGACATAGATCATCCGTTGCATGAGGCGCTGGACGCAGTTGAGGTTCAGCGACTGATAAGAGGGAAATCATGGAAGGCTCAGGCGGAGGATACGATCAGACAGGTGTGCCTCTTGGAGAACATTACGCGAGGAAAGGAGTGGGTCAGAGTGCCAGCGGAGCAGTCAAGACTTGTGCAGAGTTATAATCACATTGAGCCGGGAGTGCAGGGAGTGGCCAGCAGGGGCCACGGAAGTGAAAATCCAGCAACTAATTCAGGATAATTCTCGCTCGAGTGATGTGATTATCTACACAGATGATTTGGTGTCGAGAGGTAGGAGAAGTCCCTGGGGGTTCATAGCAAAAGCTAATGGCCGACGTTTGGTGCAGGAGAGCCTGGCATATGATACCACAACATCTAGTTTAAGAATGGAGGTGGAGGCGGTCAGTGCAGCTTTCCGCTGGATGGAGAATACGATATATATACACACACACATCGTGATTGTAACTGACTCAGAAAGCATGCTGGGGAAGGTGAGGACCGGCAAGCTTCGGGCAGTGTGGCTTGCTTCGCTTCGGAGGTTACGGGTGGCAAGCATCGCCTGGATCTTTTCTCCGGGGCATGCTGGTGTGCTGGGGAATGAACAGGCGGACAGATTGGCTGGCTCTGCAAAACTTGGTGGAGTATTGATGCATGACAAGGCAGACGTGGTTGCGGCCTTATGGGATCACGTGTACACCTCGGAGAAGCAAATGGATCACCATGGTCTGGCAAGAATGAGACAGCGAGGGGTAACGAGGGGATCTGGCCGACGCTCGGCGCTCGAGGAAAGGCGAGACGGACATATAATCAGATTGCTACTGGTACTATTGGTGTTTGAACTCTTCGCTGGCTGCTGAGGATGGGGACGGAGCGCTTATGGGAATCCCCCGAATGCTGTGATGTCGGTTCCTAAATCAATCAATCAATTAAATCATCCTCAAATGGGTACCAGGAAATGACTTGGGAAGCAAAGGTGGCCGCTACGATACTTTCAATATCACTCACTTAGTGTTGATTGGTCTATAAACTACAGGGTGTATTTTTAATGGCTGCAATTATTGAAATTATTGCCGGTCCAAGTTTTGCATATACCTATTATGATGCATGAACTTTACTGAGGGTGAATACAAAACTTGGAGCGGCAATATTTTTAAACACTGCACAGTCATTAAAAATACACCATATAGGTGTATATCGCCGTATGCCCAGTGTACCATGCGTGTGAAAAGGGCCTTAACTCTTCTTACCACGTGTCCACTGTATCTTGAAGCCTGTAATAGGTCCCTGACTTTACGAACTTTTAAATGCCCTATCCTCGATAATATTTAATAATAAGATAATTGAAATGTACATTTTTACAGCCCAGAAACAGTTACATCCTGATCCACCTGGCTGGGTTTAACATATTCTGTGCCAAGCAACTCCCCATACGTATATTGTGTACTTCCCATATATCTTCTTACCTCTTTCACCCAGACAGTTACTAGTAAACTGGGCAGGCCGAGAGAGGGATCATGCAGCATGAACAACTCTTGGTCTCTGCGACTCAGCCCAAACTTTGTGATATGGAGAGGTATAACTCCATCCCTGATCTTACCACCATGTGTTGTAGTTATTATGCCTTTTTCGAAGCAAAATGTAACAAAATATCGTCTGTCAAGGCGGCAGGTGCCAGTGAGTAGTATACAGAACTTATCAGTTTTGTTGGGCATTCTGTTTGCTGCCTCATACTGTCCCTTTGTATGGTAGGTTTCACGTGATGGCGAGCTTCCTTGCTGCTTTGAAGGCATGAGCAAACGAGATATTTAGCGATGTTTTGGCAGACACGCCTTGGGCCTACTGAGTCTGTCAGTTTTCGTGTGTAGGCGCTATTTCCTGCACAGCACCTGCAGACGTCCACTTGTGAATGTAATACTCTGGCTATTTAAATGACCTCCCTCTGTCCCTCGCCCAACAATATGCTATTTCTGGGTATTATGTGTCACCCCGTTTGACTGCCGGCCAGGTGGTCATGTCTTTGAACACAGGAGGTGGCGTTTTGTTTTACTGATTCAGTGCCAAACAAAAAGTGGCTTTGGATCAAACATGGGGCAATATCAAATGAACAAGTATTATAATGTAAATTTTATTCACTAAGCATTAAAATTGTGGAAGATACCACGAAACAAAATAAATAATACGATCACCCTAGTATGGTGATATATCGTCTAGCTGTCCAAATAAGAGGTCACATGTGGCGATATATTATCCTTCGGCCGTGAATCAGAAATAACCTGGACCCCCAAGACGATCCAGCCTAAAATAAATAGTCGCGCGCTTAAAAGTCGACTAAAAGTCGACAGGGTCGACTTCATTGCACCGTGGTTTTATCCCATATGACTCTGTCTCTTTCCGCGTCGCACAAAGCACGAAATCCGTAGTTCTAGCGACGACCCACAGGAGTCTCCGAAAAATTTCACTCGTGAACCGAAGGACGCGGCCCGGAATCGAACCCACAACCTTCGGAGCCCGAGTTAAACAGCTTGACCACTTCGCCACGGAGACTCTCAGCCTAAAATGGTACCAGGATATTGCCTGGGAAGTAAAGGTGGTCGGATTGATACTAACCACGCCACCCATCGAGTGCCAATTGTTCTATAGATATAGGGCAAATGCCATAGGCTCAACATGTCTCGTGACATGGAAAGAGATCCCTTACTTTAAATTTATTTTTCTCCACGTATGCATTACACACAAGCTGTATTAAATAGTTTTTACATTTTTTTATTCTTGAAATGGAAGCTCTGAAGACAAGCAGCAAATACAATCAGCGCCTATCTAATGTTTTATTAGAAGTGACTAAAATAAAAATAAACACAGTATCGCTCATAATCAGACAATTGTGTTATAATTGTTATCATAATGTGTTATTCCAAAAAAACATAAAAGAAAAACAGTGGGCAGTCATGGCTTGCTCTCTTACACGAACATGTCTCAGTTCAGGTCCCAGTGCTTGCCAGGATTTGGTCAGGTGGCTAAGCCATTCAGGTGTGTATTTCTGTCTCTCCCCTGCTCATTTCACATCAAGTTTGGCAATTGTCACTACTTTTTGTATAAGGTAGGGATAGATGGTGCTATAGAACTGCAGATAGTTAGATTCTCGCATATACAAGGTCACAACATAATGAAGTAGGATGATCTGTTACATCCCCGCGACAATTTTCCCTCTCAGTTCCTAGAGTTCTGGACATTGTCTTGTACCCACAGAGCTACAACACAGGTAAGAAAAATCCCTACAACAATGAACTAGGGAATGAACTCGACCAGCTGTGCTGATAAGTAAGTTCACTAACCACTGTGCCATCAAAGTTGCATATATACATAAACGTATATGTTCTCCACTTTAACAGCAACGAATATCAACCAAGTCGCTAAGACGTTCGCCTCTCACCGGAACGATTCAGTCTGTACGGTTTGGATTTCATAAAGAGAGAAAAAAAAAGGGGGGAGGGGGGATGGGATGCCCTCTCTTGATCCTGGGGCTGTGGGTTGGACGTCTAGGCGTCTCGGATAATGGTCAACAATTAGGGCCAGTGAGGATGTTACAAATCTCTCAGCATACGGCAATCTGTTGGAGCTGGCTCAACTAGCTTCTGCCCAGGCAAAACATTAAAGTGATTAAAACTATCCACAACAGAATATTTATTGCACTTGTGATTAGAGTATTTCAAGAACTGGACATGGAATAAATCTGGCTGGTAAACATCATGTTTCAGAAACACATACTTTGGTCATATTAAATGGCTGGGAAAGACCAGTAGAAGATGGAAGGCATGGTCCCTAGAAGATGGGGCAGGGATCGGCCATCACATGATAGACACAAGACTTTGCTGACACCATGGGAATGGGTGCACATGGGGTAGGAAAACTGGCAATGGATCAAGTAACTTTCAGGCTTTTTGTGGCGAGAGTGGTTTTCAGCAATGAATCGGCTACATGACGGCGGTGACCCTGGTATATCATTATCATCCAGTACCTTGCCAGCTGGTGTGGGCGATCATGCCTCTCCACAAATTACGATCTCTGGCGGCATATACACAATATTATTCTTACTGGTGTTACGAAGTTTCTGCGCTCTAATGAGATTCTCTTTGTATTCTATGGGAGGGAGACTGGATCACCTATGGAGGTATTGCCGTGGAAGGAAATAAATTTATAACAAATTGAAACAAATACCAGTACAGGTTAAACATGAAAGATGGACATTGCACCTCTGTTAAATGCAACAATATTCACACAAAATTCAGGCGAACAAGCCGCGTTAATAATCCAAAAAAATATTGAAAAAAGGGAGTGACCGCTGCTGAGATGATACTGGAAAGCAAAAGAACACAAAATATCATTGGGGTTTGAAGAGACATACACGAATATCAGTGAACATGTTGACCAAAGTTTTATCAATCAGCACAAGAACACCTAACTGGAGAACTGAAGTACCACAATTACATACATGCAATACACGAGTTGCAAAAAAGTTTTTTAAAAGTCCCGTGTAACATGTGGAATGAGATTCAAAACGTTCAAAAATGATAAAATCCACCGGAAGCAAAATTCCCATGAACACAGAATTGAGAATGTTACAGTGTGTGTTTGCGCACACTTTGAATTACCCACATTATGCACGCCCGCATTAAATCTGCTTCTTCTTCTTCAGCGTTCCGAGCCATTGAGGTTCTTTGCTGCAGATACAATCCGTCTCCATTCGTCTCTCTGGTTGACCTTCTATTGCCAGTCGTTGATTCCAAGTGCTTGAAGGTCTGTATATATATATTATCTCTCCACCATCTTCTTGGTCTACCTCGGGGTCTACGGTCATTTATTTCCTGAGTGTAAGCGAGCTTTGTTTCCCTATTATCTTCCATTCTTTCTATATGCCCCAGTCATTGTAGTCTATTAGCCTTCATGATACCAGCGATTAGCGGGGACTTAAACAGATCATAGATGTCTTTGTTACTTCTTCTTTTCCACTCTCCACTTTGTGTATCCCTAATGGGTCCAAAGATGCGTCTTAAAACTTTGTTCTCAAAGGTTTGTAGCAAGGCTTCGTCTCCTTTCGTTGTACTCCAGGTTTCAGAGCCATACAGCACAACTGGTCTGATCAGTGTTTTGTATATTCTGATCTTGGTGTTACGAGATAGCGCCTTTGATTTTAGTAGATGTTGTAGTGCATGGTATATCTTATTTCCAGAATTGATTCTAGTTTGTATTTCTTCCCTTATGATGTTGGAGCAGTTGAAGATTGTCCCCAGGTATTTGTATGTTTCCGTTCTTTTAATGGTCATATTATCTATTTGTATGTGGCCAGAGTTTTTAGCCATTCCGTCTTTTGAAATTACCATATATTCTGTCTTATCTTGGTTGATAACCAGCCCCATCTGTTGAGCTTTTTCCTTTAAGTGAGTCAATATTTCCAATGTCTTTTGTTCACTTTGCCCTATAATATCTATATCATCTGCATAACCAAGCAGCTTGGATGTTCCTCCAATGTCACATTCCTCCTTTATCTTCCTTACAACTTTCTCTAGAGCCAGATTGAAGAGTAGCGGCGATAGTGCATCACCCTGTTTCAAGCCAGATGTTATTTGGAAGGGGTCTGATCTCCTGCCTTTATATGTTACTATATTATAAGTATCTTCCATGCATAGTCTGGTCATGTTGATTAACTTCCTTGGTATTCCAAATTCCTGCATAGCATTCCATAGACTATTCCTATGGACACTATCATAAGCCTTTTTAAAATCCACAAAAATGTTATGGAGATCTCTTTTATATTCCCAATTTTTCTCGGCTATTTATCGTAAGATAAAATCTGATCTATTGTTGATCTGTTTTGTCTAAAACCCGCCTGGTAGTCACCTAATATGTATTCTGAATATGGTTTTAGTCAATTTAGTAGTAATGTGGATAGTGTCTTATAGCTTATGGACAGTAGTGATATTCCTCTATAATTTTCACACTGGAACTTGTCTCCTTTCTTAAAGATAGGTATCAATAATGACTCTTTCCAGTCATGGGCTACGCCCGCATGAAATGAAAAAAAAAAATGTGTTGTATATGGCTAGAAAAACAGTGAAAGCACAAAACTGTCTTATAAACTCGTAACAAGGTTAATAACATTATAAGCATTCACTGTCAAACACAGAAGGTAAATGTAACAAAGAAAATAAGTCTATTTCAGAGTATACATGAGACACCAGATAATCATCATCTGGTGCTTTGCCAAATAGTGTAAGCATCTATGTCTCAACATATCTCTGTCTTTGGTGTTATAAACCAGTTCTAATGATAATATTCCCGCATGCTACCATCGTACAGCATCATTTCTCTGTCCATCGCTACCACTTTTGCCGTTGATCTTGTCAGTTGTCGTGATGTTCTCCAGTTGCCTGCTGTTGAATTATATGACACTAGAATAATTGAAAACTATCTGCAAACTACATTCATATCTGTCACCTCACAATGGCGCCATCGCTATGCTGATAGAAGAGGGGAATAGATTCAGTCGATTGATCACTTTTGTGCGTCATGTGTATTAACTGACAAGATACAATACAACCACCTGGTGTATGAATGTATTTGTTGTTTGCGCTCACTCGCTTTGAACTCAAGCGTAGTACATACACTATTTATAGAAGTGATGGACTGACATTTGCATGCGGATTATCGTTCCCTATTAACAGTGTCCCTCCCCATCAGGCGAACCCATCCCAACTTCAGAGGTACTTGTAATTTACGTCCCCAAGTCAAGGACGACAATGTGTTTGTTTAATGGCCTTTGTGGTGGAGTGGCTAAATGGTACCACGTCGCCCTCTTATTTAAACAGACCGGGTATGAATCAAGGTGTACATTTTAACAGCCAAGGGAATTAGAAGATATTATGCCTCCTCGAAATCCTGGGGTAGTTAATTGAACGTCAAGCATTCTTGGATAATGGCCAAAAAACTAGGCGCCATATTTATTGTGTTAGGTTACTGATAGGTCAAGCTATTAAGGTCAGTTCCAATTCTCATTTCCACTGATTTATATCATTATTTAGGGTGATTAGATGGCTGAGCATTGTAGTAAATATGTGTCTTCAATGGGGTAATGGCACTTGCTGAAGGTGATGGCATGAGTTGCAGGTGATGGCGTTGAGTTGTAAGGTGACAACATGACTTAAAGGTGGCGGTGTGAGCTGAAGGTGACAGCGTAATCTGTAGGCGACTGCCTGAGATGAAGTTTGAAAGTGACATGTGCTGAACTTGAGAGCGTTGAAGGTGATAGCATGATTAAGGGCGCTAGTTGAAGGTGACGAGTTTAATTCTGTGTGCTTGTGAAATATATCGCTAATCCCATGGTGGATACTGCTATATGTGTGTTAAGATGAACTTATCCACATACACTAAGTCAGTGTCAAAGAAGTGAAGTGACATGTATTCCTTCAATGCGGCCTTCCTTCCTAAATAATTTTCACAACAAAATTGTGAACAGTGTACGGTCCACAATTGGATAGACTGGGTCGACCGTAGAGACATTCAGTTAAAAAAAATAAATCCACGCCACTGCTACGGATTGAACCTTGACCACCTGCACTGCCAAGTAAGGGCACTAATCACTATTCTCTGAGGGACTGGTATTTCAGTGTATTTACTGTTAGTTTATTTGTTGTCTAGTGTGTACATTGCTATACATCACCTCGTGGCAGTCTTTCCATAGGCATATGTTTATGTTATTACTTCGATGGTCTCTGATTTATGTGCATACGCTCCATTTCTTATAAGCTCAATAACAATAATTATCTTGCAGGATTCTCTCGCACTGGTGATTCTATTTAGATGGAACAACCGCGTCATCCTCCATCCGGCGCCTGTACATCCTAAAATTATTTGGCGGGTCTTGATGCCACATAAGGTCCTATCAAGCTGTGGGATTTGACCAGCTCAACGTTCTTCAGCAGAAGAGGATAGCTGTCATTGACATCTACGTAGTTTTCCAGCATCCCAGTGATAACATCAAACACGGTAATATCAGCTAGAGTCAGACGATCTCCCACTAAATAGCCAGCGCCATTTTCTTTAAGCAGCTTCTCGATATTTGCTAGAAATGTTGCACTCTGGCTTACTTTGATTTTCTCAATGGCTTTATCTTTTTCCACTCCATCCTCCATATGCTTTACATCTAAACAGATTCTGACTATATCCTCCACCAGTTGAGTTATCTGATCAATTTCCAGGGATTCAAGGTGTGTGTTACCGTAGAAACCAAATTCTTTAGCTAAAAAACAGTTAATTGCCAAGCTTTGCCCAAATATTTTATTGTCCACTTTGATAAACGGACACTGGCCAAACGGTGATATTGGTTTATATTCAGGCCATTTATTGCGGGAAAATCGAATGTCTGCAAATTCTTTTCCAGCTGCTGCCAGAATTAGTCGAGCAACCTCTGCACGACCTTTCCCATCAAAATAGTAGAGACTTAGTTCAGAGTTAGCCATGGCGGATTTCTTGGAGATCTGAGTGAACCTACTGGACAAGAAAAATTGGTTAGAGATTAGTCACAATAAGTAGCTGTTTATTTTTTAAAATCCAATGGTGTTTAAAAATACTACTTTCAAAACTTATTTTGCAAATATAATGCATTCTTTGATCATGTTATGAGAAGAGTGACATTGGAGAATATCGTGACAACTAGAAAGATGTGAGAAAGAGACCACAAGAAATTATGTTGGATGGACATACACTGGCATGGGGGTATATCAACAGGAGAGTTGAATCAGAGCACCTTTTGTTTCACTTTTCCATCCTCAGCGACTCGACGTGCTATCGAGAGCAAGTCGCCTAATCGGAAGCCAGACACGTGCTGGAAAATGGCATGTTGCAAGAAAAACTCCACAAGACACCCGGCATTCAAATTTAGCAGCGTGGAAAGTCGCCAAGACTATCAAGCAGATGTAAGAAGAAAACCTACCTGCAAGCCGCAGCGAAACGCCAGAACCTGAAGCAATATTAAAGGAGGCTACCACTCCTACACCAGATGAAGATGTCGCTGTTCTGGCGCCGGAGATTACAACTACAACTGAAGCCAGCAGCAGCCGTGAAATTTTCAACAGGACGAAGACAAAGCAGCCCTGTTTACCAAAGACCACCACATCGGAGGAAACCACAACAACTGAGGACTTCACTGGCAAATTACTGTTAAAACATACAAGCATGGGAGAAGGAAAACTGTCGGCGCTACCTCAGTCTGTTGGAAAACGAGCTGGGAAGAAACAGCATCTATCAGCTGCACAAGACACCTGATGGAGTAGTGGTCACCATCAACAAAAACCCAAAGACCACAGAACTTATGTAGAAGATTGCACAAGGAGAGAAAGCCGACATCAAGCTTCACAACGGCATCTTATTGGAAGCTACCAGGCACAGCACAAGTAAACGATGGGTCATTAAACGAGTCAAGACCCATCTCACCAATGACCAGATCATGGAGATGCTGACAAGAGAGAACAAGAAACTCAAGATCACTAGTGCTGAGAGGATCATCGGCAAGAACAACATACCCTCCATATTCGTCATAGTGACATCAGATGACCTAGTGAACCCTCAATTTATCAGATGGGACAAGAGAGACCAAGTTCCAGAACACTACATACCGAGAGTGCTGCAGTGCTTTAAGTGCCAGAAGTTTTGGCACACCCATGCCAACTGCAAGAGAGGTGGAGGTATGCAGATACTGCTCTGGACATCATCCATACAGTCAATGCCAGCATGCAAAGATCGACAAAGACTTCAGGAGGCCTAATACTAACAGAAAGTGCGCCAACTGCCTTGGCAACCACGACTGCGCCTGCCACCAAGACAGCAAGGTAGCCATGAAGATAGCCATCAAATCCAACCTACCATATAAAGAGACTAGGGGGCAGTACGAGGATACCAATCGACTCACAAAAAGGGATAAAGCGCAACTGGAAGCCTAACTGAAGGACCTGAGATCACAGTTCAAAAGCATGGAGGAAGAAAAAGACAAGACGCAAGAAACACAGCGTATCATGGACGAATTGAAGCAAGCTCAGCAGAAGATTGAGCAGGATGTCGCTCGAATGACTGCTATAAAAGTTGAAACAGACGAAACTATCAAAAATCCAAGAAGAAAGAGAAAGACAGAAGAAACTCTCAAACAGATACAAGAAAAAAGAGCACACATAGAACTACTCAAGTCCAAGACCGAAACACTAGAAGCAGAAGATGCAAAGTCCCAGGCAGAAGAAGAAGAAAGAGACAAGGAGGTAGAATTCCACAGTGACAGCAGTGAAGAAATATGGTCGGGGATGAGGGAATAGATCCGCAATGGACAATCTGTCCTTGTAGCAGACCATCTGAGAAAACGCAGATGACACAAAGATAGACCAAGAACATCCAAACAAGAAAATGCAAAATCCCAGACAAAAGAAGAAGCAACAGATGAAGAAGTAGACCTGGATGAAAACGGCTGCCTAAATCCAGAACAATGGTCCGAGAACCGGTATCGCCCCACAAGAAAGAACCAAGCTGTCCACGACACACGAAATCAAAGACAGAGAAGATTCGAAGATAAGACAAGACAGGGAAATAAGTGGAACACCAGGAGAGACGACAACTAGTTAATGTCAAGGAGCTATGTAGAGAGTGTGCGGGCAACTGCCATGTACGCAGTGGACTCGTGAGAAATGATGAATATACATTCACGCTTCTTGTAAATGACAACAGGACGTCAGTTATTTTCTCGAAAATAATCTTTCCCTTCTGACTAAAACTATTAAAATCGTTGCACATGATCGAAACATACTTCACACTGAGACTAAATCCTATGACTAGCACTAACTAATAGCTAACCCTACTAACACAGACCTAATGGCGGTGTCAGCGTCTCACACGCACACAGGTATTCTAAATCCTTCACACGCACTCAAGAAGACATCGGTCAGGAGAACCTGATTATCGTTACAATACGCACACAAGGCGGTTACATATTTATATCCAAAAGTGCCGCCTTACAAATACTTATAGCACTCAAGCAATTACACAAATCCTGCACTCAGATAATCGTTCTCTTCAACCATGGCAACGCCAGCTAGCACTCTCGCAAAGCTATACACTCGCTCCAGAAACACAAAACGTCCTTCCTCTAAACTGTCCGAGTCCCGTCTGACGTTTTCACACTGGTCGGTCGGTCTCGTGATACTGGACCCCGTGTCTCTCGTGACAACCGGGCTGTCTCAACAGTCACGTCGTACTGCAGTCCGCCCGTGTTGGGTTGGGTCGTTCAGTGTAATGCTGTCTAGTCAATTCGGGACCGAGTCCCGTAGACTTGTGTCCCCTTTTATAACTAGGTCTTGTCGTGTCTATGACAACTCTGTGTCCCCACCTATGTCCTGTCTCTAATCTCTCTATTGTCCCGTAGATGTCCTGTCTTATGACATCTCTGTGCCCTTACGCTATGTCCTGTCTATCGTTATCTCTGTAGTCCCTGTCTATGACCTGACTCTATTCTGTCCCTTGTCCTCTCTATGTCCTGTCTCTATTCCCCAACACTCTGACATCCTCCAATGCTTCCCGGGTATTGTGTCACCAAATTCATTCCAAGAACTGTGACACAATGTCGTTTATGCATATAAAATTAGTCTGAACTAATTTGTCAGTGAGTTGTGGGAATTGATCAGTCACTCTGTTTGGGTACCACTGTGATTTATAAGGTACTAGCTGACCCGGCCCGGCTTCGCCCAGGCCCAGGCCCTGGCGGGGAGCGTCTCATTAAATTCATATAAGTAGTCATTATACATTCAAATACATTCTCTAAGCATACAGAGTATGTGTTCGGCCCCTGGGCCCTCGCAGCTAATTTATTGGTTGCAGTTAGATAATTTCACTTAATGTTAGGATTATTTTTTAAATGTTGTCGTATAATTTTTAAGGTACGGCCTAACACCAAATTTGATGTCTAATGTAGTGCTTTTTGATAAACAATATGTTTTGTTTGTCTGTCTGGTGCGTACACGAATAAATCCGAAGGTTTTCCAACGCGTGAGCAGGCCACATATAGCTGTCCATGTGTGAAGCTTGGATTTTCCAAATTTAGTTCACACAAATGTAGCGGTTGTCCCTGTGCTTTGTTGATCGTCATAGCAAAAGCGACTGGCACCGGAAACTGCAGGCGTTTGAATTCGAATGGCATGTCTGTTGGAATCATTGGGATGCGAGGCAACAGTACATCTTCTCCTTTAAATTTCCCATTCAAAATTGTAGCTTCGATGATATTGTTCATCATCTTTTTGACTGCAAGCCTGGTACCGTTGCAAAGTCGAGGTGGATTGATGTTTCGGAGAAGAATGATAGGCACACCAATTTTCAATGTTAAAACGTGCAGCGGTATGCCTGGCAAATCAAGTGAATTCAAGAATTCAGTTGGATAATTGACAACTTCGTCTTGATTCATCACAGAATCTATGGACTTATACGTTGTCGCTTCTCCTGGTATTTCGTTTTGAATGGCGCAATTGATGGCATTGACATCGTCGTTTTTGGTTGCTAATATAGCACGTGCACTGAGCCATTGATGATTTTTGTGATTCCGTGCGATATTTGGGAAAACTTTGTCAATCAATTCGTCCATAGTTGCTGTGATGTTACAGAAGTTTGTTGGCAATGTGATACATTGTGTGGATTCATCGATTGGCATTTTCCCATTCCCAATATCCAACAATTGTTTTGCGAAAAGTTCTGCGGATGCATCATGTTGTCATTGTACACGCATATTGGTCTTCAAAGTCAATTTCTGAACATGTCGCCATAAAACTGATGATTTCAGACATGCATTAAGTTCATCAGCGAATGTTGAACGTGGTATAACTGGTAGAGTTTGTCGAAAATCACCAGACAATAAAATAAGTGCGCCACCGAAGAGCTGTTCATTTCCTCTGAAATCTTGTAGTGTAGGATGAAGCGCCTCCAATGCTTTTTTGTGTGCCATAGTACATTTGTCCCGTATAATGAGTTGACATGATTGGAGTACTTTACCCATTCCAGAATTTTTTCGGATATTGCATGTCGGTGTCTCAGTGATGTGCATATTCAACGGCAATTTTAGTGCTGAATGTGCTGTTCGGCCACCATCCAAAAGAGTTGCTGCAATTCCAGATGATGCGATAGCCAGCGCAATATTTTGTCGTGATCATATGGTTGCCAAAATAAGTGAAATGAGAAAAGTTTTGCCTGTGCCTCCGGACGCATCTAGGAAATACAATCCACCTGTTTGGCTTGTAATTGCATGCATAATTCTGTCATACGCTATACGTTGTTCTGGAACCAATTTCAGAAGATTTGTTTGAACAAATGCACACAATTCATCGACATCAAAGAGTGATTCTTGTTGCAAATCACGATCAAAAAGATCATTTGCAGATCGATCCGGCGCAGTCATCCCCAATTGTACCAGTGCTTTGTTAGCGATTGCCAAACTATGTCCTCAATCGAAACCAGTGCCTCATTATACACATTTGGTGCGAATTGAATGTCCAGATTTTGATTCATTGCACGCAAACGATGTAGGATGTCTTCACTCATATAGTCTTTGTATTTTTCCCAAAGATCTTTTGGATTGCATGGGAAGCAAGTTGTCAATATGATGGAAAATAACGTGCGTATTTGCTGTGGTTGAGCAGTATTTGATGAATCAGCGAGTGAAGTGTCCCAGTGTGCATTGTTTTCAAGAAGATGTAATTCTTGGCAAGTTTCACGATAAGTGGCACTTACTTGACCGTTTACTGTTCTTAATTCTGGAAAGGATGTCGGTCCATGTACGTTTATTAACAGTAATCGCAAGTAAAAGCATTCTGCATTGTTTGGGTGAACAGTGTACAGACAGCCTAACGCATCGGTCGAATATAAATTGGTATGTCCTTCAACTGCTTTACCTTGTTTGCGACATTGAAACTTTTTCGCTGATGCATTCTATGTGTAGTATGTTGGCACTTCAGAGTAAAGTAGTGTCTTTGCAAACATACCATTCCCGCACAATGAAAAAAATGCAGTTAACATTGTTGGTGGTGGTGACAATGCTCGTTCATGTGCATTTTCTGTTGTGAAGTCCATTTTCAAGGTGCACTGCCAAATGAACACCTGTTGGATGACGTTCATGGATTAGAAATGATAAAATGCACCATACTGCTTCATTACTAATAATGTAGCGTCCCACTTGATATTGATCTATTTCATCGATAGATGCAGTTGCATTTCCCACTCCAAAAACTGCCATATCGCTTCCTTTGTTGACATATTTGCAAATGTACTTGATCGATTTAACTGAATTGCAATACTCAACATTGATGTGTGCTTTGTACGTTTTCGAGAGTAACGGTGAATACGGTACAACCCAACAATTATCGACATGAAGATCATTGTTTCGTACTTTTAAAGTGATAGATTTGCCGCCATCTTCAGTTGAGCACCGACGATAGAGTGGATATCCATCATTGCCAGTGATTGTCTTGGCATGTAAATGTTTTGGGTATCGTTTCGTGCATTTCCCATCAGACATGCAAGGTGAATTGTTATTGAGTAAGCCACATGGACCATGAATCATGTTTTTTGTGACGACTTCAAATAACTCTGGATCAATGTCGACATCTGGTATTTCTGCTGACATGACTTGATCAATTTGATCTGGTGTGATTTTTTCGATCAACGAAATCGAAATGTGTGCATGTGGCAATCCTCTTTTTTGCCATTCGATGGAATACATCCAACAGCGTGTCTCTCCAAAAGCTTGATGCTTGACAATGAAATCCATTAAAGATTTCAATTTTTGTTTGAACACACGTGCGGAAATATCAGGGCGATCTGATGATGATTGTTCAGTTAACAAAAGTTCTTTTATTTCATCCCATGTAGGATTGCATGTGAAGGTAATAAACAAATCTGGGCAGCCATATGCGCAAACATATGTCACTGCATCTTGTGCGTATTGATGCATGTGCCGCGGACTCCCTGTAAATGTGGCCGGGAGTATGATCTTTTTTCCCAATTCATTTGGATTAACATTGCTATCATTAACAACTGCATCACATAAATGAATGTAATCTTCGGAACGCAATTTGGTTTGATTTAATCGAATGTAGAGGAGTCGTTCGCTTTCAATTTTTGCATACATGTCGACAATATATTGAAGGAACAATTGTCGACATTTCAAGATATGATTTTCAACATTTTCACGAATCATCAATCGATATGAATAGTAATTCATGGCACTGACTTTCTTATTCGTTTCCTCATCTGTTTGTGGATTTCTCAATTTGATATTTATATAATATCCATCTTCCCCTTGCCAAAATATAATCGGATATTGCAATGCGTCGTATGAGCGATGAGTTTCTGAGACTCGCTGAACATCACCATTTCTGCGATGAAGAATTATATCTTTAACAGCAGTGGAACATCAACTGAAACGTTAACATGAAATTATTATACATGTCAATTTCATTGCACTTAATTCATGTAATGTAATTATTCTTTAATTTCTGACAACATTTGATTTACTCTCTCTCTCTCTCATGTAGTTTATCTTAACTTGCGAGTATTCACCTATTCAATTGCATACTTTTGACATTGAATTTACTCTTAGTTTACTTTAACTTTAATTAACTCTACTTTTACACAGGCTATGGGTTTTATCAATCCTAAGATTGACTGCTTCTGACACCATTGAATTTATGCCTGTCAGCGTCTCATACGCACACAGGTATTCTAAATCCTTCATACACTCAAGAAGACATCAGTCGTACGTGTGCTATTACTGTTTTTATTCAGGAGAACCTGATTATCGTTACAATGCGCACACAAGGCGGTTACATATTTATATCCAAAAGTGCCGCCTTACAAATACTTATAGCACTCAAGCAATTACACAAACCCTGCACTCAGATACTCGCTCTCTTCAACCATGGCAATGTCAGCTAGCACTCTCGCAAAGCTATACACTCGCTCCAGAAACACAAAGCGTACTTCCTCTAAACTGTCTAAGTCCCATCTGACGTTTTCACACTGATCGGTCGGTCTCGTGATACTGGACCCCGTGTCTCTCGTGACAACTGGGCTGTCTCAACAGTCACGTCGTACTGCAGTCCGCCCGTGTTGGGTTGGGTCGTTCAGTGTAATGCTGTCTAGTCAATTCAGGACCGAGTCCCGTAGACTTGTGTCCTCTTTTATAACTAGGTCTTGTCCTGTCTATGACATCTCTGTGTCCCCACCTATGTCCTGTCTCTAATCTCTCTATTGTCCCGTAGTGTCCTGTCTTATGACATCTCTGCGCCCTTACCTATGTCCTGTCTATCGTTATCTCTGTAGTCCCTGTCTATGTCCTGACTCTATTCTGTCCTTTGTCCTCTCTATGTCCTGTCTCTATTCCCCAACAGTCTGACAGGTGGCAATATACAGTTTGCCGTTGCCGGAATCAAAGTTCGGAGACATGCATCTTGTCAGATGGTCTCCGCTTGAATGACGTAAACTGTAAATGTTCTTTTATTGCTCTGTTCATTTAGAGTGCGCACTATCGTCTCAATTCAATAGATCTCATCATAGTTCTTTTCGTGACATGGCACTTCACCCCCTCCACATAGCAAAATTTTGCAAACGTTTTGTCAGTCTATTAGGTTTCTTATACGTTGACATGGAACGAAAAATGGTATCACTTATTCGTCTTACCTAACTAACCTTCACAAGTGCATCTATATTGCAGTGAGATGTGGAATACATACTCCCCCAGAGATACATCACAAAAGAAACAAATATATTTATGTCAGGAATGCCCTTCTATCTACATCCCCAGTAGATGACGTGTAGCACCAGCCTATGGGAGGGCTGTGCTAGCTTTAACCAAGAGTTTCAAAAGGTCCCTTGGCATCCCCCTAGTAAGCCCCTCATTTGCTAAGCAAGCATCCCCAACTGAGTTATTACGCCCAATTGAGGGGACGTGTGTACCCTGGAAGTCTATGGCTACCACCCTCATATGGGCATACTGGTATGTGAATCGCCTACTTGTCTTGTAATTGACTATCATTACCATTCCATCCATCGTAGTCCATGTTTATTATCGTACGACTGCTTCATGATTCTCTGATTTCTGGGGTCTGTCACGTAAATGCACTTTTCCACTGGTGATTGTTCATGGGGTGTTAGATCCGCCTATTGTTATATTTTCTATTTTGTCATTATGTTTGTCATATATCTTAACAACTACCATAAATTATTATAATGTCTACGCTTTCGTGTCCAAAATATATTCCAGTTTCTTTCTATACCTTCATCTATTTGATCATGTGTAACAACATGACTAAAACATCTTTATGTACAATACCATACAATACTGTCACATAAATATCTTTCCAGTCCTATATCTATTAAGTTTATACGTTTATATTCTAGTTGCTGTTTTATATAGTTATTTATTTTTTTAAATATGTATATGACTCTATATGTGATGTAGCATGATGATGTAAGATGATCACGTGCTGGTTTCACATGCGAACAAAATGAAATTCCTTTATTTGTGATGATGAGGGATGTAACATATTATAATATTTAGCAGTGTTTATATGAAGTTGTAATGTGTTTTCGATGAATTGTTCTAGCATCTTAATTCCATTCTCATAACACAGTTCACCGATAGTATCTCTGTATGTTTTCGCTCAATTTATCAACATCGTGTGTTCATAATCTGTCATTGGTAAATGAACTGTTGTCCATGGTTGACACAGAAGTTGGGCAGATTGTCTTTTAGTACCAGATATTCCAATGCAGACAATGACTGAGGTGGAGGTAATGAAGGAGGAATCGGACATCCATATAGAGGGCTCAAAGCGTTGTATCCACTCATCAGTTCAGGCGACAGATTGGCTTTGCTCGAAAAGTTACAGCCTATCCTGAACACGTTGATCGGAATCTCTTCTGGTCTCAACATATAGGAGCACGTTCCGGACACCTTTGTCTCGGTTGACATAATGGATGTGGAGGAGGAACCATCTGCGGGTTTGGTGATTCGATGTAGTGAAGCATTTCCTCAAAAGCAGTAAGATGCGAGAGGATGCCTTTAAAGTTGAAACATGCATGAACATCTTTCAGGTTTAACAATGCTGCTAAAGAAGTTCGTGACTTGACAACGAAGGCTTGAGTAACTCGGCCTTGACTAACCAGCAAAATCTGGTCACCATGTTAATTGAATGTTGAGTATCCTATTCTGTGCGTTGTTTAATTTCTTTAGAATGTTCTTGGTGAGTAGCGTATATAAACTTCCTCTGACAACTTTCTGTTGATTAAGCGCTAAAGCAACATGATCCAGTTGTTCGAGGGGTATACTGGGTTAACGCTTCTCGTTTACCAGGCCTCTTAACTGTCGTTTGTAACCAAGCTTACAATACATACATCTAGTTGGTATGAGTAGTTGGTGACAATGTAATGTCACTGAACATTGTCCTCCGAGTTGACAAGAGTCATTAGACTTCACATGTAGTAATGTCTTTTCGTTTTCTGGGCTATACTTTTCAGAAGAGTTAGTATTCACTAGTGTGTCGATTGCGAGTTCTGTTTGACATGCTAATGTCAGCCCTGTAATTAAAAGTGTTCATACAGTTAATCTGCTCTGTACTGCAGCTAGAAGATGTAATGAGCTCAAAGGATTTCTCGTTCTCATAAGATATGTTACCTCATTAATAATGAAATGCAGGCAACTGGCTGAAACTGTCATGAGTGTCAATCAGTGAAAATTCATAAGTTACGATGTTCGTGTCGCCGGAAACATCAAAATACTGCAGACGGACGTTTGTGAAGATCAAGAATCTTAGCTGTGTATCTTGCTTCTTGTCATTTTTCTAGACTACAGGTGTTGTGTAGATTTCACGGGGTCATTCGTGAGTTCTCTGCAACGTTCAAAACCCCCAAGGTTTTAGGTAGATAATATTCGTATAACTGGTTGCCTCTTGAGCCCAACTCACTGAGAACTTCATCATCATCACAAAGTACCTCAATTGTTCGCAGACTGTATAAATTTTCTGGTAGTGATGTCAATCCGTTGTTCGTTAGGTCAGTTGTACATCGTAACAAGTAGCAGCGAGCAAATAAATCCTCAAGTGCCGAAATCTTGTTATTGGCTGCATAAATGTCTTTGAGGTGTCTTATTCTGTTAACTGAATGTGGCAGCTGTTGCATTCTATTATGTGATACATCAAGCACAATGTGATTACTGGCAGTTCCTTGATGCTGTTGTCCGATAACATATGCCGAAAATATAAGACGTTATAATATAATAATAAATATCATCTGACAGCTTTTCTTTTACTTTGTGAGACACTGAGATTCTGTAGTGAAATAGTTTGGACTAGCAGGTAATGACTGGCTTAGAGCTGTCGAAAGTGTCTTGAAAGCAACTGGAAGACAATGATTCGTTCTATACGGTAATGAATGTCTGAAATTTGATTGTAGTTTAACAGTATTGAGTTAAATTCACACAAGGAAAAGTTGTTTGTTGAAGAATGAATGCCATTTCCCGGATGTGTTGTACACCCGCAAAATAATGACATCATGCTAAGTCCCAACCGCTTTTGTCCGTGGGTTAGAGATTATTCCACCTAGAGTAAATTATATATAATGACGTCATGACAAGAATCTGCATGCAACCTTGACCTTCATTTGTATCCATCACGCTGTATTGAAAGATGAATCGTTTACAACTCCAATATAAGTCAATAATACAATAACGGGTTTATAATTACCACTGCGGAGCCCCCATGCCAAGGAGCTATGTAGAGAGTGTGCGGGCAACTGCCATGTATGCTGTGGACTCATGAGAAATGATGAATATACATTCACGCTTCTTGTGTAAATGACAACAGGATGTCAGTTATTTTCTCGAAAATAATCTTTCTCTTCTGACAAAAACTATTAAAATCGTTGCACATGATCGAAACGTACTTCACACTGAGACTAAATCCTATGACTAGCACTAACTAATGGCTAACCCTACTAACACAGACCTAACGGCGGCAATATATAGTTTGCCATTGCCGGAATCACAGTTCGGAGACATGCATCTTGTCAGACGGTCTCCGCTTGAATGACGTAAATTGTAACTGTTCTTTTATTGCTCTGTTCATTTAGAGTGCGCACTATCGTCTCAATTCAATAGATCTTATCATAGTTCTTTTCGTGACATGTCAGTTAAGCACCCTGAAGAAGTTGAGTTGAGTTAAGAACCGACATCACTGCACTGAGGATATTCCCATACGTGCTCAGTCCCCTCGTTCAACAGCCAGCAAAGAGTCATACTACTAATCATTCCCACTGCCATCTGATTAAATGTTCTCCTGGTCTTCTCTCTCAGTTTTGAGATTCTTCCAGAACCCCTGCAATCTCATTCTTTCCACATATGGGTTCTCAATCTGTTCCTCCGCCTTCTTCACCTGGTCCCACAAGCGCATGACCACCTCCCCCTTGTCCATAGGCAAGATACCACCAAGAGGTGCATTCCCTGCTAGCCTATCAGCCTGTTCATTCCCCCGTACACCCGCATGGCCAGGGCAAAATATCCATACAATTCTCACAATCTGTGACCTCTGAAGCGACGAGAGCCATTCCACACGAAACATTCCTTTCTCCACCTTGCTAAGCATATTCTTTGAATCCGTAATTAACACAACGTGTGTTGCAGTAGCCTCCTCTACCCACCTGAATGCCGCTGTTACTGTCTCCACTTCCATTCTCATGCTGGAGGTCGTAGTCTCATATGCCAGGCACTCCTTTTTCAAGACTCGCCCATTAGCTTTTGCAATAAAGCCCCAGCCACTAAATCTGTTTCTCACCACTGACCCATCGGTGTAGATGACTATGTCACCTTCATGTGTGTTGCTCTGGATCAGCTGTTGCACTTCAAACTCAGTGCAGCCCGCTGCCCATTCTCTGCACTCACAACCCAGTGTTATTATTACATTGTGCCAGTCCGTCATGTCATCCGGAACTTCAACCCAGTCTCTTTCACGATTGATGGTCTCTAGATCACACACCTGACGTATAGAAAGTTCTGCCTGTGCCATCCAGGACCTGCCTCGTCTTAGTCTATGACCCTTTACCATATCCATTGCTGTATGCAGCAGGTGATCCCTGTCTGCGGCAACTCTCAGGCATCATTTGGCCTGAAGGACCCTATGCCAATCCGTCATTGTAGGTAGCGCCAGGATATGCTTCATGCAGATAATTGGTGTGTCCTTTGTGCACCCCAGTATTAACTGCATGGCAGCATTCTGTATGCGCTCCAACCTTTCAAGCTGGCTTTTTTATACTGTCAGCAGCCCCAAACCATACTCAATGACAGACATTATTAACTGCTGAAAAAGCCTGAACGGCATCCTCTGATCTACCCCGGTTGCTGCAATAGCCCTCAATGCATTAAGTCCCCTACCAGCCTTCACAACCAAATCCTCCACATGATCCTTAAAAGACAAGCACCCTGAAGGAAACAGCACCATATGACGGGGTGGGTACACAACAACTCCAGGCCTCAACAAGTACGCGACTCTGTCCAGACATGAAAAACTTCATCAAGAAAGTAACGATCAGAAACCATCAGAAGCCGGGAAGCTGACAACAAGCAGCCCAAAGTATGAAAGACAAACTACAAGTTACACTATAAATACCCCAATTATAGCCAAGTCAAAATCTTGAAGGCTGAATGGGGGTATTCGTACAACAATTGGATTGGGATTGGATCAGAGCACCAAGGACCGAGATCTATCTATGCCAGCTCGCAAGGCACATGATGATGATGAGTATAATAAATATGTATAGCATGTTGATCACAGTATTATTGATTGATATGTAAACAGAAGCAATCATTGAATTTAGTATGTTCCAATTAATTAAACTAACTACTCGTTACTGTTTTATTGTTTATATTGAGAATAGGTTGACTTCATTATTTTGTCAAACTTGTACCTTATTTATTTTGTATCTTCAATTTACTTATACTAAAAAGATTTGAAACAAATGGGACTAATTAACATTTTGACAAGAAAATCAACAGATTGACACATGACATAAGAATTTTGATTTTAAAGTAAAGGATATTTTACATGACTTTGACTTTAGGCTACCAGACAGATGATGCTAGCCTTATATTTATATAGTCAATATAACTCCGGCTGCCATTTCTTCCCAAGATGCATTCTCATACCTATTTGAAGCATTCCTTGGGAACTCTGGTCAGTTAAAATTGTTTGTAAAATTTGCCTCAATGTGAATTCGAATCCATGACCACTAGGCGGGCTGGCAAGCTTAAATTAACATAAGAATTGCGTTTACAAAAATGAATGAGATCAGCGTGGCTGAAAGGTTTAACGAGCACTTTCTTTTCTGACCGCGGCGTAGTCGGTTCATTCCACACTTTGGATGTTGTTGATACTTGATATTTCACATTTGTCCACTAGAATCTTTACTTAACTGATTCCCTGCCACGTGCCTATAGGCCACCTTAGTATTGACAGTGCATTATTTGTTTCGTTCCTCTTATTTTCCGCAATGTTTGGTACCCAGTAAATGAAAAGATATGCACTTCAAAATTTATCAGACAAGACACGCAGTTTAAGCTTTATGTAATATAAATCGAGTGAAAGCGATTTGTTTTTATTATTTTAGAAATGACAACACTCTATGGTTATCGACTCCTCGATTTACGCCAGATTATCTTTTTAAACAATTTTAGATTATAGTTATTCTGATTTAAAGGAATCTGTGAAAGAGTCTAAAACTGATAGCACGTGCAGTAATGTGGTTTTCAGTTAAATTATTTAGCATTATGGAAAACAAACCTAATAATGAAAGTTTATCATCATATGCTGGCACATATCAAATTATGCTTCCTATAATGGGCCACACTTGTGCCCTTAAGTTTGTTTTGCCTATCACAAATAAGCTGAGGTGTAATTAAATAATTAAATTTAAAAGAATAATACTTATAACTAAATAGAAAATAATGTATATATTGTAATAAGTACACATCTGCCTCGTGCTTTCCTGACTTTTTCCATTTTGTGTAAAAATGATGTGCTTCACAATATGTGTTACTTGTGTTTTGATGATGTTAAGTAGTTATTGTGACATTGGTGAAGAAAAATGGTATATTTATCATTATTCTGTAAATTTAATTGGATTATCATCAAAGATTGAGGGGTAGTGCCTTGGTAAGTGGAAATTTGTAATAATTGTCACCACTGTCTTCAAATTTTCTTTTACAAAATCTATCAGTATTATTATATGAGGGTAAGTTAATAAGTAAGTCACAAATGGCTGTAGAAAAATAACTAACTATGATAACACCTTGAAACTAGTTTATTTTTATACATACATTGTCCCTTTATTTCTCAACATAATTTCCACCAACATTGATGCACTTATCCCATCGTTTTATCAGTCCTCCCAAACCGGCTGCATAGAACTGTGTGCCCTGTTTTCTAAACCACGTTTTCACTTCACATTCAACTTTGGTGTCATTCGCAAAATGTTTCCCGCCAAGGTGGTTTTTCAGTGGACTTAGCCCCTAGCGATTTCCCATAAAGTGGTGCATAGTTGGGTAGAAAAAGTTCAGAAGGCGAGTCAATAAGTAAGTCACACAGTTCTGTGGGATGACAGGTAAATGAAAACATGCCACGCAGATTTATGCAGCCGGTTTGGGAGGATTGTTACTCTTTCATGTTATGTTCCCTACATATTTTGTTTAGACTGTTCATGTGGTCTCGTAATTCAGCTTCTGGTTTTGCTATTAGTGCTTGGTCATCCGCAAACAAGAGTTCTCTAATAGTGTAATTTGCAGATGGTTCTTCTTCTGTGTTCTCGTCATGCGGTGTTCTTGCGGTCTCTGTTTGGCAGGTTTTTTTTTTTACATATGTTGACTATATTAGCAATATCAGTTACCGAACTTTGCACTTTTGTGGGGGGGGGGGGGGGGGGGGGGGGGGGGCGGCAAAAATCTTTTTCCTGCGTGATTTTTAGCAACTGACTCACTTCCTGTTTTTTTATCACGTCTCGTTTGATTCAATTTATTCGAAACCAGTGTGGCACGACGTCACGGGAAACAACTCTGATAATTGCAGTAGAGGTCCTTCTGCTAAACTGCAAGTGTTTGCGGCTGAGAAACTGTTTTCTCTTGAATTTCTTGAAGCTTATTCATGACTAGTAAGCTAATTTGTCTTATAACTCCTGTAGTTTAAACAAACATTAACTTTTTGTTACATTTTTTAATCCGCCATTCAATTTTACATGAAAGTGAAGAATTTCAACAATGCTGGTGTTTGCTAGTGTTCAGGAAAAAATATTTAGCACAACCACGGAGATAGGCATCCAATTCGCAAAACTCAAAATGAGGCCACCCTCGCAATAGTGGACACGTATATACTTTAATTAATTAGAACTGGTAAATTAACTACTAAAATTAAACGGGATAAAAGTTTCATTTGTAGCAGTAATTTATCTGTGTTTTTGTATAATTTTTCAGCATTTGATATGACTGTAAATAATTTTGAAAGTCAGTTTTCAGACCCGTCTGTAAACCTGTAAGTAGTGTAAGGAGTACTTTTTTTCTACGCAGCACAACAGTACATAATTTAAATTTAAATACAATAATGTAAAATAAGTTGTTTTTTTTAAAAGTTAGTATTTAATTATTAATTGCTAACTTTTCAATACAGAACAGTTTAGTTTAGTTTCTAAACTTAAAATAGTGTAATTATATAGCAGAAGTAGAAATAATTTATTAGCGAAAGTTACTGCTTAATTTATGCAGCAGTTACAAACTTATTTACTTACATTAATGCATGATATTTAATCAACAAAAGAAAGATGTCACAATGCAGTGGTTACATTAAGACAATGTGTGTACATATTTATGAATTTTTCTTTCACAAACGACGAACATTTCACATGACATTTATTTAATATAAAAAGGCAGCTTTTTAAAACTGTGCATTAGGTCACGTCACATCCTATCGAAAAGTCTTCAACGTCAAGTGCATTTTTCTCTGAGACTTAGAGACTCTCGTGCTTTGCGCGATGCTTTCAGCAGGCCACCCTGCGGAAAGAGACCGAGCCTTATGGGATAAAACCCAGTGCAATGAAGTCAATCATCTCAATACTGTCGACATTCTATCGAAAGAGGTATGTGACCTTTACTTTCCTGTTACCAAAATGCACAATAAAGTATACATCTTGTCAGGTTTGTTAGCGATGTGACAGACTTTTAGTGAATAATAAACAACTAGCTGCCATTTTTAATTATTAATTGGGTCACGGCACATCCTATCGAAAAATAGATAATATGTATTTATGTCAAGTTAGGCCTCGCCACTCCGGACACAATGATATGTGGTACTATGTTGTCTGTTTAAAAATAAACAAGCCACAATAATAGAAGACATAATTTCTCAGCTTCCAATTTATTGAGCCACGATAAAAACTCTCCCATTTCTTCAGATCCTTTTACTTTTACACTTCCTGGCTGTTAGATCACAACACAAAAATATTCATGACTCCGCTTAGAATTAACGTATCGTATACTCTTCGTTGAGATACCGTTGGATTTGTCTTGTCAAGCTGTATCCAACTGTGATAATTTCATAAGTAGAAACCCTATTTTAAAATATTCTCTATATATGCTACCTATATAGGTTATGAACGGGGGGGGGGGGGGTGGGGGGACACACAAACCTTGTCATACTCCGTATCTTATGTTGAAGTTGAAGGGTTCTGAGTGTCCGCCAGTTGCATTCATATGATTCACTGTTGTATAAGTTTCTACATTATAGCTAAGGTTTGTTAGAACTTATCTAAGTTAGATGTGTACTCACTCCATATTGTTTACGGATTTCCCACAACTTGGTTCTATCTAGTAATCTACTCACTACTCAGTGAATCAGTTAAAACAAATTTATTAAATTATTGATCGTCCCAACCGATGCTTGTCTAAACTACTAAAGTCAAAAGTGACTTTAGATTATTAGATTTTAGAAGAAATTGAAATAGCATCTTCTTACCTTTATTTATAATAATATAAATTCTGAATGTGGTGTAAATGTAGATCACTACTAATGATCGTCATAGGGTGCTTTTATTTAACATCAATTCTTCAGAACAGCTGTAGACTACAGTAAGTCTCACGTAGACCGCTCTAATGAAGCGTAATAATGACACAGTAATGTCTAATGATCTCACGAGACATCGCGTAGTCAGGCGAAAACAACGAAACAAACTTTGGAAATCCTGAACAAAGAAATAAAGACAACAAACAAGACTGATTATCATCATTCAAGATAACGTGAGAAAAGATTTAATTTCCCCCGTTCGTCAATATTTCCAAAGAGTGTCAACGAGAACTATAATTATAATTCTGTTACTTTCAGAACTTACACAGCTCCTTATTTTTAATCCCCTACCGTTTCAGAACCTCTATATAAAATGACACAAAGTAGTGCAGCTTTACATAACAGATTTACGACACATACAGGACGTTGCGGCGATTAGCCTTCATCAACAAACAAACACATTCACAAACACAACATATACAGTCAAGGAGATCTCCTGTGACTACATCAAAAGGTGACGACAGGACGAGAAAAACAAAAGGATGACAAAAATGAAAGCAGTTATCAGTTATATCATCAGTTATCAGTTGGGGTATCTTCATTGCACTCCGGGCATGTCCATAGGTGCTCAGATCCCCCCCCCCCCCCCAAGCATATGCATCAGCGTCCGGTGGCTAATAGTGCCAGTTCTGTGTTGGTTGACGAGACGCCTTGTTTTCCCGATGTACCTCTCGCGTCTGGCCGTGTCGATTCTTACTCCCAAGTCTTTCATCCTGGACAGCGATGTGGATTCACTGACGTCAAAGTCCTCTGTTCTCGCCATATCTTTGAGGACGTTAATAACATCGGCACGATCCATGGGCTGGCCATCTACAGGGGGTGCAGAGCCAGCCAGTTTATCAGCTCGTTCATTTCCCTCGACTCCCGCATGTCCCGGGACGAAGATGAAGGTGACTTTACGGACAACAGACTTCCGCAGCGACTCAGTCCACTGTCTACGTACAGATCCAGCTTCGACCTTCTGAATCATGCTCATTGAATCACTTAGTACACACACGTTAGTATAATGCTGTGATTCCAGCCATATGAAAGCCTGTGTAACTGCCATCACCTCCATCGTCATGCTGCTCGTGGTCATAGAGTGGGCACCACTGGATTCTTGAACGGTTCGGCCCGCTGAACGGGCTGTAAATGCCCACGCACTTCTCTGCTGCTTTACAACAGATCCATCTGTATAGATGAGCACTTCGG
This sequence comes from Cepaea nemoralis, assembly GCA_014155875.1. Classification (NCBI taxonomy): domain Eukaryota; kingdom Metazoa; phylum Mollusca; class Gastropoda; order Stylommatophora; family Helicidae; genus Cepaea; species Cepaea nemoralis. The sequence goes on along the minus strand of JACEFZ010017038.1, from coordinate 153,324 downwards.
GGCTATCTAAGTGTTCATAGATGAGCGCGTTGACCTCTGCATTGACAGCGGCAGGGTTCTGCTCTCTGCACCGTCTGTCGAGTGTGATAATGCAGGAGAAAGTACACTTAAAAGCTGGAGGCACCCGCACCCATTCCTTGCCGGGGTTGATACTGGTAAGACTGCAGACCTGTCTGACGACATCTTCCGTCCGACCCATCCATGATTTGCCCCTCTTTAGCCTGTCACCCTTTTCTCTGAATATAGCGTCACGCAGAGGGTGCTGCTCATCTGCACTTACTTTTAAGTATGCACGAGCTCTCCAGATCTTGATCCTGTGTTCCATTGTCGGGAAGTCAAGGAAGTATCTCACTGCTACACAGCTGGTGTCTCTCGTGCAGCCCAAAATGATGCGCATGGCTTCATTTTGTACCTTTTCAAGTCTTCCACTCTGTGTAGGGCTGACAGTGAGGATGGCCAGGGCATACTTGATGCGTGAAAGCACCAGTCCTTGGAATAGAAGTATTAGCAGTCTTTGCTCGATATTGACAGTCACCATTACCCTCATAGCTGACAAACCTTTTCGAGCATTCGTTATGACATAATCGACATGATCTCTGAAGGACAGGCTACGATCAAGCCTCGATCCAAGATATGTCATTGACTGGGTTCTACCGATCCAAGATATGTCATTGACTGGGTTCTACTCAAAATGCTCCCATCCATTCTTACTGCTGGCAGGTCTGTGTTCACAATATGGTTGTTTAGGGAGAACCATATAACCGATGCCATTGCAGGGTTGACAAGGGCACCGGCATCAGCACACCATGAGGAAATTCGATCTAGTTCACCCTGCATATCATTGGCAACCGCCTGTCTATCTCGACCCTGTCGATACACGAGAATGTCGTCAGCAAATGACAGAGTCCTACCCCTCCCGTCCAACTGTTGTTCAGTGATCGGCACCGTATACGCGGTGAATAGTACTGGTGACAGTGGTGAACCCTGCGGCAATCCTGGACATATCATTATCGGCTCAGAAGACCAACTCCCGCATCTTAGCACCATCTTACTTTGGAGCAGAACAGCAGCTATCCTTCGTACAAGGTGAGGTGCACTTTCAGTCTGAGGAGGGTTTGCATCAAGTACTCGAAGGATACTCTATTGTATGCGTCCTCTAAGTCTATGGCGGCCGCACATATCTCTTCTCTGACCTGAAATCCTTCGTAAACATCTTGAGCAAAGACCGCCGCATTCAGCCATGACTCTTTATTACATCTGTATCCTCCAAGTGTGGGCGAGAAGCAGCCGAATTTTCTCCAGTAGCTTCCCAGCAATGTTCTACATCGTAATGATTCTGTAGCCGCTTATCCTGGAATGGTCTTTGTTCGGTTTTGGCAGCGGCAGCAAGTAGCTGTGTAGCCATTCCTCTTTTATCTGACCCCTCTGGATACTGGTGTTGAATTCTCTGGTTAATTCTTCCATGTCATCATCTGACATCACCAGTAGGTCACCATATCGGATGCAGTCTGGGCCTGGGCCTGGGCGGTGTTAGGTGATTTCTTGAGCATCGCACGTATTGTCTCAGCTGTGATTATGTATTCTTCGTCTGTCCCGACCCCCTCGCACAACTAAGAGAGTGTCGTTGTGGTCCTCTGTCTGGCGGGCTCGCTTTCTGGTCAGTCTGCTCTATGTAGCGTGCACGAAGGGCCTTACCTTTATCCGCATCCGACTTTTTCCATGTGAGGTCTGTGCCTTGAAAGTCTGGAATACCCCTACGTTATGCAGCATCGTTCATGCTCTTATGGAGGCGCCAGAATGTCGTAAGAGATCGCCCGGAGCACACCTTCTTGCAGAACTCGTCCCATTTCTCGGTCTTGGCCTGTTTGGCGCAGGATTTGAATAAAATAATCGTCCTATGGACTTCAGTCTTCAGGTTCGTCAACTCAACCTGTGGCATGTTAGCCTTTCTGGCTTTTTGCCAGTCTTTGACAGCCTGCCTCTTTCTTTCCTGCCTCTTTCCCAGCCATGCCTTCTCGACCTCTCCATTCCACCATGGTGGCTGCAACCATCTTTCTTGTCTCCTGCGGGAGGGACAGTAGATGATATGCCTTTCATCCATATCGAACAAACTCTGCCATTGTCGCACGTCGACCTTCCCATTTCGCGCATAAACGTTCACGATTACAAGCTGCACTGGCGTCATTATTCTTAATGCCTGCACTTGCAGGGCATCACTGTTCCAGGCAGACATATCGACCTCAGACACTAGTAAGTATGTTGTCTCGGACCAGAATGGCCTGTCCGAGGTGCCGCCTGTTAAAGAAGCCCTGAAACCCTGCGACATTGACTGTTCCGTCGCCGAGCTGTGTTTCTTGTAAGACTACAATATCTTTTCTGTAGAGTAGTTTTTCAAGAATGGGTCGGTGTTGACTAAATGATGCACAGTTCCAGTACAGTACTCGAATGTGTCAGATGCCCAATCTGTCACATTTTAACCGCCTTCTGCGTGCGCCTGCCCTCTTCCCACGCTGTGTCCTTACCGGTCGTCTGGTCGTCATGTTAAGCTTATCTATCGCCACCGAGCGCCGATGATACGCCGAAGAGAGTCCGGGCGCGCGTGCACGAACTCCGTTGCGCGGTCCGAACCCCATTTTACCTCAAAAACACACTTAATCCATAAACGTTTCGGAAAAAAAACACGTTCCATTTTACGGGACGAAGAAATGTCCCACCATCTTGCTCCAGGGGAATTCACTCTCACACCATAACAAACAAAACATGCCCGATGACGACATGAACTTAGTGCAACAGAGTAAGTTATTAGGACAAGTCGACATGTGTTGCTTTCTTTGGTTGTGTCGGTTTTAAGTGTTTGTGTCAGTTTGATTGTTTATGTCGCTTCTTTGTTTGTCTCAAAGTTCGTCATGTTTTCAGTGGCTATGTCGTTTTCCATGGTTTGCGCTTTCTTTTTTATATGTCGTTTACATTCGGATGTTTTGCTTTTCTCTTGTTTGTGTCAGTCTGTCGTTGTGTCAGTTTTTCATTGGTTATGTTAGTTTTAGTTGGTGTATGTTACATATTTTACTGTGTCGATTACATTTGTTTTGTTTTTCTTGTGTTTGTGTCAGTTTGTTGATATGTCAGTTTTCATTGGTTGTGTCATTTTCATTTGTTGTCACTTCTTTCTTTGTCTCAGTACTTGTCAGTTTTAATTTAATGTGCCATATTCAGTTGTTGTCGACTTCTTTTTGTGTAAGTGTTGAGTGTTGGTTACATTTGTGTTTTTTTCTTTGGAAGAGTCGTTTTGTTTAATTGAATGTATCATTTTAAATTATTGTCTGTTACACTTTTACTTTGATTGTTTACATTTGAATATTTTGGTTTCTTTGGTTGTGTCAGTTTTTATTGGTTGTTTCAGTTTGTCATTGTGTCATTTTCAGTAGCTGTGTCATTTTCAGTTGTTGTCGATATCTTTTTGTGTATGTGTCTGTTACTTTTTGGATGTTTTGCTTTTCTTTAGGTGCATCGTTCAGTGTTTGTGTCAGTTTTCAGTGTTTATGTCAGCAGTTTTCAATGGTTCAGTTTTCAGTAGATGTGTCATGTTCAGTGTTGTCTGTTACATGTTTACTGTAACGTTTACATTTGTTTTGTTTTTCTTTGTGTAGGTTTTCATTTATTTTGTGTCAGCGGCCTATTATCATGTGTGTTTGAGCGAACAATTTGAGGACTTAATGAACGCCCATATGTCGGCCGTGATGGAACGGACAACTGATGATCTCATGTCATGCATGTTACGCTATATCCGACGCCGTTTTGCCTTGTAGCTGTTACTCACGGCTGTGATACCATCAACTCCTAATGGTCATGCACCCCAGGCGCACTCAGTGTGGAGAATGGAGCTACCGATATTTCACACACACAACTGAATACGCGGGAAGATAATTGAAGGTGCCTTTTTGTGATGTTATCGCTTCTTACAACTACAAAAGGCAAGACATTTCACCAACATATAACACATTATATCTGTATACTGTCGTGTATCCGTTTAAAGTGTCGTCCCTGGAGTGAGAGGAATCAACACCCACATTATATTTTAACCCCTTATCATTATCCTGGAGAAACCACTAGAATCCGTCTACAAAACTCCGTCAGTTTATGGACACCTCTTTCTCTCTCTCTCTCTATCACTGCTGTATCATGCCCCCTCTCATTCTTCCCCAACGCAACATACTCAACAACTCTAGCTTCTAAAAATTAATAACAATTAATTTATTAAAAGAAAAGTGTAATGTATGTGAGAAGCGTATGTGAAGAATGTGTGACGTGTTCTATAATGTGTGTAGAATCGGACCCTCAGATCAATAGCCCAGTCAGTTCATCCTTGCAAGGACACACCACAGCACGTTAGGTCAGCACAAGACAACCTCATCCAGTGATGTATCTCTCCTGCCAGACACTTACTTCCTTCTGTAGCTACCTGGTAATCCATGTACATGATCATCCGAAATAGATACAGTCTATAATTTACCACTGATCATGGACCGGTTGCACACTGCACATTATAAGTCCCTATGGTTCTTAAAATGTACAAATCTCTGTACTGTGAAAATAAGTATCACCGTTGTTGGTAATAGACTTGATCCTATCTATTGTCTATATTGTCTCAATTACAATGTCCCTTGTAATATTTCACTGGAATCTACCACACCATGTGAATGTTACATTTAAAGTTCTCGTTTAGTTACTATTGTTCTTATGATATGTGGTGTATCAACAAACATCACCCATCCTAGGTGAACCTTATCACACAGGAATCGTTATATGGTTTTACTCTTCTGAGCCATGTTATGGTGGACCCTCCTGATCATGGGCCCAGCGTAAACAATATTGTCCAGATTTTCTTCTCGGACGTTATTCATTTTCGTAAGAAAACATTTGACTGTTCACCTGGTGTTCTTCCCAATCGGAGTTGAATTTCTTCAAAACAAGTGTAGAGCTTCCTCGTAACTGGCAGGGAACCTTATGCAACACCGCATCACTCCTGGATGGCCTCTACAATTTGCCATAAAGACACATGTTATTTAATCTTTAATTAAATCTAACACTGTAGATGCTCTCCGAATTCCTAACAGCGGTACAGAAACACGTCAGCCCCAGTCAACTTTCTGGTCTACACTAACTGTAAACAAGTCATGTTGTTTGTCAAAGAGCCTTGGAGTGTTTTAGTGACGTTCCTTTGATGTCAATACATCATATGGTTCCAGGGGCAGGCTATCCATTCAGAATAATTCTCTCCCCCTTGCTCAACAATGCAAAAGTTGTCTCCCTTATTATGACAACCAACACAAGATAGCCTGTTTCCCGCATTTTCCCAATCGGGTCACAATAACAGGCCTACAATTTTCCGTCTTGTGGGGGAATTTTCAAAGACTACTGTATTGTTTGATCTCACCGACTCTCCGTAGTAAACAACTTGTAGTTGCGAATACAGCCTGTCGCTGTTATTTTTATCGTCTGATTGTAAATTACAGTGATTTCACGACATATACTACCGAATGTATACACCACCTGCATGCAAGAGACAAGACCATTACAACTATTAAGTCTACTACTATTAGTACTACTACACAGAAGCACATTATGATGGTATATTACCGAATTTCTACAAGCTTACATACAACAAACACAGAAAATTTACGCATACTTAGTAAAACAACAAGAACGACCACTACATAATGAAACAATTATTTTTTTTTAGAAAATATATTTAGCTAGATTCCCACAAAACATACAATCACAGACTTAGAGAAATAAGCAAGTCTGCTTATATGATTAGCCGAATACATACACCTGTTAGTTGAAATCGGATGGAAGTATCGCTTCCACACACATACTACACAACGGGCATTTTTAACACTTTAACACAACAACAACTACTACAACTATAGTCTGTCCAGAAATGAATGCCGTCATTCACAATCAATTATTTTGAAAACTGTCTGTTGCATCGTTATGAAGTTTTTCCTGCCGTCTTATATTTACCCCCACCCAAGGAATATGTCTTTGATAGGTCCAAAAGCAACTTAAATCATGGAAAGCGGCGACATTTCTTTGATGTTTTGATGAAAAACTAGTGATTTCTCGCTAACAAACTTGTTTTACGGTAATGCCAATGCCCCCGCCAGTTCGGATGACAAACACAAGGCGTATCCAGATTCGTATGGGAGTGGGTGCATTGTCTGCTCTGCTGAGACGGAACATGATTACCTGTTTTGCACGACGAATATAGCTGTGAATGTCTCTGTAGTGGGCTTCCTTCTTAACGGTCAAGATGTTGGTCCTCTTTTCATTAAGGTTTATAGAATGATTCGTATGTTCGTGTGTTGTCCCCTCATTTGACAACGTGTTTCTTCTCACGTTTCTTGTTATGCCACAATATGTCAGTTCCCACCGCAATATTACTCTTCGGTTGGTATTCAATGCGTCTAGAGCTTTTTGTTTTTTCAATGTCAGTTGTTTGTCACCGTTGAGGGCTTACGGAATTGAAAATTCATCACTGTGGAATACAAACTGTTGCCATTAACAAGTTGTATTGTTTATGCCGATGCTGTAATGTTTAGGGCCTGCAATTCTTCTGAATAATTGTAGCAAAATATCCCAGTTGGTGTGCATGTGGATTAATGTCTGCGATTTGCCCAGACCATAATCTGTGTCGGACGATTCCAGTAGGTTGATGACTGCTATCGGTTGCATAAAATTAAATCCATCCTTTCTCCGATAGTCATCTTCCTCTTTCAACACATGGTCCTCACATTTTTTTCCAGCAACTTTTATCAATTTTTAATAGCGCGGTCTGGGTTAGTATCTTGACGCCAGACAATTTGAATAGATTGATTGATTGATTGATTGATTTAGGAACCGACTTCACAGCATTCGGGTCGTTCCCATAAGCGCTCCGTCCCCATCCTCAGCCGCCAGCGGAGAGTTCCAACACCAACAGTTCCAGTAGCAACCTGATTATATGTCCGTCTCGCCTTTCCTCTGAGCGTCGAACGTTGGCCAGATCCCCTCGTCATTCCTCGCTGCCTCATTCTTGCCAGACCATGGTGATCCATTTGCTCCTCCGAGGTGTACACGTGCTCCCACAAGGCCGCAACCACGTCTACCTTGTCATGCATCAATACTCCACCAAGTTTTGCCGAGCTAGCCAATCTGTCTGCCTGTTCATCAGTGGCGTGCAGAGGTTCTTTGATGCCCTGGGCCAACCCCTTGTTTGGATGCCCCAAAATTGTTCTTTCCCTATTTCATTCCTCCTCCCCTCCCACTGCACTGTGCTGCCCCCTCTCCCTAATTGGATGCCCGCCTCCCGGCTGGATGCCCGGGGCCGTCGCACCCCGCACCCCCCTTTGTACACCACTGCTGTTCATTCCCCAGCACACCGGCATGCCCCGGAGAAAAGATCCAGGTGATGCTTGCAACCCGGGACCTCCGAAGCGAAGCAAGCCACTCTGCACCAAGCCTGCCTGTCCACACCTTCCTTAGCATGCTTTCTGAGTCAGTTACAATCACGATGTGTATATGTATCATGTTATCCACCCAGCGGAAAGCTGCACTGAATATAATATTGTCAGCTACAACTTGTCCTTTAATTTTAACCACCACATGCTCTATAGGGTTTAAATGAGAATGGTACGGCGGAAGTCTCAAGCACCTATGGCCATGCTCTTCTATCAACTTGTCGATTTGATATTTCTTGCTTTTTGCGCCTGTTTTACAAGGGACAACAATTATAGCTTAAAACACTTTTCTAGGAAATGGTATGCTTTCCCTTCGGAGCCATATCTTTATTGCTTTCCTTTGTGCTCGATGCCGTAGGTATTTTGTCCTTCTTGGGCAAGCTACATTGTGATATGATGCATTGTCCATAATTAGACAAGACGGTCTATCTAGGGATAGAAAGCACTGTATTCTCGAGCCAATAGCTAAATACATTGCCATTTATCTCATTATAATAATCCCTATTGTCTGTATGCTTTGATACGAACACGAGTCCAACATTCTATAGTAAACCATTATGAGTACTACCGGCATGGGCTATGACCAAACGCTGTCCTTTACTACTGGGCACATATCGCGTTATATTTCCGTCTACTGATTGTCGTTCCTTTTCACTTGTGTGGTGCGCGTTGATCCAGGTTTCATCCAAATAAACTATGTCATAATTTTATTTGCGCATTTCCCTTATTTCACGTAGATATCTGCTTCTCATGGCTCCTAAATGCGGTTGCTCGCAAATGCTATTTATACCCCCCGTGTACATTCTAAACGTGAAGCCTAATGTCCTTATATTAAAGGACCCACATTAATGACGACACCTCTGAAGATACTTACGACACCTCTGAACACTCCCTGTTCCACTTCTCAAGGATCTTTTCATAAGGCCAATCCCGTGAACAACGTGAAAATTTACTATTGAACGCTGATGTTTCCTCGTGAAGACGTAATACTTCTAATATTGTGCACTTCATCTCTGTCCCGTAAATTATATACCGCATATAAACAAACTTTGAAATCTGCTGTAGAATCTCCAGAACAAAAAAAAAATTTGTTGGGTTTACATCATGATAAGGTTATATGCTAAATCTCACCATTTTACCTCAGCTGGTTACTGAGATATGGAATTTTATATTAGGGCAGACAAAAGTAAATGGACTTTACTACTACTACTACTACTACTACTACTACTACTACTACTACTACTACTACTACTACTACTACTACTACTACTACTACTACTACTACTACTACTACTACTACTACTACTACTTTATTATTAATACTACTACTAGTCCTTCTCCACCTCTTCTTCCTCCCCATTTTCTTTTTCTACTACTACCACAACTACTATTATTACTACTAATACTACTATTGCTAATACTGTTTTGTTGTTTGTCCATGAAGAATGATGATGACCATTAATTTCATCCAGTGAAGTTGAGAGTATGGAGCCGTGAGTTCTAAGATGGCTGGTAAAACCTATTTTGAATCGAAATGTTCTTTCACAATGTGGGCAAAGAATGCTTGACGTTCCAGGAGGAGGATCTCCTGCAGTGGTTTTTCTGGCCAGCTTCCCCACCCCACCTCCCCACAGCTCTCGCAGTCCTGTTTGCTTCACAAGTGACTGCACCCAATGATGTACGCTAAGAATTTTGGTCTATGGCAGTAGTCTCCCATGTGTTGTGATGAATTCTAAAAGCGTTTAATGAGATCTTCAGCGTCTTTAAAGCGTTTTCTCTGACCGCCTTTGGAGCGTTTACCACAACGCAGCTCGCCGTAAAAGAATCGTTCAGGGAGCCAGTGATCTTGCATGCGAGTCAAGTTACCAGCCCAGCAAATCTGATTCTTCATTAGTAGAGTGTGGATACTGGGCATGGACGCTCTTTCTAGGACTTCAATGTCTGGGATCTTGTCTTGCCATTTAATCTTCAATAGCTTCATAAGGCAGACTATGTGGACGTGGTTTAATTTCCTACCGTATCGCTGGTAAACAGTCCAGGTTTCACAAACATATAGCAGTGTGGATAATACAACTGCTTTGTAGACTTTCAGCTTTGTTTGTAGGCTTATTCCATTTCTTTCCCACACATTCTTGTTCAGTCTGCGAAAGGCCGCGCTGGTCATGGAGATTTTTGCATTCACTTCGCCATAAATTGTGGCAGCTTGTGACACAGTGCTGACAAGATAGGTGAATTTGTCCACAACACTTAGTTTATGACTTTCACTGTGATGCTCGGCACGGTGTGATTAATCTCTGGAGCTGGGTGGTACATAACTATAGTCTTATCCAAGTTGATATTGAGCCCAAAGTTGGCACCGGCATATGAGAAAGCTGAAATATTGTGTTGCATGTCTGCCTCTGAATTGGCATATACAGCGCAACCATCAGCAAACAGCAGCTCTCTGACGGTGTCGCTGGTAGTTTTGGTTTTAGCTTTCAGCCTTCTGATATTGACCAACTTTCCATCCATGCGGTAATTGATATATATTCCAATGTCGTTGTTTTCGAAGGCATTCGTCAGCATAGCTGAATTCATGAGGCTGAATATTGTTGGTGCCAGGACACATCCTTGCTTCACTCCATTGGTGACAGGACAGGGCTCAGATAGTTCGCCATTTTCCCGTACTCTTGCCTGCATAGTATCATGAAATAACCGCACTATGCGGACAAACGTTCGTGGATAGCCATATTTCGCCTTAATCATCCACAGTCCTTCTCTGCTGACTGTACCAAGAGCCTTGGTCAGATCAATGAAAGTGGAGACCATTTCGCAGTTCTGTTCCTGACATTTCTCTTGCAGCTGCCTTGCAGCGAAAATCATGTCAACAGTTCCTCGTTCTTTTCTGAAGCCACATTGACTCTCAGGCAGTAGACTTTGGTCGAGCCGGGCTGTGGGGCGATTGAGAAGAATTCTGGCGAGTATCTTCTCCGAAAATGAGTGCAAGGAGATCCCTCGGTGGTTGTCGCAGGATTATTATTGCTACTACTACTACTACTACTACTACTACTACTACTACTACTACTACTACTACTACTACTACTACTACTACTACTACTACTACTACTACTACTACTACTACTACAACTATCAACTCTCATCCTCTACTACTACTACTACTACTACTACTACTACTACTACTACTACTACTACTACTACTACTACTACTACTACTACTACTACTACTGCTGCTGCTGCTGCTGCTGCTGCTGCTACTATTATTATTATTATTATTATTATTATTATTATTCTACTACTACTACTACTACTACTACTACTACTACTACTACTACTACTACTACTACTACTACTACTACTACTACTACTACTACTACTACTACTACTACTACTACTACTACTACTACTGGTGTTTCTGATGCTACAATACTTTTTCGTTTTCTATTACAATTACTACTATGTGAAGATAGCGACGTTAACGTTTTAATAACAAATGCAAGCCTGGGCTCGCCCAAGGAAACGTATAATGAAGATTGCAGTGGAGTGAGTCAACACATGAATTGATCCATACCGTCGGAGTTCTCAATTTGTCCAGAGATGTTAGTTAGTTAGTTAGTTAGTCACAGTTCCAACTTCACAGCAACGGGTCGTCCCCATTATGCTCCGTTCCTGTGCCAGTGAATATCACACAAAACGCTCCCCACTGCCCAATGTGAAAAGTGGAAAAGACAGGAGTCTCGACAAACAACAGCTCGCACAGATACACTGTGCATAATGCCACCGCCAGAATGTCAACACACCAGTCCCCCACGAAACACCCAATTCATCTCTGATGGAATCGGCAGTCATTTTCCTATCTGGTTGTTTCCTAGATGTTCACCCACACAGTCCACGAAAATACAGTTCATCACTGACGGCAGTGGCAGTCAACCAGAAGATATGATCGCCCACGCCAGCCGACATGTCTCGTGATGATTATGCTGACTACAATTTTTCTCTACTACTATTACTATCTGTTGTTACATCTACTTTCCCCACTAATGTTAATGTCACTGGAACTTCTATTACTACCAATATTATTGCTGCTCGTATTACTTAGACATATACCATAATGACACTATGCAAATCTAAGACCTAGAAAAATACACGGACACATGAGTATTTACAAGTACACAATATCTAATCAGTCACAGGGATGATAATGCTGTTGTATTGCTGTAGCGAAACGTCAGTGGCCCATGTCCTTATGCATTCTTTTATTTTTGGTAAACAGGGGGAAACGGCTTTCGGAAACTCTCAGTTCGCTTGTTTGCTCAAATCTCCATGAAAGATGGTTCTTTGGGTTATCTTCATACCACAATCTTTACATGGAGCGAGTATATATTTGTCTTTCCTTTCGGGTAGACCCGATGGAGCGCCTTGCGTCAAATGTGCACTGGTGCAGCTGCTGGTCAATTGATGGCCGTGCCAACACCTACCGTTTGATAGTTGCAGCATGTCAAGTGATTTAAAGATTACGACAGAGATGCAACATACTACTGAAGTAGTGGAAAGGTAAACTTGGGTTTTCGTTGGTCCAGGCAAAGCTTGGCCTATAAATATCTATTGTCTTAACGACTGAGAGGATATGGCAAAACAGCAGTCTTGCCATGTTGGGAGGGGGTGACCGTTAGCCGATCTGGCTACGCGTCTTGATCTTGGCATGGCAAGGGAACACATCTGAAGAATAGGTAGTTACCAAATGATATCGCTTGTTCTTGGCAGCTGATAGACGAGTGATATCTTGATTCCTACGGCTTACCGTTACTTAGTAGCATCTCTCTTTTAAATATAGGCACATTAGATAGCTACGGGGATGGGGTCCACCAATCTATAATCTATCTTCTTGAGCCAGGGGATGCTAGCCACAGGACTATCTCTTTCGTCTGTCACTCGATAGGATGATGTCGGGAGGATAATGGACTCCTCTATCTCACTGAGAGAACCTGAACTCATCTACACTATGGCGTGTGCAGGGCAATGCCGGTACATTGGGGCGACAGCTCAGTCGAGAGCGGCGGCCGGGAGGGGTAGTATCTTCTTTGAATGGGGAACTACACGGTGTGCCATATAACCCCACTTAACGGGGAGAAACACACAGATTACTAGGCGCACCACACCACAAGATCTTGGTTGCGAGAAAGGCATGGTTTGCAAGTGAGTGGAAAGCATGGAAATGAATGTGCCCAATAATAATAAAGGCTTGGTATGAGTGTGGAATGTGTGTCTTGTAGACAAAACGTTCCTAGGGTGGACAACCTGACATCAACCAGCTGGAGGTCGACTCAAGCCCGGACGTAGCCAATCCAGGGGCTACCTGACAGGTCAGGCCCATTCATTCGGGTATGGTATATACTGCATTGGGTCAAGATCCTATATGTCAAATATATTAACTGAGACCCTATTGGTCTTCAGGATTGTGTGATGCATGAGTCCGCCCAGTCGCTCAATATTGTTTGTCATCTCCAGGGTCCTCTTTTGTTGGACGTGACCAAATCGGACAGTATCCACACAGCTTCTGTGCTAGAGCCAAATACGTCTGATGAAGCCAGGTCAATGTATTAGCCATATCACACATGGTGTGCCTAACTCTGAGAGAGAGGCAAGGGCATATCTTGAGGAAATGACATAGGCCCGAGAACAGTTAAATTCTGGGTTGAGTCTACGCATGATTATCCTGCATACTATGAAACAATGACAATTTGCAGTAATGGTGCATCTCGGGTCCTTTCATTGACATAGGCCCGAGAGCAGTCAAATTCTAAGTTGAGTCTACGCATGATTATCAGGCATACCCATTTTGTACCGGACATTGAAAGACGCCTATCTATGTTAAGTCCATGAACAATTCCTCAACAACCAGTGGATTTGATTCTACAGAAGCCTGTTGAACTTACACCCAAGTACCGGGAAGGAAGGAGATTCCGGCACACGGGGTGAGATGTATGTGGACAGATCGGACAGTATATGAAGCTGGGTCTGTGACTATGGCTACTTGAGGCCATGTGCCTGAACTTTATCTGTGTTGTGTCTGTTTAGAACTTTCTGTGTTACCTGCCTTGGTGTTTTTCTGTGCTGTCCTGTATTGATTTAATAAATCAAGTTTTAGCTTATTCCAACGAGCACTGTGTTATATATATGGATCAGCCAGAGGAACACGACAGGAAATAGGTCCTTAGGTCGAAAGAAAGAGTGACAGTGAGTCCGGGGAAAACGGAGGAGGGTTGGCAGGTAAAGACCTATCCCAGCCAGGGCTATAAAGAGAATAATTTTGAAATATTGTGATAGGGCTATTTGGGACCCTCCACGTAGCTTGTTACAATTGCTATGGAACCTATAATGCTTGCAACGCTTATAGAATCGATTTCTGACACACATAAGGCGCGTGTTTTTCCCGCCCAAAGAAGACAATGTCAATACATTGATACCACACTTACCACTCATGTCATTGTCAGCATTGTTACATCAGTTGATATCAATAAATAGAGATCAGTGTGATGCATTATCCCACTTCAACAGATCAGAAGGCACGAGTTTCGCGACATGCACACTAAAGTATTTTTTAAAAAAAAGTTAGTTGCATGTCCTTTACAGGACGTAGCAGTCAACCCCAGCATGGTTAGGCTGTTCATGATTACTGGGTCGGACTTCCGGTCGCCAAAATGGCGTTAGGCATTGAACCATTGGGGTCAGTTGCGTGTTTACGCTTGTAGCTACGGTTTGGAATCGCATTTTCCTCATGTTGGACTTGTACTAGATGGTTCCGTCGCCCTGCTACTGAGTGAGTGCGTGGGCGACACCTGAGCTGTGAAATTCGCGTGGAATACTTTTACATCTGCCCTGTACACTGACCTGCATGTTCGGAACAATGGTTACAGGCTGTGGCTGAATTGACTGATTTGCCCTTTCGGTTCACGAGTGAATTTTTCAGGAGACTCCTGGGAGTCAGCGCTGAAGCTGCGGAGTTCGTGCTTTGTGCGACACTTTCGGCGGGTCGCCCTGCGGTAAGAGACCGAGCCATGAGAGAAAACTCGGGTCAATGAGGTCTTTGATGAGCTGTGGTATTCGTGGATGAATTTTGAGTTGGCATTATGCACAGTGTACCTGTGCGGGCTTGTTGGATTGCCGAGACTCCTGTCTATTCCACTTTTCACATTGGACAGTGGGGAGCATTTTGTGTGATATTCGCTGGCACGGGAATGGAGCATAATGGGGACGACCCGTTACCGTGAAGTTGGAACCTCGACTAACTAATTAACTAACGACTCTTGGGTAAGTTTACGCTCAGTAGTTTGCCGTTGCTTTCTGAACGGCCGGCACCCATACCATTTCATAAAAAATCCGACACTGCTGTGTTTCGAACGTTGGTATACGGGATTACGAGTTGCGGCCGTAACTCATTTCGCTACGCGGCCGACTAGTATTACTGGCCCCTTAATTATTAATATAAGTATTTAATATGTATGTATTAATAAGCAATTCATATATGTGTATATTAATACAAGATCGTTTCACATGAAAACCTTATTTATTTTTTTATTTTTTGGGTGGGGGTGGGGGGTGGGAGAGGGTGAATACATTCTGATAAAGTAAAAAACAAATGTATATCATTCTTCGATGTAGTCACCTCTGCGTTCAATGCAAGTACTGCATCGTCGATAAAGTGCTTGGAATTCTACAGAAAAAAATAAACCTCTCTTTGTCACTACTCGATGTTCCTGACCCGGTCGTGAACAGTCTGTCACAGAAGTCACGCTGCATTTAAACTTCCCACTCCACACATACACTTGCTGAACTGGCAGGCATGCATGGCCTACTGGTTCTTCCAACCCCGATGAATTGTTATAGGTGTCACCTCTTCATTGATGTAAAAAAAAAAAAAAACGGATAACAGAACGCTGCTCCTCTCTGGTGCATGTCAAAAGTGGGGCGGGTATCTTTAAACTGTCCTTATGACATCACCATGTTCGTGTGCGCCATGATGTCACCTGCTGAAACCCTCGACATCCTTAACAACAATAGACAGGTTACAAGACAATGGCTTGGTTATTGTCATTTCTGTCACACTTTTCAGATTTTCATTTGAAGCCGCCTCGTATATAACTGCCGACTCCGTAACAAAGGGGTTACGGACACAGTTCGTAATCCCGCATACCGCGTTCGAAACATAGCTGCGGGCGATTTGGCAGCAGACCGCTTTGTGTTGGCTTTTTAAATAAAATGGTATGTGTGCCGGTCGTTCAGAAAGAAATGGCAAACTACTGAACGTAAAGTTGCCAAGAGATCACAAATAGCCAAAAAATGCTGAGATTGACTGCTAATAATGACTATGAAAACCAATGCAGTGCGGTTTGCTGCCATATTCCCGCAGCTGTTTCGAACGCGTGGCCAATCAAGGGTAGCTAAAATTCACAGGCATCTCCCAATTAGGATTTGTGAGTGTGGATCCATACGGAGTCAAATACGGTAACCCCAATGGTCGTGTCTGCACACATTGCAGTGGCAGACGGGCTTGCGTGTTCCAATGACATCAAGAGCTATGACAATGGTAGCGCAGTTACTTGTGGGGGTCTTCTATGGTGGACAGATGAAGGGTGGGCTGAGATACAAAGCCTGTAGATAGTCAAAGGCTAAGGAATGTAAATCGGGGGGGGGGGGGGGGAACAATATTTGTCAAGTCGGGTGTACTAACGGACTTCCGGTCACGAACATGGAGGATAGGCGGTGAAGGCCTCTGGAGTGTTTATGCTCGTGACCACCGATTGCATTCGCATTTTCCTCATGTTGGACTGTTAATTTATGGTTCCGTCGCCCTGCTACTGAGTTAAGTGCGTGGCGCGACGCTGTGAATTTCATGTGAAATGCTTTTAAATCTGCCCGAGTTTGTGGAGCGTGATCTGCATGTTCAGGGAAATGGCGGCTGGCTTTGTCCCATATTTGACCGATTTTTGTGTCTTATGCAGAAATGTGTGGCTCCTGGTCTTGTGGTTGACTGCTGTTTCCTTGGACGATGAACTGTGTTTCGTGGAGATCTGTTGTTTTGGCATTCTGGAGACGGCGTTATGTGTAGGGAAATGCTTTTTGCATCTGTCCGTGACGTGGACAGCATGCTCGGAAAATGGCGTCGCTGGATGTGAAATATTCCAGCAACAACTGGAAATATCTGCATCAATGGCGGCTGGTTGTGACCAGTATTTTGCCTTGTTTTCTATTGACTGCCGTTTCCATCGATGATGAACTGTGTTTTCGTAGAGGACTTTTGTGTTGGCATTCTGGCAACGGCATTGTGTGCAATGAAATGTTTTTTTTTTTCACATCTGTTCGAGGTTGTTTTGTTGCGTAAACTACATTTCGGAGAAAAAAATGGCGTGGCTGGTTAGAAAACATCTAGAAACGGAACAACAACATCTAGAAATATCGAGACTTTGTAGGCTAACATCTGATTGGGATAGTGACTGCCGCTTCCATCAAGGATGAACTACATTTTTCGCAGTGGACTTATGTGTTGGCATTCTGGCGAATGCATTGTGTACAGTGAAAGTTTTTACATCTGTCCGAGGTTGTTTTGTTGCGTGAACTGCATTTCGGAGATACATTTGCGTGGCTGGCTGGAAAACATCTAGAAACGGAACACCAACATCTAGAAGCATCGAGACTTTATAGGTGAACATTAGGTTTGGAAGGTGACTACCACTTCCATCGGGGATGAACGGTGTGTTTGGTAGGAGACTTTTTTGGTGACATTATAGTGGCGGCATTACGCACAATTTGCCTGAGCGGGCTGTTTTTCGTTGAGATTCCTGTCTTTTCCACTTTTCACACGAGGCAGCGAGGAATATTTTATGTGATATTCACTGGCACAGGAACGGAACATAATGGGGACGACCCGTTGCTGTGATGTTGGAACTGCGACTGGACTGGACTGGATGTATTAAGCCACAGGCTTGAATGAACAGTGCAGCGCATCACTGTATGATGTCACAAATACTATTACTTGGGCCGGGTTTCCAGGGGGCGTTTGGAACTGCCCCGCTATAGATAGAAAATTAACGGTAGTAAAATAGTAGAATAAATAAAGGACACTTTTACACGAGTTAAGGTGGAGTGATATTTTTGAAGCTAGACCTATATTTTTTATAGTGGGTGAGTGATGTGGACAGTATGACGCCGGCATCTTTTACTCTCCAAGATATCTCCTGATAACCGTTTTAGGCTGGGTCGACCTGGGACCCCAATCCAGTTAAAAAAATAATCAACGTGGGTGAAGATTCGAACCTAGTACCACAGGATAAAGCTAACTGTAATTATAGATTGTTAGCTCCATCTAACGTGGTCGGCTCAGAGTAGTGGAATGGGATGAGAGCATCCCATATCGTGAGGAAGGGATAACCGTAAGTGAATTTATAATAGGTTCCCTCTGGGCCTTGGGATGAGGGTCTGCTGGAAACATTAACAATCTAGGCCCAATTCCTGCCAGTCTGTACATCTCTTTAGTAGACACTTGTAGTCGTCATGGGCAACTGTCGCTCAAGTCCCTCAGATGCCATGAATAACATTTGACAGAAAGCAATTCTGAAATATTATCAATTTTTTAAACAAGTGCATAACCTTTGTAACAAAATGCAATCCAATGTAAATAAAGTTTAATAACAATAATTTTTCTGATAAGCATGATGTTTCTGAAACAAATACTTTGTCATATTAAATGGCTGGGAAAGACCAGTTGAAGATGGAAGGCATGATCCCTAGAAGATGAGGCAGGGATTGACCTTCATGATGATAGACACAAGACATTGCTGACACCATGGGAATGGGTGCGCATGGGGTAGGAAAACTGGCAATGGATCAAGTCACTTTCAGGCTCTTCATGGTGAGAGTGATTTTCTGCAATGGGCCAGCTACATGACGACGATGACCCTGGTATATGCACAATATTATTCTTACTGGTGTTATGAAGTTTGTGCGCTGTAATGAGATTTTCTTTGTATTTCATGGGAGGGAGATTGGAGCACCTATGGAGGTATCAGTGTGGAAGGAAATTAATCTATTACAAACATAAACAAATTCACTTGAAGGTGATGGCGGGATTTGAAGGTGAAGGCGTGAGTTGAAGGTGAAAGCGTGAGATGGGAGTGACAACATGGGTTGGAGGTGACGGCGTGAGTTAAATGTGATGGCGAGAGTTGAAGGTCATGGCTGCCAAGTAGCAAGTCAGAATAAATGACGTGATAAAGAATTTGTGAGTGCATCTCGAACCAACAGATAGAAAAAATAGACGTGCGTGAGAAGGTAGAAAACATCACAGGGGTTAGTTAGCAACAACAGACAGAACTTAGGCTGACGGCAAGGAAGGCAGCATGATTCTATTCAAGGAAACAAGATTGGCTACAAACTTTCAGGACATGGCACTGATGGCTAATACATACTTGATAGAAAAGCTAGATTGTTAAGGCACTATTCCTCAGTCAGAAACGAAGGATAGCCACACATGCGTAACTTAGGACTTGGCAATGAAGGCAGGGTGACACAACGGCCAACTGATAAGAAGCAGTAGCTGTCGAGAAGTGGTAAGACATTACCCCAACATTTCTATAATAGGCTCACTTGTGTGATGATTATATATATATATATATATATATATATATATATATATATATATATATATATATATATATATATATATATATATATATATGGCTACAATACCGGCCCGCCTGGCTGAACAGGCGCGGTATTATGGGGATTATTAATATTATGCATATTATGATTGATTTTTGAGCACAAGCTGACCACCGGGAATAAATGTTGAAATATCGGACACGTCTACCGGCTTCGAGTGTTAGCACATTGCTTCCGGATTCTGTCCATTTGGTTTCATCCGGACGAACGAGTTGTGTCTTGCTGATGTTCATTATTATGTTTACCGCAGTTACCTTATGGCTATGGCGTGAATTACAGGTGATTGCGTGAGATGAATGTGACTGGGTGAAACGAACGTGATGGTGAGAGTTTAAGGTGATGAAATGAGTTAAAGGTGATGGCGTGAGATGAATGTGATGGCGTGAGTTGAAGGTGGCGACGTGAGATGAAGGTGTATGGCTAGAATTTAAAGTGATAAAATGACTTGAAGATGATGGAATGAGTTGTAGGCGACTGCTTGAGTTGAAGTTTGAAGTTGATGACGTGAACTGTAGTCTACTGACTCAGTTGGAGTTTGAAGGTGACAAAGTGTGCTGGAACTTGAGATCGTAAGTTGAAGTTGATGACGTGAACTCTAGTTGACTGCCTCAGTTGAATTTTGATGTTGATGGCATGAATTGTAGCCAACTGCCTTAGCTGGAGTTTGACAGTGACGACATGTGCTGAACTTGAGAGCGAGAGTTGAAGGTTGAAAGTGATATCTTGTGTTAAAGTTGATAACATGTGTTGAGCTTGAGGGTTTTTGTTGAAGGTGACGGGTGTAAACTATGTGTGCTTGTGAAATATATCGCCAATATAATGGTGGATACTGCTATATGTGTGTTAAGATGAACTTATCCACATATACTAAGTCAGTGTCAAAGAAGTGAAGTGACATGTTTTCCTTCTTGTAATTATCTAACAAACATTCTGAACCGTGTACGACACACACTTGGATAGACTGGGTCGACCGTAGAGCCATTCTGTTAAAAAATAAACTAATGTCACCGCTAGAGGTTGAACCGTGACTATCTGCATTGCCAAGTAAGAGCACTAATCACTATTTTCTGAGGAACCGTTATATCAGTGTATTTACTGTCTGTATATTTGTTGTCTTGTGTGTCAATTGCTATACATCACTTTTCCTATCTATGAATGGCAGTGTTTTCATAGGCTAATGTTTATTTTATTGCTTTGCTGGTCTCTGACGTATGGTTACGCTCTCCATTTCCTACAAGCTCAATAACAATAATTATAAGGCAGGATGTTCTCGCACTGGCGTTATGTCCTCTTTAGATGGAAGAACCGAGTTGCCTATCATCTGGCGCCTATAATTCCTAAAATTCTGTGGCGGGTCTTGATGCCACATAAGGCCCTATCAAGCTGTGGGCTTTGACCAGTTCAACGTTCTTCAGCAGAAGAGGATAGCTGTCGTTGACATCTACATAGTTTTCCAGCATCCCAGTGATAACATCAAACACGGTAATGTCAGCCAGAGTTAGACCATCCCCCACCAAATAGCCCGTGCCATTTTCTTTAAGCAGCTTCTCAATATTTGCTAGAAATGTTGCACTCTGGTCTCCTTTGATTTTCTCAGCGGCCTTATCTTTCTCCTCTCCGTCTTCCATGTGAATGACATCTAAACAGATTCTGACTATATCCTCCACCAGTTGAGTTATCTGATCAATTTCCAGGGATTCCAGGTTTGTGTTACCGTAGAAACCAAATTCTTTAGCTAAAAAACAGTTAATTGCCAAGCTTTGCCCATATATTGTATTGTCCACTTTGATAAACGGACACTGGCCAAACGGCGACATTGGTTTATATTCAGGCCATTTCTCGGAGGAAAATCGAATGTCCGCGAATTCTTTTCCAGCTGCTGCCAGAATTAGTCGAGCAACCTCTGCACGACCTTTCCCATCAAAATAGTAGAGGCTTAGTTCAGAGTTAGCCATGGCGGATTTCTTGGAGATCTGAGTGAACCTGCTGGACAAGAAACATTGGTTAGAGATTAGAGTCACAATAAGTAGCTGTTTGTGTTTTTACCCGGTGGTGTATGTAAATACTATATCAAATCATTGTTTTGTGTGTAAATGTAACGCATTCTTTGGTCATGTGATGAGAAGAGTAGCATTGGGGAATATCGTGAGAACTGGAAAGATGTACGGGAAAAGAGGCAGAGGCAAACCACAAGAAATGATTCTGGAAGGACATACACAGGCATGGTGGTATATCAACAGGAGAGTTGAATCAGAACACCAGAGACCGAGATTTATCTATGCCAGCTGACAAGGCACATGATGATGATGAGTATAATAAATATTTACAGTAAAAGCGAGCAACAAACATGTTGGTCACGGTATTACTGATTGACATGTAAACAAAAGCAATCCTGGAATTTAGCATGTTTTAATAAACTAAACTACTCATTATCGTTTTATTGTTTTTTTGTTTTTTTTGAGAATAGATCGTGTCTTCATTATTTTCTCAAATTTGTACCTTATTTGTTTTATATCTTCAATATACTCATGCATAAAGCTAAAAGGCCGGTCTCCCTGTTAACGTCTTTCTCCGTAATCCCGTATATTCTCGTGAGTAACGAAACCTGCGCGAGAATCGGTAGAGGTTCTCGCCACGTTGGTAACTTACGGGGTATTTGTGCCGGTCGCTCAGAAAGCAATGGCAAATTATTGAGCGTAATCTTGCCTAGTAAATCAACAGCAGCTGGAAAATGCTGATGTTGACTGCAACGTCCTGTAAGGGATATGCAAAAAAAAAAGAAAAAAGAAAAGACATAAAGAAGCTGAAACGATTTGAAACACACAAGACTAATTGACATTTTGACAAGAAAATCAAAACATTGACACATGACATAAGAATTGTGTTTTTAAAGTAAAGGATATTTAAAACGCCTTTGCCTTTAGGTTACCAGGCATATGATGCTAGCCTTATATTTTTTATAGGCCAATCAGAACTCCATGGGTGACATTATCAATGTCACACCGGCCGCCATTACCCCCCCCCCCCCTCCCCGTGACATATCCTCGTACCCATTTGATGCATTCCCTAGGAACCCTGGTCAGTTGTAAACATCCGCCTCGATGTGAATTTCGAATGCATGATCACCAGGCAGCCTGGCAAGCTTAAATAACATAATAATTATGCTTTTTAAGCAATACATGTGTGTGTATTTATAAACTGTCTTGGTGACCTCAAAGGGTTCCCCAACTGATGTTTATGTGTAACGTACACAACTCCGTGTATGATATAGTGGCCTTTCAACGTTCGAAAAATCAGCTAGCCCAACAAATCAAGTTAAAAGCCAGTTGCATATCCTTTACATGACATCACAATCAACCCCTGCATTTTTTGGCTGCTTGAGATTTCTTTTCTTTTGAACGATCGGCACTCATACTATTGGATGGAAATCAGCGCAAGACGTTCTGCTGCCAAATCGACCGCAGCGTGAATGAATTATGCACCATGGGTTGGTCAGAAGAAGTCGCCGTAGGCATTCAGGCAAGCATCCCTTTATTTAGGTAGGCGGCGAATGCCGTCCTCAAAAATGATTGTGGTTGCTCACTGAACCAAGTGTTTACCGCGTTCATTACGTCTGCATCTGTGTGAAATCGTTGCCCCTTGAGAGCTTTTTTTAGAGGTCCGAACAAATGAAAATCACATGGTGACAAATCAGGACTATAGGCTGGATGTTGCAGAATTTCCCACTTCTTCCAAGCTAATGCTTCCTGCACAATCTTTGCAACATGCGGATGAGCATTATCGTGCAACAAAATCACACCGCGAGAAAGCATGCCGGGTCGTTTATTCTTGATGGCTTTTTGCAGCTTGTCTAGTGTTTGCAAGTAGTGGGTAGAGTTGATGTTGACACCAGATTGTTTAAAGTGGGCCAACAACAGCCCTTTGTGGTCAAAAAATGCGCTCAGCATAATCTTACCAGCGGAAACCTGTAACTTGAATTTTTTGGCTTTTGGTGATCCAGCATGCTTCCATTGCATGCTCTCTCTTTTGCTGCTCGGCTCAAAGTGGTGACACCATGATTCATCGCCTGCCACTATGCGGAAGAGAAATGCATCACACTCCACTCTGTAA
>JACEFZ010017038.1:0-125000 GCA_014155875.1 Cepaea nemoralis | reverse complement strand
CATTTATTGGCTGTTTGTTATTTTCTGGGCAATTTTACATAGACTAGTTTGTCATTGAATTCTGAACGGACGAAGCTCTTACCATTGTGCAGATCAACGCAAAGCGATCTACCCTCAAATCCTTTGCGGCTGATTTCGAAACGGATATGTCGAAACATTGAAACTGCGTTCACTTTCGCTGAACCACAGGCGACGACAATAAATTGTTAGGTCCGAACAAGTGCAATACCACGGTATTATGTCATGAGTTGACCAGCTACCTTTCTCACCTTGTATGTTTCGAGAAAGATCGCTGGTACCGTTTGAAAGGCAGGGCTGAACTCGGAATCACAGGCGATTAGAAATGTTTTCTCCTTATCCAGCAATTCAGCCCACTGCCCTATGCATTACGCCCTTGCATTTGCACAGCATTTTGCAACCTCTGCACCGTGGTGCCTAGGAGGGCTGTTACTAATGGTCAAGTGTGCTATCTGTGGGTGTTATTTTGTTCTGGTTAAATCTTTAAACAAAACACGGCTTATGTATGCTGTTTTCTTTTTAAAGTAAAAGTTTCAAGGGAAATTTTGTCTGTATCATTTCTTGTAAGCATTTTCCCCCTCAAATAAAGTTTTTTTGTTTTTTTTTAAAACGTTTGTCAAGGCTCGCTTATTACAGAAATAAATTAGTTAGAACGACCGATGCTAATTATTATTATTAATTCGCATATCCTTTACAGGACATCGCTGTCAACAGCAGCATCTTTCAGCTGTCTGTTGATTTCTTGGCAAGATTACGCTCAGTAGTTTACCATTGCTTTCTGAGCGGCCGGCTCAGATGTCCCGCAAGTCACCAGCGGGGATAGAACCGCTTCCAGTTCTCGCCCGCTACGAGACTCTGCTTGATAAACGGGATTACGGAGAAAGTGGTGTAACCCCTCGGCCAGAGAGACCGGCACCGACGCTAATACCATTGCTAAACATCAACGCAAGGCGGTCTCCATCTAACTGATTTCAAACCCGGTATTCGGGATTGTGAAATGCGTTCGCTACCCCATCGTCACAGACGTCGGTTTATTCAAGAGAGGCTAGATTAAATGTCGAGACATCGCCAGACTTTAAACCAATTATCGGACAGCGAGCCGCAGAAAGAATGTAGTTAGTCAGGGGAGCCGAGGACCCACACGGGCTGAAAACCTTCGCATTAGAAAAACGTGCCACTAAACCTTGTTTGTGTTCACATATCTGCTACAAATTATGTTCCTATTTTGATTTGGATAGTTTTAAATACCTAGGGACATTTATAACATCAGATGGAAGATGCACAACAGAGATTAATAGCAGAATAGGGCAAGCAAAGGCTGCATTTCAGAAAATGAAGAATATCTTATGCAATAGGTCACTATCATTGAATGTAAGATAGAGAGTGCTGAGGTGTTATATAGAACCTGTTTTGCTGTATGGCTGTGAATCTTGGAATGTAAATGAACAAATTAGGAAGAGATTGGAAGCAACACAGATGTGGTTCCTGAGCCGAATGTTGGAAATTACTTGGGCTGCCAAAGCAACTTACAACGAATGCCTGAAAGAGGCTAATGAAGCTAGAACATTATTTACAACAATAAGAAAAAGACAAACAACTTTTTTGGTCATGTGATGAGAAGAGAGGCATAGGAGAACATCGTGACAACTGGAAATATCGAGGGGAAGAGAGTCAGACCAAGAAAAATGATTCTGGATGGATTGCGATGGTTGCATCGAGGAATATCAACAGCGGAGTTGATCCAGAAGACCGAGACCTGGGAGAGTCGTGAACGCCTATGCCAGCCGGCATGGCACTTGATGATGATGATGCTTTTGATTGTGTCAAATGGATATGGCATGTTTAACTACGGTTGCATATTATAT
Source organism: Cepaea nemoralis (assembly GCA_014155875.1). Lineage (NCBI taxonomy): Eukaryota > Metazoa > Mollusca > Gastropoda > Stylommatophora > Helicidae > Cepaea > Cepaea nemoralis. The sequence continues at coordinate 123,117 of JACEFZ010017038.1, read as the reverse complement.
AAAGGTAGATTAGAATGTAATTTTTACACTAATTTCATAAAGGTTAAAACGTAATTTTTACACTAATTTCATAAAGATTATAACGTAATTTTTACACTAATTTCATAAAGATTATAACGTAATTTTTACACTAATTTCATAAAGGAGATAACACATTTGACTACTTACTCACGGACAGTTGGGCAAGATTTAAGAAAACATGTGTTTAAATACTCTGTTCGCTATTTCTTTCACATGAATTGCCTTCTTCGCGCTGAATTTCTGTTAATCTCTGTGTCTCTCAAACTAGAAATAAAACAGAGAATTGCTAAACAAAAATCATCGTTTAACAAATAAAATGTCTTCTTCTTCTTTGTCAACGAAACAAGTAAAAAGACATGCGTTGTACTCCCTGCATTTCTCAAAGATGGTTCTCAGTTTGAAGATATGGTCCGTGTTTGCTTTGCAATATGTGAAATCTGCTCGTACTTCTTATAATTCGTATTCCAGCTTTTCTTTCAATCAATTTCATGATTGATTCCAAAAGGAGTTTACTAGCAAAACTTATTAATGCGACAGTATGAGTTGAGTTAAGTGAAAGACCAACTCGAGACATTACCATACGGACTCCGTCCCAATCTTCAACAAGCATTCAAGAGACCGATTACTAATGTTTACCAAAACAGTGCGATAGTTGGAGCACACTTTTAAATATCTTCTTTGGTGGAGGTATCTGCTTCCCCAAGGACTCGGGAGCTACCGGCATGGGAAGGACACCTGGGCCAATGCTGTAACTTTTGCATTTGATGTCTACGAGGGCTTCCAGGATAAACAGGAGACAGTGGCGGTAGCTCTTGACCTGGAGGATGCGTATAAAAGGGTTAGGTATGATCGGTTAATACACACACTGTTGGACATGGAGGTCTGCCCTTGCCTTGTTAGATCATAGATGGGTTGCGGCAGTCCTTTATGAGCGTAAGGTTGCACTGCGCATGGGTTCCTGGACTTCTGACCCCGGTACTATTATACCTGGGTTGCCGCAGGGATCTGCCTTTCCCCCAGTGCTCTTTAATGTCTACACCAGCAAAATCGCAGCTATTGAGACACCAGGTGTGGATAGAATCTTGACATTTGTAGATGATGTGCTGGTGTACAGACAGGGCAGAGACAGGGCCAGTTTGGCGAAAGACTTACAGGTGGCAGTAAACAGGGTGGCGGAGTGATGCAGGGACGCAGGGGCCATTATAAACCCCGTCAAGGCATCGGTTGTGTGGTACTCCCTGGATAACCGGATCGTCAAGGCAGACGTCTCGGTATTATGTTGAATGGATGTCCTCTTAGTCGAGAGAGTAAACTGAAGTACTTGGGTATCACCTTTGACAGGTGTTTGTCTTTTAAGGATTATGTGGAGGCTTTGGTGGTGAAAGCTGGTAGGGGACTTAATGCATTGAGGGCTATGGCAGCAACCGGGGTAGATCAGAGGATGCTGTAGAGCAGTGGTTCTCAACCGGTGGGGAATTCCCCCCAGGGGGGAATTTTAGGGTTTCCGGGGGGGGGGGGTGGATGAAGATCATTTCAAGATCGCGTTAATACAAGAACCGACTACTTGATATTGCTTTTCCCTTCATACTTTACAGTTATGCACGTCTCATCCTTCTAAAATTCATTTTATAAAGCAAGTAGACCCACAAATCACTTTTTATGTGGATGTCTAGACCTGTTTTAACATATTTACCTTCCATTTTTACGTATACTGTGTAGGGGTGGGGGATTTTTAGGTAGGAAATATGAAAGGGGGGGGGGGGGAATGACGTTCTGAAAATATGGTGAAGGGGGCTCCGGGCGAAATTCTTGATAGGAAAGGGAGGGGGGGAATGACGTTTCTAAAATATGGTGAAGAGGGGCACGGGCCAAAAAGGTTGAGAACCACTGCTGTAGAGACTCTTTCAGCAGTTAATAATTTCTGTCATTGAGTATGGTTTGGGGCTGCTGTCAGTATCAAAGAGCCAGATTGAAAGGTTGGAGCGCATACAGAATGCTGCCGTGCGGTTAATCCTGGGGTGCACAAAGGACACACCAATTATATGCATGATGCATATCCTGGCGCTACCAACAATGACGGATAGGCATAGGGTCCTTCAGGCCAATTGGTACCTGAGAGTTGCCGCAGACAGGGATCACCCGCTGCATGCAGCAATGGATATGGTTAAGGGTCATAGACTAAGACGAGGCAGGTCCTGGATGGCACAGGCAGAACTTTCTATAAATCAAGTGTGTGATCTAGAGACCATCAATCGTGAAAGAGAGTGGGTTGAAGTTCCGGAAGACATGACGGACTGGCACAATGTTATAATAACACTGGGTCGTGAGTGCAGAGAATGGGCAGCAGGCCGCACTGAGTTTGAAGTGCAACAGCTGATCCAGTGCAGCACACATCAAGGTGACATAGTCATCTACACTGATGGGTCAGTGGTGAGAAACAGACGTAGTGGCTGGGGCTTTATTGCAAAGGCTAATGGACGAGTCTTGAAAAAGGAGAGTCTGGCATATGAGACTACGACCTCCAGCATGAGAATGGAGGTGGAGGCAGTAACAGCGGCATTCCGGTGGCTAGAGGAGACTACTGCAACACACGTTGTATTCATTACGGATTCAAAGAGTATGCTTAGCAAGGTGGAGAAAGGAATGTTTCGTGTAAAATGGCTCTCGTCGCTTCATAGGTCACAGATCGTGAAAATTGTATGGATATTTTGCCCTGGCCTTGCGGGTGTACGGGGAATGAACAGGCTGATAGGCTAGCAGGGAATGCACCTCTTGGTGGTAGTTTGTCTATGGACAAGGGGAAGGTGGTCGTGCGCTTGTGGGACCAGGTGGAGAAGGCGGAGGAACAGATTGAGAATCCATATGTGGAAAGAATAAGAATGCGGGGGATCGGCAGGGGTTCTGGAAGAATCTCAAAACTGAGAGGGAAGACCAGGAAAACTTTTAATCAGATAGCGGTGGGAACGATTAATAGTATGACTCTTCGCTGGCTGTTGAACTAGGGGACGGAGCACGTATGGGAATGTCCTGAGTGCAGTGATGTCGGTTCTTGACTCAACTCAACTCAACTCAACTGGTGGAGGGATGACTGAGGATAATGATGATCATGATCCTTGGTATCATCATTATGTGTCATGTTGAGGGGCGTATGTGTTTATGTTCCTCCAGAAATATCTGACGTTTCTTATCTTAATAAGTTCAACTTCTGATCGTCTGCCGTGCCAATCTGTCAACCTGCTCAGCATTTCCTCCCTGTGTTGACCTCTGTCTCTAACACCCTCCATCTTCCCGGTTGAAACATTTTTTTTTCAGACTGGCCGGTCTCAATGTTTTGTATTCTTGTGGAGCGAGAATGGATGCAAGGAGTGAACAAGCAACAATATTACATCTTAACGGCTGAGTCCAAGAGGGTAAGAGTTAATAATATCACCCCTGGATATTAATAACCAATAACAGACTCTAGACAGCCAAATATCATAGAGATGATCCCTCGCCTACAGCCAAATATTATAGAGATGATCCCTTGCCTACAGCCAAATATCATAGAGATGATCCCTCGCCTACAGCCAAATATCATAGTGATGATCCCTCGCCTACGGCCAAATATAGAGATGATCCCTCGCCTACAGCCAAATATCATAGAGATGATCCCTCGCCTACAGCCAAATATCATAGAGATGATCCCTCGCCTACAGCCAAATATCATAGAGATGATCCTTCGCCTACAGCCAAATATCATAGAGATGATCCCTCGCCTACAGCCAAATATCATAGAGATGATCCCTCGCCTACAGACCACTCCTTTACAATGGATTTTTCATTGCGCTCGCTCGCTTTGAAGTCAAGCATAGTCTATAGATGTGTTAATACTTCTAGAAGCAGTGAACTGAATTTTGCGTGTGAATTAGCGTTCCCTATAACCAGTGCCCCTCGCCCTCAGGAGAACCCACTCCGACTTCAAAGGTACTTGTAATTTAAGTCCCAATGTCAAGGGCGAGAAGTTAACATTTTAGTTAACGTATTACTATTATTGTTTTAGTTCGCTCCCTTTTTACTCAAGCGTAATACATACACGTGATATTATAAATAGTGTAGAGTGCACTGGAGTGATTTTGCATGTGGATTAGCTTTCCCTGTTACCAGTGTCCTTCGCCATCAGGCGAACCCACTCCGATTTCAGAGGTTCTTGAAATTTACATCCCCAAGTCAAGGACGTGAAGTTAACATTTTAGACATTTTGGACTTCTCTGATCCATCCAGCCATGCTGATCTATTGTGTTAAAAATGTTACTGATCTAGTCATGGCTACCAATATTTTTAGACCCAATTGAATTCGCCTCTGATCTCAGCTCGCTGTAGAACGAACAGATCTAGACTGGATTAAAGCTGTAAATCCCCTCCTCTCCCCGTTGTGTCTCCACCTTGTCGCGGTGGGGGGGGGGGGGGGGGGGGGGGGGGAGCTTGCGTGTCCCAATGACCCCAAGAGCTAAGCCGACGGAAGCACAACTATGTGTCGGACAGGACTTGAGTTAGGGGCCAGACTAAGAGAGACACAACCTGCTGCTCTACAGGTAGACTTGGGATAGCAGTCAAAAGTTCAAATCTTGACTTGACTTGAAAAACAAAAATTCCAAATTCGGCCTCGTTCAACCTGCTTCTTTCGCTGTGGTTATTGATGAGATCCGTGGTTTTTGTGGGTTTATTCACCCTGATTCTTGTCTTGTGCGCTCTTACGAGTTGGTCCTGACCCGGACTGTTTATATTGGCTTTTGTGTCTGTGACGTCGCGGGGGGGGGGGGGGGGGCGCCCGCGGCAGCTATCCTTTGTGCCCGTCTCCTCTTGTGGTTTTCTTTGTTGGTGCAGGCTCCTGGCTCGTCTGGCTCGGCTGGGTGCAGTCCTTATAAGGACTTTTTATTTGGTCTGTTTGCCTCCTGTTTTGTGTATTGTCCATAGAAGCTTTTCGATGTCATTTTCCTCCCTGTACCTGTTTTTTATTTCGATAAATAGTTTGTTTCCTTTCGCAGTCTTCCTCTATGGACAGCCACGGGATGATCTCTCTCGTGTCATCTATATAGTACTCGAAGCCAGACTCAGGGTGATAGTGTGTATCTGGGTATTCTATCGGTTGCCCCCTGAGTCTCCTGGGCATCTTCTTTTCTTTTTCTCTCCAGCGCATTCTGAATTCCTTGCGCCCGAGTTCCTGTCTAATTGCCTGCAATTTTATCGATCCTAGGCACTCCTCCAGGGAGAGTCCGGGTGGGTATTCTGTACCGCCTTCAGAGGTCTGGTGGGATAATGTTTCTCTCTTGGATTTCTTGGGCGTTGCGGTTGGGCTGTTGGCCTTAGCTTGCGGTTCCGGCTGGGTATTTTGCTAGGTTTCATCTTGCGGCTTGTCTGCGTTCTCTTGCATAGCTACTGTTGGTTTATTTCAGATTACTTCCATTTCAGCTTTCAGCAGCTCTCTCTCTGCTTTAAGGTGCGTAGCATTTCTTCGTTTTCCTTCTTCATCTCGATCACATGTTCCACTTCTTTCTTGATGTTTTGCTGGATCTCCTTTATTTCAGCAAGCAGCTTTTCATTGTCGCTGGTCGGTGCCGGTGTTTGAAGAAGCTTGATTTGCTTTTTTAGCTCATCTATCTGGTCTTGCAGTTGAGATTTTCCGCCTGTGAGCTGCCATGGCTGTCTCGCACCTCCGCATTGCGTCCTTATATGGTGGCTTTGTTTTGATGGCGAACTTTAAGACGTCTCTGTGTCTTTGGAGGTACGGACAGCCCAAGTATCTTGCTCCATGCTTGCCCAGGCAGTTAGCGCACTTTCTTTTGTTGCCGGGTGCTCGGAAGTCCGTGTCCAGCTTGATCAGCGGACACTCCTTGAAGGCGTGGGGATCGGCGCAGTACCGGCAGATTTCCGTCTTACTGCGACATGCTGCTTTGCTGTGGCCGGCCCTCTGGCATCTGGAACATTGAGTAATCCTTGGTATGAATCCTTCAGGTTGTTGTATTTTCTTGTCTATCGATACCTGGCGTGGTATCACCGCCAGCGTGGTAGGGATCTTTGAGTATGTCAGGATCCGCTCCGCCTTCAAGATTCGGATGTTGAGATTCTCTTCTTGTAGCTGCTTCGTGATTTGTTCGTCTGACAGCTCCACTTGAATACGCTTTACAACCCATCTGACTGTTTTTGAGTCGGTGTTTCCGACTCTGGTGTCTTTCTCCTTCTACTCAGCTGTGTTGGCTCTTGTGTGTAGTGGGTTGTCGTCGATCTTCCTCGTGGTGGCTTCAGTAGTAACTGTAGTTTCAGGTTCTTTGTTGCAGCTAACATGAAAATTCTCTCCGTCTATCCTCTTTGCGGCTTTGTCAGCTCCCACGCTGCACAACTTGGGTACCGCGTGTCTTTTGGTGTTCTTGTCACGTGCCATTTTCCCCCGTATCAGGCTTCTTGACTTGTTCAGGTGACTTGTCTTGTTAGCGCTCGCAGTTGCGAATGATGCACCCGCGAATTTCAAATCAGGCGTACGAAGCAGAAATTCTTGGTCCGGACACATACTCTAAGGCTCTCAGCTGAGAGATATGGTTGAACGCCTCTAAGCTATAAGCCCTCGGATGTGAGAGCCGAGCCGATACTCACCTACTGCAAAATGGAGGTGAAATGCTGAGCACGCTACATGCATAGTTTAGTTACCTGTTCGATGGCCCTCAGCTGGGGGATATGAGGGGTCCCCAGATGACAGGGTCTGGCTGTTACTCGCTCACAAATGCATAGAGGTAAGGTGCTGAGACGGCAGCACGTGTAGCCTACCTCGTGAGCAGTTACTGAAGGTGGAAAAAGCGCCCCAGTCGCACGCAATGGTTAATATGAAAGTCTATATCTATACGCATACAGTGAGCGCAGACAAAGGTGGAAGATGTCTCGTTTACACGAAATGGAACGCTTGGCTAGCGAATCCATTACGTGGAAGCCCAGAGTGAAAGCTTTCTGAGTGGATGTCGCTAGCAGTCTGTCCGTCCCTGATTTGTGCGCGAGCGACCAGTAGCAAAAGAAATGCCCAATACGTGGGAGTGAGGGATTAAAGCAGCCATGAGCAGGACGTGGCAATTCCTCGGGTGAGCCCAGTCTCAGAGCAATATGTGCCGGCTCTGCAATTATGGAAGCCTCCTTGGATAGCGGAGAATGCCCATGGTCTGCCACTGCCTTCCCTTGAGGGTTAACCGTGATGTCTCTGACCGTTCTACTTTGACCAGCTGAGATGTGGGCGACACCACAACAGTAAGAGTCAAACGTCCCTCGAAACTCGAGGAAGGCTAACCTCAGTATTAAAAAAATGCCCACCGAAATCGGATGTGCCGGCCTACGGGTGGCAAATAAAAACTGGCACTACGCAATTACGTCCGAGTGAAATGTCGATCGTGCCGGGAACAGCTCCGACTAACTAGTCTTCCGAATGTAACAGAACAGCTCTGACTAGCTAGTTTTCTGATTGTGCGTCGTGCTTGGAACAGCTCTGAATATCTAGTCTTCCGAATGACCTTCATGTCCGGAACAGCTCTGACTAGCTAGTTTTCCGAATGTCCATCGTGCCCGGAACAGCTCTAACTATTTTGTTTTCCGGGCACAGCGACTAATCACATGTCCGAAACGAAAGCTCGCTGAGTGAATACCATCTGCAATCCGACCGTCCCTGGTTTGTGCGGGGAGCGGCACGTAGCGAACGAAAGGCCCAATACATTGAAGTGAGGAATTAAAGCAGCCATGAGCAGGACGTAACGATTCCCTCGATTGAGCCCAGCACCAGAGCGCTATGTGTCGGCTCTGCAACTATGGAAGCCGCCCTGGATGGCGGAAAATGCCATGGACTGTCCCTACCTTCCCTTGAGGGTTGATCGTGAAACATTCGACCGTTCTAACTTGACCAGCTGGGATGTGGACGGCACCACAAAAGTGTCAGTCCCCCAGGATTGCTAACCTGGTGAAAAATGCACGCTAAAGTCGGATGTGTTGGCTTAAGGGTTTCGGCCCATGGGTGCCTAACCAGACACAGCAATTACATCTGAAAAAACACTCCGGATTAACGAAGAAGAAGAAGAAGAAGAAGAAGAAGAAGAAGAAGAAGAAGAAGAAGAAGAGACGAGGGTTGCGGCGGCGGCAGAAGAAGAAGAAGAAGAAGAAGAAGAAGCAGAAGAAGAAGAAGAAGAAGAAGAAGAACGTTTTTAAATCACGAAGGGTGACGGACTCAAGCATAAACAAAGGGGAAACAACCTCTCCCTTGCAACAACTACACTATGTGACATTATATCAACTGACCGCTTTGACTTTACAGAATAGGAAACAATCCGCAAAGCATTACTAAAATCAAGGCCGTGTTTAGCAATTACTGTCACACAAAAGGGCTAGACTGGCAGCTGACATTTTGTTTGGATGTTTTTAAATGTAGAGAGGCCAGCTTTGTCAAACATTAAAACAGAGTTTGGATGTTTTGGCTGGATGGCAGCGAAAACAATGATCAGTGTGAAAGGTGCATGTTGTAACGTATGTTATATTATTTCAGTGTCAACGCGTCTTCAGAATTAAGAATGGCGTAGTAGAATAATATATTGGAGATGGTTAGCAAGTCCTCAGTATTCACAGAACAGGGTAGCTGTTCATCACATGGAACCATTCCTATTAATAATGTTTATTTATTTATCGATCAACCATTCGTCTTCCCAAATATACTTTTTCTTCTTTCTCGTCTGCTTCTTGCTCTGAGTTTCACAGGAGAAAGATTTATTCTTTCTTGGAAATTTATTCCCATTAACGTCAGTCACAAGATTAGGAGCTTTTTCCGTTAGGCGCGTGCACCGGGTGGCTGAATCACCAATAAAAACGAGAACTAGACGGTAAAATTTATTTCAACAAGATCACAAGTATCAAACTGGACGCTGCGACTAAAGCATTCGTCAGCGTGCGCGTGCGCGCGCGCGCGCACACACACACACACACACACACCACCTGGTGGTGAAGGATGGAATTTCCTCTAGATATAGATGTTAGCCACGATAACGCATTCGTGGCTGTTGGGCAACACAAGTGGTGGTCATTAAAAGATGGCGAGCCAGTTGGTGGGGCGGCTATCTCTATAAAATACCTCAATAGTCTGTGACATGGTCAGCGGCTGGTAAGAGCCGCCATAAAACCTCTCATCACACCCGCCACTTGCTGTCTTGCAGGGTCTGCCCTTTAAGACAAAGTCTACTGCTGTCAAACCATACACAAACCAGCGAGTAGCAAGAAGGCTACATTGCTGTATTTACCCCTTGTAAAACACACCTCTCTATAAATTCAATAGTTAACCACCTTAATGCGGGATCCATGAAAACGCCTGGTCCGGTAGATAGCATCAATTGCTACATGTGATATCCGGTCGTCATCAAGCCCCTATATGCAAATGAAAAGCTACAAATATCTTGAACATTGGTTTATAGAATGTCAGAATATTTATACAAAACGGATAGCTGGAGAACATCGAGATTGAAATGGATAAACTATGTGTCAGTGTATTAGGAATTAGTGAAATGTGATTGCGAGGTGCGGAGGAAAAATATATATACATAATCACAGAATTAATTACCCGGGAGGAAAGGTTTGAAAAAAAGAAGAGTTAGTATAATGTTGTTTAAAGACACGAGACTCGACTACAATGCATTAGGTGTTATACCAGATGGCTCGGTATTTTCCCATGAGCGCGCTGCCAAAATGGTCTCGCCGAGCACGAACTCCATAGCTCCGGCGACGACACTCAGGGTCTCCGAAAAAAATTGCAATCGTGAATCGAATGATGAAATTCCCATAATTTGGCCTACTATTTTTATCAAAAGAGTGCAAAGACAGTTAAAGATTGTGGACAATCTTAGATAAAGAGCTACTAGTGAACCTCCACTGTAAACCTCTGGATATCTCTGAACTCCAGGCCTATGCACCAACAGCAGATGGTACAGAAGTACTTCAAGTAGATATAGCAGCATCGTATACTCTATTTTGCAGAACGTCGCTTCTATCACAACCCACCAGAAATATTCTCGATCCTTCGCCATTTGTCCTGTCTCTCACATTTTTTGTACCCTCGCCTGTATATTTCGATGAACGAAATTCGAATGGCTTTAAATTGAAACTATGTGGTGTGGTGACTTCGGTTACAGAGATAAGGCTGTCGTGGGATATCCTGTACCACACCTCGGACGCCAGCGAGCTCTGTGCTCGTTTGATAGTACCGCCTTGCACGTCTTCTACAATTATTCCCAGGATGTACACCACGGATAAATGGCCATCACTGGCCTACACCAAAATGACAGAAAATCTCGGAGTTGGTGACCCCTTAAGAGGTGCGGTGATCGGAAACGCATCTGACACTCATCAGCACAACCCAAATCATGAGTAAATGATGTCCGTCGAAATTCTCCCTACTAAATTGACAAAGTGGTTCTTATAACCGACAAATTAAATCGCTACTAGATGACCTTTTCAAATGTCCACTGAACGAAAATCCTAATAAATGACAACTTGGTTCAAACGTCCACGACGTGCAGTAAACGAAATACCGGTGATGCTAGAAATTTTTCAAAAATCATTCTTCGGGTGCATGTCTCTGAAAACTAAGAAAGATAGTGACTGTCCCCGATGTTTAAGAAAGGGGTTCAAAAAGCAAGAGGACCGACTTCATTGCCACGAATGATCCCGTACGGCCTGCCGAAAGCGTTGCACAAAGCACGAACTCCGTAGCTCCAGCAACGACCCCTAGAAGTCTGCAAGAAATTTGCATTCGTGAACCGAACGAAGTAGTCCGGAATCGAACCCACAACCTTCGGAGAGCGAGGCAGACGGGGGGGGGGGGGGACCACTTCTTCACGCAGACTCCCATGTCCCTGTTTTGCAACATGACAGCCTCAGCAATTACATGTCCCCGTTGTGCAACACGGCAGCCCCAGCAATTACATGTCCCCGTTGTGCAACACGACAACCCCAGCAATTACATGTCCTCGTTGTGCAACAAGACAACCCCAGCAATTACATGTCCCCGTTGTGCAACACGACAACCCCAGCAATTACATGTCCCCGTTGTGCAACACGACAACCCCAGCAATTACATGTCCCCGTTGTGCAACACGACAGCCTCAGCAATTACATGTCCCCAAGCACGTAGCTGGAAAATTTCAGAGTGACTGCCAAATGGCAAACTGCTTAACTAGCAAAATCATGTGGTGGCCTCACTCGACCGCTCAGTGTGTGGGCGTCATCAAAGTCTAAAATCTGCGAACTTCAACCATGTGGCTCTCAAAGGTACAGTCTGGGGTGTATAGGAATCGTAATATACGGAAGCGAGGTTAAGCAGCCAGGCGCAGGGCGTGACGATTCTTTGGGTGAGTTCAGTATCAAAGCGTCATGTGTTGGCTCTGTTCTCCTTGGATAGTGGGGAATGCCAATGGTCTGCCTCTGCCTTCCTTTGAGGACCGACCGGCCTGCAAATGGCTGTTCCTAACGGGCCAGTGATGTATCAACTGTGGGTAGAGGGACAAAGATGACGTTAATATCTATTGACCACGAAGAGTCCTACGAAAATCCATGAAGACCTACTCGATCAACAAATCCCGCAGAAGTCGGACGGTTGACCGAAATGTGCAAATATCACGATTCTGTTGTAAAATGACAACAAGATTACGTCCAAATACACTCACATACACAAAACTTTGGGATGAACGACGACGAACAAGAAAAAGATTCTTCCTCGTAGAAAGTTCTATAGAAACTATCTTCTATAGAAACTTATCTTCTATAGAAATTACAATATAGATTTTCTAACACTGTTTACAAAAGCAATTAAAATCAAGGAGATTTTCCACACTTTCTAAGCTATGCAACAAACAACAGCAACGTTTCAAATTCTCTTCAAAATGAACGATGATTAATCAAAGTGCACACGAGTTTGAATTGCACACCTGTACTTTTGTGTTTACAGAAGATTTGTCGAAGATGTACCTCTAATTTGAATACCACAACAAGCGCATTTAGAGTCTGAACTCAACCGTGAAACCCGCCGAAGGGAAACAGAGCAGAGCGAAAGGTGAAAACAAACTGAACGATTCAACATGAGAACGCCCAAAGCCCAGATTATGAGAGAAAGATTACATTGAAACTAAAATAGGTTTATGTCTGACAACGCTGAAACAGCACAGAAAATGTTCTAAACAACCATTTTGAATCGACGCATGCATAAACATACCCGGATAAGTAGGTTCATGGCAACCGGATTCACTGCCGGTATAGTTTCTGAACTGAAAGTGTTCATCCTTGTTTCGTTTTATGAACGTATGTGAGTGCACATCATAGCAATTCACACGCAGACCTTCGGGAACAGAACGTTCGCGTGTGACAGGGGTAAGTACTCAGTTCTTTCAGTTTTTCTTAGTTGTTTTTTTATTTTATTTCGGGTGTATAGGTAATACATATGTTCTTTATTTGTCGGTTGTCCCTCCTCTATTTTGTTATATATTGGTACTGAACATTTTCTTTCTGTACTTGAAATTCATAGGTGCTCAATATTTTCTTTTCTTTCAGTTATTTTATTTATTTATTTATTTATTTAATGGAAGAGTTTACAATATTTCCTCTGTTTCGTAAGTGCATTGGTTCTCAATAGTTTCTTACTTTTTAGTCGTTCTTCCTGTACCTTGTTTTAACAAGTAAACAGAAAATAAAGCATCATTTTACATAGCTTGAGGTGTATTGGGTGTATGGTTCTATCCCCCATATTTTTATGAACCAATCGGCACTCAGATAGCCATGTGATTAAGGTCATGCCATCTGTTTTTACTTCCCAAGACGCTTCCTGTTACCCATTTGAGGCTGGTTGACCTGGAAGTCATAATTTCACAATTTTAAGTCACCATTGTCCATCGTCTTCTATTTTCAGAATTTTTCATATTCTCATATCTATAGTCAGAATTTTCCGAAAAACTCTCCGGATGAACGTAGACGAAGAAGAAGAAGAAGAAGAAGAAGAAGAAGAAGAAGAAGAAGAAGAAGAAGAAGAAGAAGAAGAAGAAGAAGAAGAAGAAGAAGAAGAAGAAGAAATGCACATATCATTGCAACACTGGAAATAGATATTGCGGATATATCGAGGGCAACAAATGATTGCTTGTTGTATGGTGACATATTACTTGATGAACATTCTCAATTACGGCTGTTAGCATGGGGCATCCAGTATGGAACTGGCCGAAATGAAGTAGACGATGAGTTACTGACATGTGAATAACAAGTTCCCTACAGAGCGTTCGGCACCCGCGCCCTTCATCTTCTGCTGGAAGATACCATGTGTTTTTGGACGTTTGTCTAGTGATGTGACGTCGATTCTTCGTCGTAAGCAAAGCATGGACCTTATACCACATCCCTAATAATGTCATCATTATTCGCCACGCCGATAAACGTGGGCGAACATGATTGGCCATCTCCCACAATCATCAGAGTCCTGGCCGAGTCCTGGATTTTTATGTGTTCTTATTCCAATTAAGTCAAACCCCATATAAGTATTTATCTCTTTGGATATCCCTTGCTCCTTTCCATCAACTGTGTCAGTAATCTCGTAGTTTTCAAGTTTCTTTCTATCATAATGTACCAGATATACCTTGACAATCTACTTATAATTTCTCTAATTAATCTACTGTTTTTATTTGTTTCTTAAAGTGCTTTCACATATATTTTTCTGTCCGTCTATGGTATGCTTTGCATTTTCTTCAGAAACCATGTCCACTGCCATTAGATGTTCTTTTTTTCTTTTTCAGATCGCCTGCTTATGGTCAATGTTTCACTTGCATACAACAGTATAGGTTCTATTCAGCACCTCATTATTCTTATGCCTATTAGTATTATCCCTTACAGTGAAAACTCAGCTACCTCTACGCTTAACTGCAGTTGTAACAACACCGCCGCAGAACAAGCAGAGCTGGAAGCTTTTAATCATCAGAAGGGTTCCCTCTCGCCGAAAGTTTGGGCCTCTTTACCTTCTTTGCACCCTTAGAGGGCAGACCCGTCTTGGGCATGACTCCGGGAGTATTTCTCCTGCCGCGTATTCATCTTTAAGACGTTGGTTATCGTACATATCCCGTATCGACATCGCTAAGTTTGACATCGGAAATTACATTATAATGCTACCCAGAATCCGCCCCACCCTCGGAGGGTGAACATTAGGCACCTGGTGCATCTACAGCAAATCTAGGTCATGCGTCACGGTCCATGTGATTATAGCCAATCCGAAATAGATTATAGTAAGCTGAATTTCCTCTCGTAGTTACGGATTAACGATTTGCTTTTAACTTTTCATACTTGAAAAATAAATCGATATTTGAGACATTATCTGTTGGTTAGGGTTGTAATCCTCAACTGAACTGTTGCATAAATTAATCAGTAGAATATGGAAGACCGGCGAAATGCCAGCAGACTAGAAAGAAGGCGATCTGGTGAAATTGCCTAAGAAAGGAGAGCTGCTGGAGTGTGAACATTGTCATTATAGAGGAATGGTGTTATTGTCAGTTCCTGCGGACATATTCAGCAGGATCATAGAGATTAAGAAACGCCTTGACAAAAACACTTAGGTATCACCATGCAGGCTTCCGACCAAACATATCCTCCATTGACCAGATCATGAATAATAATAGAGCAGAATATTGATTAGAATTCGCCAGTTCATAATGGGTTTGTGGGTTATGAAGAGACCGTGGCAGTATTGATTGGGAATCCGTTGGAAGTGGGTGTGGCACCATGAGAACCTACAAGTGATCAATAATTGAATAAGAGAAACATGTATAAGGATATGAAATGTAGAGTTCATCATGGGAAAGAGTTAGCAAACACATATGACATAAAAAAAAAATAGAAATGCGACAGGGATGCCTTTTGCCACCATTATTATTCTTACATTATAACTCTTATATACTGGATTATGAAGACAGCAATAAATGCCGATAGAAATGGAATTCACTTGACTATGACACAGCCGATTGTCTTCTTCTGCGTTCATCCGGAGTGGTTTTTTTTTTCTTTTTCAGAAGTAATTGAGGTGTGTCTGGTTAGGCACCCATGGGTCAATACCCTTAAGCCAACACATCCGACTTTAGCGTGCATTTTTTTAACCAGGTTAACAGCCGACTGAATATTTGGACTTCGATGGGCGACAGTGTATTGCACCCCCCCCCCCTCTCTCTCTCTCTCTCTCTCTCTCTCTCTCTCTCTCACACACACACACACACACACACACACACACACACACACACACACGATATCAGCTGCAGGATAAACTAAACACACATGATGAGAGATCACAACAATTAAGTCTAATACTTCATAAGGAAAAGGCAAAAATAATAAGATTAAAACATGAAAATAACATCCCCATCTTCCTTGGTGAAACCCTATTTCAAGAAGCTGAATCATAAACCTTTTTATGTAGTAAAGTAGACAAACACGGCGAAATAGATAGAGATAATAAAATAAGAATCTAAAAGACTAGAGAAGCATTTAAATCACTAGGAAATGTGTGGAAGTGGAAAGAAAATAAATTTAGAATATTTAACTCCAGTTGTAAATCAATACTAATATATGGATCAGAAACACGGAGATCGATTGACAGAATTAATCATAAAATATAAACATTGGTTAACAGGTGACTGTGCAGAAGAGCGGGACTAAAATGGCAGGACAGAATCACCAAAGTAAAGCTTGTCAAGAGAGCCAAACAAATGCCAGTGAATTAAGAGGTGAGGATAAGACACTGGCCCTGGATAAGACACTGGCCCTGGATAAGACACGCACACACACACACACACACACACACACACACACACACAGAAAACCTGACGATAACTAGACAAATCTTTATCTGGAACTCTCGGGGCGAACGAAATAATGGGAGACATAACAACACAGGTAGATGAGGATTAATTGTTTCAGTGCCAATGGATAATATATCGCCACATATTAACCTCCCATGTGGACAGAAGGACGTTATATCGCAATATTAGGGTCATCGTGTTATTTGTTTTATTTCGCGGTACCTCCCACAATTCCAATGCTCATTGAACGGAAATGTTTATTATAATATTTGTCATTTGATTGTGTACCGTGTTTGGTGCAAACCTACTTTTTGTTTGCACTGAATCGGTTACATTTTTTTAAATTAGCATATCCTTTACAGGACTTAGCTGTCAACACCAGCATCTTTCAGCTGTATGTTGATCTCTTGGCAAGATTACGCTCAGTAGTTTGCCATTGCTTTCTGAGCGGCCGGCTCACATACCCCGCAAGTTACTGATGCGATTCGAACCACTGCTGATTTGAACCGTCATCACGTTACCTGACGAGAGTATACGAGATTACGGAGAAAAGTCATAACCTCTAAGCCACGAAGCCGGCGAATAGGTTACATACTGATGATAAACATGTTGAGAACATGCTCAGTGCTGCGGGAGATAGAACAGGATACGGTGGCTTGACGTGAGTTGATAGAACTTAGAAGCCCTATACCCCAAGGGTAAATAAAGAGTAACTGAAGTTCTTGTTACTTGTGTGTAGATTGAATGACTATTAAGCTCGCCATTGTAATCTTGTATTTATCTTTCATCAACAGACAATCTCAATGGCCAACTCAGATATTAAGATAATATACTTCAACATCCCAGGACGGGCAGAAGTCTCTCGTCTGGTTCTTGTATACTCAGGAAAACTGTTCGAAGACGTTCGAGTAAGTCTGGCGCAGTGGCGTGACATTAAACCCAACACGCCATGTGGTACTTGCCCGGTGTTGGTACTCGACGGAAAAATGTACTGCCAAAGCAAAGCAATCGCCGCATTTTTAGCCAAAGAATTTGGATTATATGGAAAAACAAACCTTGAGAGACTGCAGATTGACCAAGTTATGCACCTAATGGAAGACTTCATTCAGGAGTACGGCAGTCGCTATTTCTTTGTGACGGATGAGGCCAGAAAAGCAGAAGGTGCCAAGCTGATGCGGGAAGAAACCGCGCCAAGGTTTCTCGGCTATTATGAGAAACTGTTGAAAGACAATGCTACTGGTTATCTAGTTGGAGACAGTATATCATTAGCGGATCTGACCGTGTTTGACATGTGCACTGGCTTTCTAAGTTACTTCGTCCAAGAATGGATAGAGAAATTCCCTTTAGTGAATCAGCTTGTGACAACTATAGGCAGCAATGACAGAATCCGTGCCTATAAGGAACAGAGAAAATGAATTGCCCAGTGTATATCCACATTTGGTATACTATTTATTTATATATTATTCAACCTCAAGAGCCCGTTTCAAAAAGTCTTACTGATTGATTGATTGATTGATTGATTGATTTAGGAACCGACATCACAGCATTCGGGACATTCCCATAAGCGCTCCGTCTCCATCCTCAGTAGCCAGCGAAGAGTTCCAACACTAATAGTTCCAGTAGCAATCTGATTATATGTCCGTCTCGCCTTTCCTCCGAGCGCCGAGCGTCGGCCAGATCCCCTCGTCACACCTCGTTGTCTCATTCTTACCAGACCATGGTGCTCCATCTGCTCCTCCGAGGTGTACACGTGCTCCCACAAGGCCGCAACCACGTCTGCCTTGTCATGCATCAATACTCCACCAAATTTTGCCGAGCCAGCCAACCTGTCCGCCTGTTCATTCCCCAGCACATCGGCATGCCCAGGAGAAAAGATCCAGGTGATGCTTACTACCCGTGACCTCCGAAGCGAAGCAAGCCACTCTGCACGAAGCCTACCTGTTCTCACCCTTCTCAGCATGCTTTCTGAGTCAGTTACAATCACAATGTGTGTATGTATCGTGTTTTCTATCCAGCGGAAAGCTGCACTGACCGCCTCCACCTCCATTCTTAAGTTAGATGTAGTGTTATCATACGCCAGGCTCTCCTGCACCAAACGCCGACCATTAGTTTTTGCCAAGAACCCCCAGGCACTTCTCCTACCTCTCAACACTGACCCATCCGTGTAGATAATCACATCACCCGGGCGAGAATTTTCCTGAATTAGTTGCTGAATTTCCACTTCCGTGGCCCCTGCTGGCCACTCCCTGCACTCCCGGCTCAATGTTATTACAACTCTGCACAAGTATGACTGCACGGCTGGCACTCTGACCCACTCCTCTCCTCGCCTGATGTTCTCCAAGGGGCACACCTGTCTGATCGTATCCTCCGCCTGAGCCATCCATGATTTCCATCTTATCAGTCTCTGACCCTTAACTACATCCAGCGCCTCATGCAACGGGTGATCTGTGTCTGCAGCTACTCTGAGGTATGCCTTCGCTTGCATCACCTTGTGCCTACTAGCAACAGTAGGAAGACCAAGGATGTAACGCATACACACTACTGGAGTGTCTCTGGTGCATCCCAGAATGACCCGCATCGCTTCATTCTGTATGCGCTCTAATTTCACCAGCTGACTCTTTGAGACAGTGAGCATTCCTAGTCCATAATCAATCACTGAGAGGATCAAGTGCTGGTATAGTATAGTGTGAAGAGCATTCTCTGCTCTGTGTCCATTGCAGCCATAGTTTTAAGTGCATTGAGTCCCTTTTGAGATCTTGTCACAACCGTCTCCACATGGTCCTTGAAGGACAGACTCCTGTCAAATGTGATTCCCAGATACTTCAGTTTGTTCTCTCTGTTGACGCTTCTACCATCTATCGTGAGGCTTGGGGTATCATCTCTCACAATCCTATTGTCCAGAGAGCACCGCAACACCGCCGCCTTTTCCGGGTTGATGACAGCACTCATTTCAGTGCACCAGTCAATCACTTTGTCCACTGTCACCTGTAGCTCCTGGGCTGTTTGATCCCTATTTCTCCCCTGCCTGTATGCAAGAATATCATCTGCAAATGTTAGAATCCTTCCAACCCCTGGTGCTTCTAGGTATGCAATCTTGCTCGTATACACATTAAAGAGCACCGGTGAGATTGCAGATCCCTGTGGCAGTCCCGGGGTTAAAATATGTGGCTCTGAGGTCCATGCGCCTAGACGGAGAGCAACTTGACGAGAATGCAGGACGGCTGCTATCCAGTTCACCAACCAGGGATTGACCCCCTTCTCCATAAGTGCGGTCATCAAAATATCATAGCGAACTCTATTGTACGCATCTTCGAGATCAAGCGCTGCCGCCATCGTTTCCTGTCTACTCTGGAACCCCTCATAAACGTCAAAGGCAAAGGTGGCTGCATTTGACCAGGTATCTTTTCCTGGCCTGTAGCTCCCCAGGCCTCTTGGAAGAAGCTTCTTACTGAATGAGTGTACATGTGTCCGTCGCTATACTGAGCCTTATTGATTGAGCCCCGTGTCTTAACTTTATTGACTGAAGCTTGCTGATTTAGCCTATCTGGTGAAACATCCCTGACTGCACTGATTGGTTGAGATTGCTTGACTGAGCCTCGTTAACTAACTCTTCTTGACTCAGCCTCCATGACCTTTTGTGAATCTTCTTGAATGAGCTTTCTTCACCGCCTCTTTAGATGAATCCTTGACTGAGCCTCTTTCATAGTTTTTAGATGCACTAATTTGACTGGGCTTCCATGACTGAGCTTACATGACGGAACCTCCTTGACTGATCCTCCATAAGAGGATCTCTTAGACTGAATCTCGTTGACTCGATCTTCTTTGCTGAGCCTCCTTAAGTCAATCTCAGTGACAGAACTAATTGATTGAAACTAACAAAACCTCCTTGACTGAATCTCGCTGACATAATCTCTTTAACTGAATCTTCATATGTAATATTTCTTGGTTGAATCTCCTTGACTTATTCTACTTAGTTGAGTTTCTTTGACTGAACCGACGTGACTTAATCGCATTGACTGTCGCGTTTTAATGCATATTCTTTTGTTGTCCAAGATTAACTTCATAAATGATATAGGAATGAAATAACGTGTAAGAGGAAAGAGAGAAGGAGGGCAGAATGTCAGACAGGCCTGCGTGCCCAATTCTTAACCCTTTGAACATAAAATTTGTTCGTTCGTTCTTTAACTAACTTTCCTTGACTGACCTTCCTTAACTGTATACGATGCTTCACTGAGTTGATAAACTGAATCTCCTAGACCAGTGGTTCTTAACCGGTGGGGAATCCTTTCCCCTCCCCCCCCCCCCATTGGGGGAATTTTAGAGTTTCCGGGGGGGGGGGGGATTAAGATTATGTCAAGATCGCGTTAATACAAGAATCGATTACTTAATATTGTTTTCCCCTCCATATTTTACAGTTATGTACTTCTCACCCTTCTTCATTTTATAACGTAAGTAGACCCGCAAATCACGATTTATGTAGACGTTTAAACTTGTTCTAGTATGTGTTATTAAATTTAGTTTCCATTTTTACGTATACTGTGTAGTAGCCCGGGGGAGGGGGGATTTATAGGGAGGAAATACGAAAAAGGGGGTGGGGGGTGGTGGGAATGACGTTCTGAACATATGATGAAGGGGTGCACGGGCCAAAAAAGGTTGGGAACCACTGTCCTAGACTGATCATTATTGACTGAATCTCGTCGAATTAAACCCTATAAGCGATTTTTATGACAGGCCGTAATTAACCGAATTTCCTTGACTGAACTTCCTTACCTGAACCTCCTTGAATAAATCTGATGTAGACTAAGCCTCTTTGACTGAGCCTCCAACTTCTCGAGTTGTGACCAACTAGAAAGACGGGGTTCAAACAACAGCTTAACTGATCCCTTTTGACTGAATAAGATTGTCTAAATATTATTGAAATATTGAGCACAACCCACTACTGGCAACGCCGATCGCATTCTGGTATGAACCTAAGGCCTATCCACGTCAATATGGAAGCACTATACTCGAGTTTCGCCCTCATTTGAGCTCGTCAGTAGTGCATATCCCTGACCGAATCCGGAAACAGTCCCGGATCACGCGTGTGAAGCGGGTGTGTAACCACGCGGCACACACTGGACACACCAAATTATCACAACAGAATATCACAATGCTACCCATCGTAGGCTATGCTCAATATTATTATTATATAAATAATATAATATAAACATAAATATTATTGACTGATTCTGGATGACCGAGTCGCTTTTCTGAGCCTGTTGGCAGAATCTCCTTAAAGTGTGTCTGACAGACCGGGGCATCTTTTTTGAGTTCGTCCGCTTTGAACTCAAGCGTAGACCATACACGTGATACTACTTCTAGTGAACCGGAGTTATGTTAGCGTGTTGATTAGCTTTCCCTATTACCAGTGTCCCTCGCCATCAGACGAACCCACTCCGACTTCAGAGGTACTTGTAATGTACATTTCTAAGCCAATGACGAGAAATCAACATTTTAGTCCAACTGATCGGTGTAGGGGTTGAACCCGCTACCTCGCCATCAGCACACCGGAAGTTTAAGAGCGAGCGTTTTTATGTATTCGGTCATGCTAATCTCCAGTCTGATAGTTAACTTGCTGTCTGTTCGTTGTTCCATGTCTCAAACCCACAATGTTCATTTGTTCAAATGCTCATTTGTTAACTTCTTCGGTGCCATCTAACCAAGTGTTCCCTAAATATTATTTTAACCCTTTTGTCATGTACAGTATTTTCTGCTGTGATCAAATATGCTTCACATTCATTATTTGCCCAAATACACGTAAATTATGTTAACACTATAACGACCTACGTTTTTTGATATTGTATAGTATACACCTCTGTGTGTGTGTGTGTGGGGGGGGGGGGGGGGAAGAGAGAGAGAGAGAGAGAGAGAGAGAGAGAGAGAGAGAGAGAGAGAGAGAGAGAGAGAGAGAGAGAGAGAGAGAGAGAGAGAGAGAGAGATAGAGAGAAAGAGAGAGTCTTGTTATCCTCATTATAATGTCTTAACGATGGCCACCTTAATATGTAGGCGTTTTAATCCTTTTTTTTTACTTGCACGCATGCACGTACACACACATGTCTGCCTGTCAGTGTTTGTGTGTGTGCTATCACACAACACGACATGACTACACAGAAGACTGTAAATGAATGGACAGAGAAATACATATGAATGTAATCACAACACAGACATGTGTCAAGGTTCTACAACAGATTTAATCTCTCTAGCTATATAGCGTCTAAACATTGTGTGTCCAAGTCTAAAACAGATAAATCACATGACACCTTGTATAAATCTGTAGAGTTAGATCACATGACTATATATATATATATATATATATATATATATATATATATATATATATATATATATATATATATATATATATATATATATATATATATCGCTCACCGGTATGCATCTTTATATAAAATGCCAAGGTAGATAATGCCATCATAATGCTGCGGGTGGGAAGTGTCAGGCTGTCACATAGTATAGGTCATGGCTAATGGAATGAGGTGGGCAGTGTCTTTCCCCGCAGCCTTTCCTACACATACAACTGCCAAAACAATTCTCAAAATTATGTGTTAACTAAGTTAATGTATGAGCCTGAATCGATATCCCATTCATCGGCTTCTTCTTCTTCCTTTTATCTGTCATCTACTGCCTATCCTATAGTACCTTATACTGTAGGGCAGGGGGATCTCGAGCCTGAGGTATTAAGGCCGCCTGGCCGGTGCAGTCGCTGCGAAGTGTGCAGGTTAGGATTTTCTCATTGAAAACCAGCTCCTCACTAACTTAGGCCAACCACTCTTATCTTTCGCCATCACCGGCAGCTTCCCTTTTCCCCCCGTATCTTCCAATATTATTTTCTGTCTCAAATTCTCTGCTTCCCTTGCTTGGGTCTTCCTCTCTTTATTTTACCTTATGGGTTCTATACAAGAGACTTTCTAATGATAATAGTATCAGTGTTAATATATGTGTCCAATCCAGCATCAGTGACTTTCACCACATCTGTTGGTGATTGGTTGAATCTTTCAGCTAAAGTTGTATACAGGATGGGGCGGCCATTACCATGATAACCAACCTTAGTTGCTTCTTTCGACATGAGTCTTGGGTTGCAGTTTTCTTTTCTCTGCTTCCCTCTTAGGTCTTCATATCAACACATGTGGATCATAAATACTACAAGTTAAATGTTCTGAAACTACTCATGACAAATAAAAAAATTGGTTTGCATATCCTTTACAGGACATCGCTGTCAACATCAGCATCTTGCAGCTGTATGTTAATTTCTTGGCAAGATTACGCTCAGTAGTTTGCCATTGCTTTCTGAACGGCCAGCTCAGTTATCCCGCAAGTCACCAGCGGGGGTCGAACCGCTCCCAGCTCTCGCCCTGCTACGAGACTCTGCGTGATAAACGAGATTACGGAGAAAGTGTTGTAACCCCTCGGCCAGAGAGACCGGCCATGACAAATAAATCATAAAATATATAATTAAAGAACTAAGCAGTATGACCACACACAAACAAATATCACTATACATATCTAACAAAAACAGTTAAATATTCAAAAAGGTAAAAAAAAAAGTCATATTGGGAATAACAAGTAGTATGCTAGTAAGAAAAGTCTATTTAATAATACGAAAGGAATATTATCTTTGCGTAATAATGTAGTAACTATGCCTGCGCAATGTTTTGTCTATGTTAATGTAACACACACAATAGTTAATTGATGTACGAAAGATGAGTGGTTGGAAGGGCTGAATGTAAGACAGGCCTGCATGATTAATTTGTGACCCTCTGAAAATAAAGTTTGTTCATTCGTTCGTTCACATTGGTGATTCTGTACTACCATTTTATTCCTTCTAATTTGCCCAATCACCAATTATTCGATGTTTGTAGTTTTTTTTTTTTTTTTGTAATCGTGTTCAATGTTCTCTGTGTATGATTTTATCTATACAGTTGTACTGATTCTGATTTAATGTCAGAATTGAATATTGTAAGTTTGATTTTTCTATTGTTTAATACATAATACCCGCGCCTGATACAGTAACACTACACTAGGTATTAGTAGGGTGTAATGGGTCTAGACTTAACATAGGGTCCTATCTTTTCATGGGAGTTGACAGTTGCCACATTCTTTTGCAGAAGGGGATACTTGTTCGTGACGTCCACATAGTCCTCCAGCATGCCCGTGACAACATCAAAGGCAGCAATGTCAGCCAGGGTTAAACGGTTTCCTACAAAGTAGCCCGTACCATTCTCCTTCAACAATCTTTCCAAATGACCAAGATATGTTGGGCTCACATCAGCTTTGATTCTCGCAATGCCTTTCTTTCTCTCTTCCTCATCAGTAAGACTGACAATGGGAACGCAAACGTTGGTCAGATCTTCTATTAAGTTGGTCAGCTGATCAATTTGTAGGGATTCAATATTTGACTGGCCATAAAAGCCAAACTCGCGAGCCAAATAAGTCTTGATGGCCAAACTTTGGGCGTATGTAACACCGTCAACTTCCAAAAGTGGACATTGGCCAAACGGCGCCATTTGTTTGTACTTTGGCCAGTCGTCCTCTGAAAATCGGAAGTCTTCGAACTGTTTCCCAGCAGCTACCAACACTAGGCGAGCTGCTTCAGCGCGGCCCTTTCCATCAAAATAAATCAGCTTTAGTTTGGAGTTGGCCATGATTCTTCAGTATGAGTCCTACAGAAGAAAGACAATGCAGAAATAATCATTAATAAAAGTACAATTTGTGTATGTTGACCTTCAAAATAAAAACATATGTATTTTTACATTCATTGTTGATATGTTTATGTGTATACCCATACAATATGCAGAATAAAGGACAGAGTATGGGTGAAAAGGGGACGGATGGATAGACGAACAGGCAGACAGACAAGCAGGCAGATAGAAAACAATAACTGTTTTCTTGGCATGGACTAACAATAGATGCATTCCAGTGGACAAGAGTTGCATACCTAACACGTACTAACAACAGTTTTATACCAGTGGACAAGAGTTGGATACCTAACACATACTAACAACAGTTGTATACCAGAGGATACCTGACTTGTATTCTTAACACAAACTAACAATAGTTGTATAAGAGTCACAAGATTTGTAAACTTAACACATACTAACAGTAGTTTTAAAATAGTGGTAAGACTTGTATACTTAATACATACTAATAGTAATTTTATAACAGTTATAAGACTTGTATACTTAACCCATACTGACAACAGTTATGTACCAGTGGATAAGAGTTGGATACCTAACACATACCAACAATAGTTATATACCAGTGGACAAGAGATGGATACCTAACATGTATTAACAATAGTTGTATACCAGAGGACAAGAGCTGGATACCTAACACGTACCAACAATAGCTGTATACCAATGGATATGCATTGGATACCTGACACATACTAACAATAGTTGTATACTAGTGGATATGCATTGGATACCTGACACATACTAACAATAGTTGTACACTAGTGGACAAGTGTTGAGTACCTAACATGTACTAACAATAGCTATATACTAGTGGACAAGTGTTGAGTACCTAACATGTACTAACAAACAATGTATAACAGCAACAAGATTTGTATGTTTAACACATACCAACTATAGTTTTGTAATAGCAACAAGGCTTGTGTACTAAACACATACCTACAACATGTGTATAAAATTGACCAAAATTGTAAACTTAACACATACTGAAAATACTTGTATAACAGTCACACGACTTGCATATTCAAATTAAGAAAACTTCCATAACAGTTACTGCCTTGAATACTTAACACATACTAACAGTAGTTTTATAACAGTGGCAAGACTTGTACACTTAAACATACTAACAGTAGTTTTATAACAGTAGCAAGACTTGTACACTTAAGACATACTAACAGTAGTTTTATAACAGCGGGAAGACTTGTACACTTAAGACATACTAACAGTAGTTTTATAACAGTAGCAAGACTTGTACACTTAAGACATACTAACAGTAGTTTTATATCAGTAGCAAGACTTGTACACTTAAGACATACAAACAGTAGTTTTATAACAGTAGCAAGACTTGTACACTTAAGACATACTAACAGTAGTTTTATAACAGTAACAAGACTTGTACACTTAAGACATACTAACAGTAGTTTTATAACAGTAGCAAGACTTGTACACTTAAGACATACTAACAGTAGTTGTATAACAGTGGCAAGACTTGTACACTTAACACATACTAAGAGTAGTTTTATAACAGTAGCAAGACTTGTACACTTAAAACATACTAACAGTAGTTTTATAACAGTAGCAAGACTAACAGTAGTTTTATAACAGTAGCAAGACTTGTACACTTAAGACATACTAACAGTAGTTTTATAACAGTAGCAAGACTTGTACACTTAAGACATACTAACAATAGTTGTATAAGAGTAACAAAGTGTGTGTAACCTTAACAAAACTTGTATAGCGGGCGTGTTGGTCTAATAACTAGAGCCTTCGCTGACAATGGCCTGAGCCCTTATCCTTGGACAAGGGCTCGATGCCAGCACTCGTCACTCAGCACGCGAAGGAAAGACTGACCACCTAATCCTCCATGCACTTAGAGCTAAAAACATAATGATTCCAGCACTTTACATACCTAGAGCAGTTTCCTGCCACAGGATTAGATATTTAGGGAGCTGAGGTAGTGAAGTGGCTAGACAAGTGATCATGGGTTCGATTCGCTTTGGGGATAATTGGAATTTTTTTTCTAATGTTGAGGGCTCCCAAGTCGACCCAGCCTCCGGGACCAGGTGGAGAAGGCGGAGGAACAGATGAGAACCCATATGTGGAGAGAATGATTTGGTGGGGGTTCTGGACGGATCTCGGGGCTGGGAGGGAGGACCGGGAGAACTTTCGGTCAGATGGCGGTTGGAGCCACTGGCAGAGTGACTCTTTGCTGGCTGTTGAACGAAGGGATGGAGCATGTGTGGAAATGTCCTGAGCACAGTGATGTTATAGCTCATAGATTTTGTCGCTCAACTCAACTAAACCCAGCCTAAATGGGTATCAGGAAATGTTCTGGGAGGTACAAGCGGCCGGTGTGATACTGACCACATCACTAAACAAGTGCCCATTGGCCATATGAAACTATCGGCCCAGCACTAGTTGCCCAATGTGCCTTAAGGCCTGTAAAAAGGACCTTTACTTTATTTATTTGTTATAACAATGCATGTATAACAGTGACAATATTTGTGTACTTAACATATACTAACAACACCTACATAACAGTACACGACTTCCATACTTGGACATATAGTGCCAGTCCATATTTTTCTAGACCAATCAGCCTTCCAGAGGTGAGGAGGTCAATATCATACCGACCATCTTGAATTTTGATAAAATTTCTTGGTAGCCATTTTGTCTTTGTCAGTCTGGGAGCCCGGGTCGATTTGACCACTAGGCATGCAGGTGTGCTAGCCAAGGATGGCAGCCAAGGATGCTAGCCAAAGTTGCCAACCAAAGATGCCAGTCAAGGATACAAAGATGAGATGAGACTCTAGAAGATCATCTTGGACACTCTGACAGGCAAAATTTCTTATTATTGTTGATCTTTTCGATATCTTCATATTTCAGCATGTTCCTGAATGTGTCAGCAAGTTTGGTTCAACTTAGACCCCCACTAGAAATCTTGAATATAGTTTATATCAATTGATTTCAGTATATAGAGATCAGGGAGATGCATTATCCTAATTCGACAGATCAGAAGATAGCGAGTTTCACGACATGCATACAAGAGTATTAATATGCCCCTACGTATTAATATGAGTATTTAATATATACTTATTAATAAAAAAAAAAAAAAACACACACACACACACACACACACACACACACACACACACACACACACACACACACACACAAGAAAGGGGGGGGGGGGGCCTTCAATGAAAACCTTAACTATTTTGGGGTAAATATATTCTGAAAAAGTAAATAACAAATGTATCATTCTTCAATCTAGTCACCACTGTGTTCATTCCAAGTCCTCCAGCTCTGATAACGTGCTTGGATTCCTGTAGAAAATAATTATCTTGGTCACTACTTGATGTGCCTGAACTGGTCATGAACATTTTAATTTATGTTGTGTGAATTCTGCAGTATGTACCTGACGAGATGCAGCGAAGTAGGTATATTAACCAAAATGTTGAATGATATTTACAGAGGTAAATATTTACCAAGTGATATGCTGAAACCTGTATTTATAGTTATACCAAAAAGACAAGGAACAATTGAATGAGAAGATTTTCATACAATTAACCTCATAAACCATGTCACTAAGTTTCTGCTGAGAATTATGAGAAGAACAAAAAATAAAATAAAAATGGAAAATGGTGAAGAACAGTATGGATTTGTGGAAGGAATGGGTACAAACAATGCCATATATACATTACGAACACTAATAGAAAGATCAATAGAGACACAGAAAGACATATATTTGTGCTTCATAGATTATACTAAGGCATTTGATAAAGTAAAACATGATGAACTGATTAAAATGTTGGAAGATATCATTGATCAACATTGATGGGAAAGATCTCAGAATAATACAGAATATTTAATGGAACCAAGCAGCAGCAAATAACGTCGGAAATAAAGAGGGCAATTATGAACAAATAAAGCTAGGAGTATGACAGAGATGTGTCTTGTCACCGGATCTCTTCTCCCTCTATAGAGAAGTAATAATGAGAGAGATCAAAGAGAAGCCAGGAAAACTAATCGGAGGTTATAACATAGACAATATATGCTATACAGATGACACAGTATTGGTGGCGGATAATACAAAAGATCTACAACAATTGTTGAACATTGTAATAACAGAGAGTGCAAAGAAAGGACTTTTTTTTTTAATATCAAGAAAACAATAATAATGGTGATATCAAAGAAAAGGGTGACACCAAAATGTTAAATGGAAATAGAAGAGAACATTCTTAATCAGGTGGATGACTGTAAATACCTAGGGGTATTTACAGCCTCAGATGGAAGATGCACAACAGAGATTAAGAGCAGAATAGGGAAAATTAATGCTGCATTCCATAAAATGAAGAGTATATTATGCAATAAGTCACTATCATTGGGCATAAGACAGAAAGTGCTGTAATGCTATTTAGAGCCTGTTTTGCTGTATGGCAGTGAATCTTGGAATATAAATAGCAAAAATCAGGAAGAACTTAGAAGCAATAGAGATCATGTGGTTCCTGAGATGAATGTTGCAAATTCCTTCGACTGCCAGAATAACCAACAATGACTGCATGAAAGAGGCTAATGAAACTAGAACATTATATACAACAATAAGAAAGAGACAAACAACTTTCTTTGGTAATGTGATGAGAAGAGAAGCTTTGTAGAACATCGTGACAACCGGAAAGATCGAGGGGAAGAGAAGCAAACCAAGAGAAATGATATTGGATGGATTGAGACGGTGGCATGGAGAAATATCTTTAACAGAGTTTATCCCAAACACCAGAGACCGAGATGCGAGATCTGTGGAGAGCCATGAACATCTACGCCAGCTGGCAGGGTACTTTGTTCTGATGATAACATTTAATTAAATATTTAAAAGTTTTAGTTTTTAATTAAATTGTCTAATTTCAGGTTTTTCTTTGGATCTATTTGTGTAGTTCCTGATGAAGATCACTAAGATTGAAACGCTGAAACGTTGAGTTGTGGCTTAACTTATTTTTATAGTATTTATACGTTGCTAATATTATCATCATTGTTATTTTTACACTGTGATTTCCGTATGCCGGATTTGCGTTCATTGTAGTAAGGTATGTACACCCCGTTAGTGACTGTTTATTATCTGTGATTTTTCGGCAGGAATCACACATACTTAACTGAAACTGTTTTCCCGAATACAGTGAGTCCATTTAAGTCGAACTCGGATAAGTAGAATTTCGCTTAAGTCGACGTTAATGGCTTGGTCCCGGCCATTATCCTTCTTTATCATTGTATAAAAAGTCCTGATAAGTCGAATTTGGTTAACTCGAATTTTCGGATTAGTCGAACATAAAAATGAATACTGACTATATAAGTGTTCATGTTTAAGTCGAACTGTTACTTTCACAAGAAAAAAAAAAATTGTTTCACGAAAGAATTATTTTTAGTCAGCCCGGAGAACAACAATCGATATATCGCTACATGTCAAAAATAGCGGCTAGTGGACGAAAGCTTGCTACTTTAACTTTAGAAAGAAAGATTGAGCTGTTGGAAAAGGTTGAACATAGTGGGAAGAAGAAAGGAACTGTGATTAGATAGTACCAGTAAATGGTCCTTTAATTATTGCGAAAGCAGAAGAATTTGCACATCTTGGAGGTCAGACAGACTGGAATTGTAGTGCTGGCTGGTTGGATCCTTTCCAGAAACGACACTGCATCACGTACAAGAATGTGTGTGGAGAGAAACTGTCATCGACGAAGCAACAACTCACTCATGGATAGAAGACATGTTCAAACCTGCTTTAGCCAAATATAATTCTGCGGATTAGGATGACTGCGGGCTGCAAGCACAACCTGTCTCGCAGTCAGATATTTTGGCATGGATTGACATTTACATGATGCAGACTGGATGTTCAGATGATGTAGTCTCACTATTTTGTGCCTTTAAACAGGCCATGGGAAGACATTTTTTACAAGTCAAGAAGCAAAGCAAAATCACAGACTTTTTCTTTAATTAATTTGGAAATTTTCAAAATTAAACATTTCAACATTTCTGATATTGTACCGCTATTTATTTGTTCACTAACTGAGTTTCCTAAGTGGTACAATCATTTTACTCAATGCTACTGCATGGTAATAGTGAAAATTAGTATAAATGTGTGCAGTCTGGATTAAGCAGAATTTCTGAGAAGTAGAACAAATTACTTCGGCCCCTGTGACTTCTACTTATCCAGACTCCACTGTATACTTTGCTGTTTATATATATAATATTATTATTAATATATAGACACAGTGACTCACACCGTGATCAAGCTGAAATCGAAAATCACACAGAATGACATGAAGTGGAATTAAATTGTTTGTAAGAATGAGAAAAGTCAAAAGGTGACTAGATACGAGTGGTTAGACCGCGGGATTCTCCTTCGGGAAACCCGGGTTCGAATCCTCGGTAAGGTGTGGGATTTTTTTCTGTCAGGGGCAAAAAGGCAATCCTAACTTGCACAGTTCGCGGCGACTGCACTAGCCAGGCGGCCTTTATTCCTCAGGCTCAAGACCCCCCTGCCATCATACACCATAAGGTATAATATTGGCAGTAAATGACAGTTTTGACAGTTCTATTGATTTCTTCACAGCCATAGCTCTGCATTTTTAAAGTCATTTCCTAACTGAATAGTGATATTCCCTTACCTAATTGAAATTATTGTAACGAGCATACATTGTTTGTTATCTCTGCCTCTAGCAGACAACTGACGTACAGGCAACAGACAACTGGCGTACAGGCAACCAGTGAACCAGAGTCAACTGAGTGTCCGACCGATCGACCGCATAAATGTATGCATGTACTGTAGACAGACAGACAAACAGATAATGGCTCAGTTACTTACACAAAAGAAAAGCACCGCTGTCTAGGTCTATGCAGCAAACGTGGTGTTTCGTATTGATTAATTTCGAGCTGAAATCTCCGTCCAAATTTACACTAAAGTGAGCATCTTATGTCAATCCGGATATAGAGGATTGTGCATAAAACGTCACGATGTACCGTTTTACGTTTTCGTTTGTGTAATGGACCTTTTGGCTAAAGGTCTACGGACGCGATCTGTAAGCCCGCTTACCCGCGTTCTAAACACATCTGCGACCGATTTGGCAACAGACCACATTGCGCTGGGTTTTAACATGTTGGTAGGGGCGCCGGTCGTTCAGAAAGCAATGGCAAACTTTTTTTGTGTGTGTTCGCATATCCTTTACTGGACATCGCTGTCAACATCAGCATCTTTCAGCTGGTTGTTGATTTCTTGGCAAGATTACGCTCAGTAGTTTGCCATTGCTTTCTAAGCGACCGGCTCATATATCCCGTAAGTTACCGACGCGGAGAGAACAGCTACCAATTCTCGCGCACGTCACGTTACTCACGCATACGGGATTACGGAGAAAGTCGTGTAACCCCTAGACCAGGCAGGGATAAATGGCAAACTACTGAAC
Source organism: Cepaea nemoralis (assembly GCA_014155875.1). Classification (NCBI taxonomy): domain Eukaryota; kingdom Metazoa; phylum Mollusca; class Gastropoda; order Stylommatophora; family Helicidae; genus Cepaea; species Cepaea nemoralis. The sequence goes on along the minus strand of JACEFZ010017038.1, from coordinate 91,044 downwards.
GCAAAACTTGCCAAGACATCAACAACAGCAGTATAATGTTGGTGTTGACAGCGATGTCCTGTAAATAGGATATGGGCGGGGGGGGGGGGGGGGTTAAACCTTTATAAGTGCTCAATCTCATCGCATAGGTCACTGTAGCCTATAAGAATCTCAACACAAAATACAAATCACGTATAATCGACGTAGGCCCAACAGTTTGTTTCCTAGGACCACACATGGTATGGATTGTCTTGTTCTATGGGTGTCTATTCTAATTGTGAAATGTTGCTAAGCTCCCACTGAGCAGTGGGTTGGGATCTTTAGACAATGAAATATCCGAAACTCGTGGAAGAAACATAACCAACTTAGGAGATACGTGAACCAGTCTGTGTGAGCTATGCTGATACATGGTCCCGAGATGTGTCGTCCCATTGCCGGTCTTGCATATCTCGCTGCTTTCTGAGCATGGAGAGGGGAAGGAGAGTTCTTTAACAGTCACCGTCGAGATGATACTTTGGTACTGGGTCGGGAAGTATATCTTTACACCAATCTCCCTCTGGTAGTTGCAAGCAGGGGCTTCACTACTTGAACGTCAATGCATTGGGCGTAAGAGTTAAAACTAAGCCTTCCAGAGGATTTTTCATTGAACCAACCAGGCCACCAACAAATTAACCGCGCAACCAATCGACTTACCGTACAATTATTCAACCAATTAACTAACAAATCAACAAACCAATTAACCACCCAACCAAATAATTAAACAACCAGTCAACCAACTAGTTAACTTCACTATTAACCAACAAGTCAACTAACCAATTAGCCATCCAACCAACTAATTAACCAACAAACCAACCAACCAATTAACCACCAAACCAACCAATTAACCAACCTGTCAGCCATCCAGTTAACCACCCTATCAACCTATTAATCAACCAATCAATTAATTAACCAACCAATCAAACACCTAACCCCACAATCAACCAGTTAATCAACCAATTAACCGCACCAATCAAACACCTAACCAACCAATCAACCAACAAATTAACCACCCAATCAACTACTTAACCAGCCAACCAACCAATTAACCAACCAATCAGCCAACCAATTAACCACCCAATCAACCAATTAACCAACCAATCAATTAACCAATTAACCACCCAATCAACCAATTAACCAAACAAATAAAGCTTAGACAGCAGCCTATTCTGCATTCACTATTAAAAAGTGAAGTTGGTCTATGACTACATGACACTAGTCTAGAATTTCAAGGTCGCGTTTTTGTGTGTGCATTTGTTGTTATCATATCAAATATGTCCGAGATTTTTCATGTTTTTATTCCACTTACATCTTTGCTTTTATGTGTTAACGTTTGTTCCACATTTTCTCCATGTACGCATTATCCTAATTCATGTTTGTTTCATTCTTTACGTGAAATAAAAACTAACGTTTTAACAGTATTTATTTTAGTTTTCTTCAGGTCACACGTGTGAAATGGGCATTTAATAGTATGAGTTGTTATTATGTACTGGATATGAGAGGTCGGCGTGACAGCAAGGTTTAACTCGCTCGCGCTTAAAACTTTCTGAACGCTGACGGCGGGATAGTTTCACACACCGGTCAGTCGGACTTAATGTTGACTTCTCGTTTAGAAAGCAATGGCAAACTACTAAACGTAAACTTGCCAGTAAATCACAACAGCCAATAAAATAAATAAAAGTTAGTTGTTTAAAAGGATCCCGTGCCTTTTTTTTTACTCTATCAACATGAAACATCATACCATTACGGCGGTGTCTGCTCTTTCCTGCCACCAAATATAAATAATTAACACTAATATAATAATTAATACTGGTTCTCATCATCTCATCTCATCATGTTCCTCTTGTACTTGCGGTGTCGAGGTTAAGTATAAACAGCGGGAGAGTGCCCGCTTATGGGCTTCATGTATCGATATTCCCATGGACTCTGCTATTCCCAGCGTCCATCGTTTACGTGGTCGGCCTCTTCCTCTGCTTCCATCTGGTCTGTACATCATTGCTTGTTGTGGTATACTGTTAGTTGGTAACCTATTTGCATGGCCAAATCATTTGACTTGCTGCCTTCTAATAAAATCTAATACAGCTATAACCCCCACTTTAGTCCTGATTTCTTCATTTCTGATCTTATCTCTTCTTGATACATTGAGTATTCTTCTCGGGGATCTCATTTCTGTTGTTGTCATTTTTCTTTTCTCTGGTTAACTACATGAATATCAGCCTATTAAAAGAGGTGTGAGACAGGGGTGTGTAATGTTTCCAGATCTGTTTTCCATGTACAGTGAAAATTTTTTCAGAAATGTTGACGATTTGAAACGATTCATCATTGGGGGACATAACATCAATAACATTAGATATGCGAATGCTACAGTATTGATTGAAGACAATGCGCAGGATCTGCAGCATATAGCAGATGCGATTGTTGTACACAGTGAACAACTTGGGTTAGAATTAAATTCTAAGAAGACACAGATTATGGTCGTCACTACCAAGAAGGAAATACCACAATGTAATATACAAGTAAATGGGAATCTTAAACATGTGAATCGGTAAAGTTATTTCGGAACAGTCATAACATCTGATGGGAGATGCTGTATAGATTAGAACAAGAATTGCCATGGCGAAGGCAGCCTTTTGCAAGTTGAAAAACATACTGGCCAATAAAAAAATATGTAATTTGCAATGAGAAAAAAGAGTGTTGAGGTGCTATATAGAACCTGCCCTTTTGTATGGATGTGAAGCGTGGACGGTGAGCAGACAAGCTGAAAAACATCTGATGGCTGTGGAAATGTGGTTTCTGAAGAGAATGCAAAGAATACCATGGACAGACAAAAACCAATGGCCAAGTCCAACAAGAAACAAATGAAAACCGTAAACTGATTAGAGAAATTAGACGTAGACAGTCACAATTTTTTGGTCATGTTATGAGAAGAAATGAATTGGATAACTTGGTGACAACTGGCAAGATCGAGGGGAAGAGAACAAGGGGAAGGCAGAGAAGTAAATACCTGGATGGCTTGACCACGCTGTATGACCGAGACAAGAACTCTGATCTGATCCACGATTCCGGTGATCGGGTGAGATCGCAAAACATGACCGCCCACGCTTACCGGCATGGCACATGATGATGATGAACAACATGAAAACAATGCCAACGCCGTGTCAACAATGTTAGAACAAAAATGTTCCATGTCATTTGCTTTAGAGCAGGTTATGTTTCATACACATTTTGGTGACCGTAATGTACTTTTCTCTTTACAAGGCCGTGTAATCTTCTATCACGTACACTCAAGCAATGTTAGTGATAATCCCTGAATTAGGTACATAGGACGGTTAAATGGAAATCCTTATAAATGCAACACTGCTGTGTACCGACCCATGTGACGTACGATTTCTCCCAGTAACAATAGCTGCCTGGTGATCTGAGGATCGGGAGAGGCATTTTCACCGTTTCTGGTCAAACCGAGTCGAGGGTTGGAAATCAGATTCGGGATCTTAGGTAGCAGATCGCCCTGCGTTGATTTTCATGGTATGAGGCGTCGGCCCTTCTGAAAGCAGTGATAAACTTTTTTCTTTTTTTTTGCGTATCCCTTACGGGACGTTGCAGTCACCACCAGCATTTTCAGCTGCTATTGATGTACTAGGCAAGTGTTACGTTCAGTAGTTTGCCAACGGAGTGTAAAACACCTACACACACACACACACACACACACACACACACACACACACACACACACACACACACACACACACACACACACACACACACACGTCTGTCTGTCAGTGTTTGTGTGTTTGCCATCGCACAACACGACATGACTGTGCACAGAAGACTAAATGAATCGACAGAGAAACACGCATGAATGTAATCACAACACAGGTCAAGGTTCTACAAAAGATTTAATCTCTCTAGCTATATAGCATTTAAACATGTTGTGTCCAAGTCTATAAATAGATAAATCACATGACAACTCTATGCTATCAATGCCAAGTCTGGACAATGACAGAAAAAGAGAAAAGAAAAATCACAACAACAGAAATGAGATTCCTGAGAAGAATACCCAATGTATCAAGAAGAGATAAGATCAGAAATGAAGAAATCGGGACTAAAGTGGGGGTTATAGCTGCGCTAGATTTTATTAGAAGGCAGCAAGTCAAATGGTTTGACCATGCAACTAGGTTACCTACTAAGAGTTTACCACAACAAGCAATGATGTACAGACCAGATGGAAGCAGAGGAAGAGGCCGACCACGTAAACGATGGACGGAGAGAATAGGAGAGTCGATGGGAATATCGATACATGAATCCCATAAGCGGGCACTCTCCCGCTGTTTATACTTCACCTCGACACCACAAGGTACAAGAGGAACATGATGAGATGAGATGAGATGAGATGAGACATGACACCTTGTATAAATCTCTAGAGTTAGATCACACGATTATATATAGCTCACCTGTGTGCATCTTTAGAAGAAGAAAAAATGCGATAATAGATAATGCTGCTGGGTGGGAAGTGTCAGGCCGTCACATAGTACAGGTCATGGCTAATGGAATGAGGTGGGCAGTGTCTTTCCCCGCAGCCTTTCCTACACATACAACGGCCAAAACAATTCTCAAAATATTGTCGTACCCAGTTTATGAGGCTGGATCGATATCATCGGCTTCTTCTTCTTCTTCTTCTTCTTCTTCTTCTTCTTCTTCTTCTTCTTCTTCTTCTTCTTCTTCTTCTTCTTCTTCTTCTTCTTCTTCTTCTTCTTCTTCTTCTTCTTCTATCCTCTCCTCCTCGTTTACCAACCCCCTCCTTCCTCGCTGAAAACAACTCCTTAACCAACTCAGGCCAACCACTCTTATCTTTTTCCATCACCTGCAGCGTCCCCCTTTCCCCCGTCTCTGCCCATGTTATGTATCTGTCTGAAATGCTTAGGTTCCCTTATTTGTGTCTTCCTCTCTTTATTTTGCTCTATGGGTTCGATATAAAATACTTTCTAATGATAATAATAGCAGTATTCTCAATATGTGTCCAATCCAGCGCCCGTGTCTTTCCCCACATCTGTTTGTGATTGGTTGAACCTTTCAGCTAAAGTTGTATACAGGATGGGGCGGCCATTCCCATGATAACCAACCTTAGTCGCCTCTTACGACATGCATAGTGGGTTGCAGTTTTCTATTTTCTGCCTCTCTCTTAGGTTTTCATATGACACAGGCTAATTATAAATATTACAAGCTAAATATTATGAAACTACTCATGACAAATAAATCATAATATATTACATTAAAAAACTAAGCTGTATGACCACACACATACACAAATAACTATACATATCTGACAAAAATAGTTAAATATTCAAAACGGTAAATAAAAAAGTCGTATTTGGAATAACAAATAGTATGCTAGTAAGACAAGTCTATGTAATAGTATAAAAGGAATATTATCATTGCGTAGTAATGTAGTTGCCGGTACATCTATTGTTAGTACGTGCCAGGTATCCAACTCAGCGGTAAAATGCTGGTGTTGACAGCGATGTCCTGTAATAGGATATGCGGGGGGAAAAATAATGTGGTTTTTATGCCTGCGCAATGTTCTTTATATGTGAATGCAACACGTACAATAGTTCAGTCGGTACGAAAGATAAGTGTTTGGAAGGGTTGAATATAAGACGGGCTTGCTTGCTTATTTTGTGACCATTTATAAATAAAGTTCGTTCATTCACATTGGTGATTCTGTATTACCATTTTATTCTTTGTAGTTTGCCCAGCCGCCAATTAGTGGATGTTTGTAGTATATTTGTAATAGTATTCTATGTTCTCTGTGTTTGTTTTTATCTATACAGTAGTACCGAGTAATGTTAGAATTGAATATTTTAAGTTTGATTTCCCTTTTGCTGAATGCATAATACCCGCGCCTGATACCGTAATTCTGCATTAGGTATTAGAATGGCGTAATGGGTCTAGACTTAACATAGGGACCTATCTTTTCATGGGAGTTGACAGTTGCCACAATCTTTTGCAGAAGGGGATACTTGTTCGTGACGTCCACATAGTCCTCCAGCATGCCCGTGACAACATCAAAGGCAGCAATGTCAGCCAGGGTTAAACGGTTTCCTACAAAGTAGCCCGTACCATTCTCCTTCAACAACCTTTCCAAATGACCAAGATAAGTTGGGCTCACATCAGCTTTGATTCTTGCGATGCCTTTCTTTCTCTCTTCCTCATCCGTAAGAATGACAACGGGAACACATATGTTGGTCAGATCTTCTATTAAGTTGGTCAGCTGATCAATTTGTAGGGATTCAATATTTGTTTGACCATAGAAGCCAAACTCGCGAGCCAAATAAGTCTTGATGGCCAAACTTTGGGCGTATGTAACACCGTCAACTACCAAAAGTGGACATTGACCAAACGGCGCCAGATGTCTGTACTTTGGCCAGTCTTCCTCTGGATATCGGACGTCTTCGAACTGTTTCCCAGCAGCAACCAAGACTAGGCGAGCTGCTTCACCGCGGCCCTTTCCTTCGAAATAAATCAGCTTTAGTTTGGAGTTGGCCATGATTGTTTAGTATGAGTCCTACAGAAGAAAGACAATGCAGAAATAATTGTTAATAAGAGTACAATTTGTGTATGTTGACTTTCAAAATAAACAGAGAGATATTTTTGCATTCATCATTGATTGTATTTATCATTGATATATTTTTAGAACCATCGTTAGAGAAGGCTCATTCAAAGGCCAAGTAAATATCCAAGATCTACAACAGGTAGCAGCGAACCGCCAGGCATGGAGAGTCAGGACTTCTGCCCTATGCGCCGCCTTAGGCTCAAGAGGAAAGACTAACTAATTGATATATTTATAGTTATACCCTTGCGAACTGGCTCTGTGGAGAAGGAGTTACGAATGCAATTCGTAGTCCCGCATATCGCATTCGAAATACAGCTCCGGGCGATTTAGAAGCAGACCGCTTTGTGTTGGTTTCCATAAAAGGTATGGCAAACTATCGAACGTGATCTTGCCCAGGAATCACAGACAGCCAGAACAAAACAAAAATTACAGTACACACGGGCGTGTATCCAGAGACCAGGGGAAATTTTATTACTAGAAATCCACATGAAATAAATCCCGCTTCTCACCGGGATTTGAACCCGGGACCTCCAGCACTCGAGGCAGACACCATACCTCGAGACCACGCAGCCCCCTAACAATAGATGTATACTAGTGGACCAGAGTTGGATACTTGACACGTACTAACAATAGATGTATACTAGTGGACAAGAGTTGGATACTTGACACGTACTAACAATAGATGTATCCTAGTGGACAAGAGTTGGATACTTGACACGTACTAACAATAGATGTATACTAGTGGACAAGAGTTGGATACTTGACACGTACTAACAATAGATGTATCCTAGTGGACAAGAGTTGGATACTTGACACGTACTAACAATAGATGTATACTAGTGGACCAGAGTTGGATACTTGGCACGTACTAACAATAGATGTATACTAGTGGACCAGAGTTGGATACTTGGCACGTACTAACAATAGATGTGTACTAGTGGGCAAGAGTTGGATACCTAACAAGTACTATCAAACAATGCATAACATCGACAAGACTTGTACGAGTATATTTAATTATACCAACAACATACCAACAACAGTTCTATAAAATTGGTCTGTTTACTTTTGTCTGCCCTAATATAAAATTCCATATCTCAGTAACCAACTGAGGGAAAATGATGAGAATTAGCATATAACCTTATCATTATGTCCACTCAACAAAAATAATTCTTTTCTGGAGATTGTACAGCAGATTTCAAAGTTTGTTTATATGCGGTATATAATTTACGGGACAGAGATGAAGTCCATGTTATTAAATGTATTTCGTCTTCTCACGGAAACACTAGTGCTGAATAGTTAATTTTCTCGTGGGACAAGTGCCTCTCGTGGAGCCTTGTGTCGCCATCCGAACTAGCGGAAAACTACTGTAAAATAAGTTTGTTAGCGAGAAATCACTAGGTTTTCACCAAAACATCAAAGAAATGTCGCCGCTTTCTATGATTTAAGTTGCTTTTGGACCTATCAAAGTCATATTACTTGGGTAGGGGTAAAAATAAGACGGCAGGAAAAATTTCATACCGATGCAACAGAGAGTTTTCAAAATAATTGATCGTGAATGAAGGCATTCATTTCTGAATAGACTATAACAACAGTCGTATAACAGTCACAAGACTTGTAAATTTAATACAATCTAACAACATTGATTTATTTGGGCTTTTCGGGATTAGAGATTTAAATATTGAGCACAGCCCACTACTGGCAACGCTGGTTCATACCAGAATACGATCAGTGTTGCCAGTAGTGGGTTGTGCTCAATATATCTAACAACAGTTGTATAACAGTCATAAGACGTGTATACTCGTACTTATAATACTTGTATAACAGTGACTTACTTTAATACTTAACACATACTAACAGTAGTTTTATAACAGTGGCAAGACTTGTGTAGTTAACGCATATTAACAATAGTTGTATAACAGTAGCAAAGCGTGAGTAACTGTGACACGATTTGTAAAGCGGGCGCGTTGATCTAATAACTAGAGCCTTACGCTGACCATGGCTTGGGCCCTTACCCTCGGACGAGAACTCAATGTCGGCACTCGTCGGTCCCTACGCGAAGGAAAGACCTAATCCTCCGCGCACTTAGACCTAAAATGTTATAACCTATAGCAGTTTCCTGCTACAGGATTTGATTTTTGGGGAGCCGCGGTAATGAGGTTAGCCAAAGATGTTAGCCAAGCTAGCTGTAGATACTAGCAAAGAATGCTAGCTGAAGATATTAGCCAAGGATGCTAGCCGTGGATACTAGCTAAGAATGCTAGCCAAAGATGTTAGCCAAGGATACTAGCCAAGAATGCTAGCTGAAGATGTTAGCCAAGGATACTAGCCGTGGATACAAGCCAAGAATGCTAGCTGAAGATATTAGCCAAGGATGCTAGCCGTGGATACTAGCTAAGAATGCTAGCCAAAGATGTTAGCCAAGGATACTAGTTAAGAATGCTAGCCAAAGATGTTAGCCAAGGATACTAGCCGTGGATACTAGCTAAGAATGCTAGCTGAAGATATTAGCCAAGGATGCTAGCCGTGGATACTAGCTAAGAATGCTAGCCAAAGATGTTAGCCAAGGATACTAGCTAAGAATGCTAGCCAAAGATGTTAGCCAAGGATACTAGTTAAGAATGCTAGCCAAAGATGTTAGCCAAGGATACTAGTTAAGAATGCTAGCCCAGGATGATAGCCACTGTGGTGCCAACCACATAGAGAAGCTTTACTTATGTGTTGATTTTTACTTACAATAGCTGAGAAATAATCTGGAAAACTTAGCGACAACTGCACATTTGATGGGGGAAGAGCCAATGGAAGGCAAAGAGATAAACATCTGGAATGTTTGCCCACATGGCACAATCGAGACAAGAATACAGCTCTAATGCAAGACTCTGGTGATCGTGTGAGATGGCGAAACATGACCGCCCAAGTTTATCGGCATGGCACATGATGATGGGGACTTACAGTAGTTACACTTAGATTGTGTATGTGGGTAACTGGACTTGATGTACATATAGGGTGTACTTTTAATGACTGTGCGGTGTTTGAAAATATTGCCGGTCCAAGTTTTGTATTCACCTTCTGTAAAGTTCATGCAACATAATAGTTTAATACAAAACTGGGACCGGCAATATTTTAAAACACTGCCCGGTAATTAAAAATACACCCTGTAGAATGTGAAGACTGTGACCACAATCGGGTTTTGTAATCTTCAAGTTATCTATGGAATATACACTGAACATTGAGGTGAAGTCTGTTGATAAGGAAATGTGCTCAACACTTGGGGGAAACATGAAAAGCTAAACTCAACCACAGGAGGTCAGCATGGCCGAATGGATAAGAGCGCTGGTTCTTAAACATCCCTTGTGCTGATGCCGATGTAGCGGGTTCAACCCCTACACAGGTCAGTTGGACTAACAGGATAACTTCCCCTCCTTGACTTGGGGACATAAATTACAAGAACCTCTGAAGTCGGAGTGGGTTCACTGGTAATAGGGAAAGCTAAGCCACACGCAGAAATCAGCTCAATGTGCTAGATCTAGTAGTACGTGTATGAACTGCGTTTGAGTTCAAAGCGAGCGAAAAGGGAAAAAAAAATCCAAGCAGATTGTATGTGCTATGCGGGATCCAGACCTGGTGTGGTATAATAAAAACGTCCCTACCCTTTCCTATTTATGGACTCCCTTAAAAATACACAAACCCTTACAATTACTGTTTAAGTAACTTACTTAATGTAGGAGAAAATAAAACAGCGATAGACTGACCGTGGCAGCTTAATTAATTTGGCCTTATTTTGGCCTACATACCTGGCCAACAGTCGTCGACTGATTGTAAAACAAAGGCCAGTGTAGCCATTTTGGTCAGTACGACACAAAGAACAGACATGTAAAAGTTTTCCCTTCGGGGAGAAGGCATGTTGCCTTTCAAACCATGATTCTCTTCAAGCTATTGGTATGTTATCTACATAATTAAGATATATTTATGTATTACATAGACCAGTATGTTTAATTAAGAATTAGTTACAATTCTCTTAAACCAGGCTGGATGATGTTTACTAAGGAAACACAGGTGGGCGCCACGCTGTAATTTTTCCTATGTCTTACAATTTCAAATCCATATGTTAATATCTTGTATAGGCATTATGAACTTATATCTCACTAGTAGTGCTATAATCTATGAATATTATGTGTACTGTAAAGTATCAACTCTCATGTCTGAAACACATTCTAGAGATTTTCTCAATGTAGGAGCAGACCCCTGATTCATGCTTCATAGTAAAGAACTAGTGTCTGTCAATTTCATATTCCTATGTTAAAACTTCTAGGCACTGTGAACAATATCTCACTATTTATGCTTAGAAATCTGCAAATAATCTATGTACTATAGAAAGGTGTTTTATCCATGCGGGGACATACAAATGATTACGCATATTCCTGACTCGTACTTAGTCAGGGGATAAAATATTTTGCCACATTATAATCTGTAACTTGGAAATATAGTGCTAAATTTTAGTACCATTCTTTTGTTAACAGATTAGTAACCACTCCATATGAGGTTGAACATATAATCATTTCATAAAATAGTGTTAGGGACAGGCCATGTTTGAATATAAATTCATGAACAATTAAACGCGTGATGTAAATGTATGTTCGGATAGGATTCACTCCGCATCGCCTCACCGTAGTAGAAACAGAAGCGAAGATTGATGTGAATAAATTGCTTGCAATATTCAGAAGACTGGACCATGCGGCATAAGTTATTCTTATAAATACCCTCCGAATAATAGCAGTCATTGGCAAAACATATCACAGCGATTACTATCCTCATGTGCTGTACGCAGTGGGGGAAAACAATGGATGTTTTAGTTCATGAAGATAATTCAAAAACCTAGGCTCCCTGCATCATCATTATGATTAATTATTATGTATGAGTATCATGTACTTAATATCAGAGAAATGTACATGTATGTCTTTTTCTGGTATGAGAATTTTCTTTGTTCTGATTGTTACTTTTTACTGTGGGAATATACATTTTAATGTTGCACCTTGGGACATGAGGATGTTGATAGAAGAATTCATGTGTATGTCAGTACTTAAAATGCCAATGGTGAATAGTCTTGACCTAGTGATGATTATAGTGCCGAAATGAAGACGCGGCATTAGAAACCACAGGGATTCTGTATAGGCTATTCTCTTCAAGTAATGAGAGAGACAATGTCAACATGTTGGATGGACAGAATGACTTCACCCATCCAATAGTCCCAGTAACAACAGAACAAAATATAAGTGAGAAAATACCTTACTCACTATGAAGAGTCAGGATGGCTCTACTCAGCAATGAGGGACAGTGGAACATGGACACCCACTCCTTTCCCCTTCTCCCCTTGGTGTTTTGTATTTGTGTTTGTAATTGTGTTGTAAACCTTTTACCATAACACAGTAGGTTAATGCTAGTGTTGTATTCTTGTCATCCCTTTTCTATAGAAGAGAAGCAAGTGGTGGTTGAATTTGGTGGGACTATATCACTAACACTGGATCCTGGGTAAACAGCCATAAAGTGAATGTCCAAACCATTGTCTGGATTTAGCAATACCTCAATGTTTACTGCGGCGCTCAATAGCTCCATAGCGAGCAACAGATAAATTAGAAGACAACTGACGGGGTGAGTGATTAAGTCCTATTTTAGTAGGAACATCCCACATGTGTGGTCCCGCCCGGTACGGACTTCACCTAGTAGTGGAGTAGTCTGTGAATTTAAAACTCATGGTAAACATCACAATTGGTGTATTATTGTGAGTATATGAATTCAGGGAAAACCTCTCGCAGGTAAACCAAGTCACTTCAGAATGTTATAGTGTTAGTAACAGACCTAATCACATTAGTATGAGCTGAGTCAAGTGTTATATGAACCCATAATGGCTCAGATAAATATAGGTTTTTTTTGGGTACAAAACTGTTCACAGGTAATATCTTGATTCTGGCAGATGCATCAGGTAGTTGGTTGTTGGGTATGAGATTTTTTTTTAAAAAACTCATATTTTATATCTTATTGATGGGAAACTAAGTCCAGTAATGAACCTCCAGTAGTAAGGTCTCTGGGATGGTAAACTCACATAAGATAAGTAATTCAGTGAATGTTTAGAATTCATAGTCATTCCCATTTGATGTTTGAGGTATGGTTCTGCTACTCTGATATTCTCTTTAAATGGTTTAAAAGTGGTGTACTCATGAACACACTACTATATTATGTATCCATAAGGTTTATGTTCCTACATATGAATCATGTGTTAATTAATTATTTTGTCATTGATTATCATTGTATTTTCATGCTTGATCTGCTTGTATAATTCATGTAATATTGAAAAGTTACCAAGGCAGCAGAGAGTGATAGACAATTGTATAGATAATTAGGACAGATAAGTTAAAAATCCAATAAATTTTTTTTAAGGGAAAAATTTAATCAACAAATGATTCAGTAGTACACTAAATAATACCTGAGAGATGAATTAAACCAGGGGAAAATAGCAGTAACTAAAGTAGATGAACTAATGGTAAGGCCAAAACCACCACTTGCAAAAATGTAGACATAATTAATGGAAGGGAAGGAATATTGTAAGAATTTGCAGTATTTAGGGGCACCCTAATTTACTCCTTTTTTTCATATGACATAACATGTTCTACAACATCGGTAGTAAAGTAAAGTGAATAAATGATGGATACTTAGGAAGAAAAGCCATACCGACACTTATTCTACTCCACCGGTGATATGAGTAGTTATTAATAACTAACTCAGATGGCCCATATGTTAATGAGGGTCAAAACCAAAATATTCACCTGGTGATGTAAGTGAAACTGATCAACTCACTTACTGACCCAACAGAATATAAGGTATTTTTTTAAATTATCCACCCCGATTCCATTATTAATGGTAGCGGAAACAGACCATATAGGCATGTAGGAGGTATAATTAAAGAATTAACTAATAAATTGGAATTTCCAGTTTAATTCTCATTAAGTGAAATGTTCACAATGAGAAATCCTCATCAAAAAGAGGAATGAAACAGCTTTTAGTTAGCGATTAGCTTACGTAAAGTTATTTCAATAATTGCCTAACTAACATTAATATTCTCATAAGGGAAGAATTAAGAAGGGCAAAAATAAGTGGTACAATAGAGGCGCGCGACTCAATTGTATTTTCTTTAAAACTAATCGAGTAACTAAATTCTAGATAATGCTCAAAGTCTACTAATAGGTAGATGAATCAGAAATCAATCGCAAGGCGAAACAGATTTCTACATCTCAGTTCTGACTAGGATTATATGCCAGCATTAAATATGTGAAAGCAGATCCAGACTAACAGAGATTAGCTTAAATAACTGATACGAATCAGTAAAAGCAACAATTAAATAAACAACTCTTGAAATAGATGCTGTTTATAAATAGGACGAACTCCTTGACGTGAAGACAGGGGAAACGCCTAAAACTTATACAGTGAACCCATGCTAGGAAAATGGAATATAGCTGTGTAAAAACCAAGCAAATTGGAGCAGATAGCTGAAGAATTGCTTGATATTTACTAGAGTAGGAATTTCAATCAGGAATCCAGCTAGTCAATTATATAACAGTTCAAAGATAGACCTTAGTCAATCTAAATAAATCCAGAGTTTCCACGTATTAAACGGATGAAAACAAAACTGGAGAGAAACATTAAGAGTACCTTACCTGTTATCCTGAGGACACAACTCAGGAGACGCCAGTATGAGAGGGATATACAGATGTAACAGTAAATTTACTAAGACTAAGTAATCCACATCCATAACTGGAAAGTGAACCAGCAACTTGATTGTCTGGAAGACTATCACAGGAAACATAAAAGGGGCTTTTAACTTCTCACTGAACTGATTATATATGGTAGGAGACATTACGTCTGAACCTACATACAAATGGATGTTGCTAAGTTGAAAATAGTCTAAAAACCGGGAGGGAAGCAGACGACGATCAATGTCTACAAGCGACGCAAAATTGCTCGTAATTCAACACCAAAGCAACAAATACAGAGTGAAACTCAAACACATCAGTTAGAATTACTAATAAGGATTCTAGCGTAAAATAGATCTAGGTTAGAAGGAAAAGCAGAGAGAGAGAGAGAGAGAGAGAGTAAGCTAAGAATTACTTCATTTCTGATAGATTCATGTTCCCCGTAATATTCGGTTCAGAGCGGAAATCTAGAAAAGTTGGACCATGTTTACATGTTAGGCGAGATTCTCCGGGTAAACCCGCAAGAGAAAGGGACACCACTCTAATCAGTAGTTATCAAAACTGATCGGAAAATCCCATAACTCGACTTATAACCCAAACACATGATGTGTTGGATGAAAATGGATTTCAACAGGAACCATCTTTAGCTTCCTTTAAATATCAGATCTATAGTTAAAACAAACGTCTAACTTACAGGGAGACGGGCGAGTTTAATAGGCTATCAGTAGACGCAGAATTAACCGTCGGTTTTAACATAATCTCAAGATTGATAATCTAATGAGAGAGAAATCAAGCTTAATGATGATATTTCAATTGCTTCAAAAAGTCGGTTTGATGCAGACAAACTAGTACTTGAAAGTAACAAATTATCAGATAACCACTCATATTTCAAACAATAGCTGACAACAGTGGAGAGGGTGCTACACTTTCTCACTAAAAGGGAAGTAAGCCATTAAGGTTATGCCAGTTGTCGTGACTATAAGAAAATGGACGTGGCCCTGATAGATTATCTAACATAGGGAAGTAATGTAGGAAATTACAAAGGGATGGATACTAGGTGAGTCAATGTAAAGACGGAAATTGTAGAGTACTATTTGACCATTTATTTTCTGAAAGAAATAAATGGCTTAAATTGGGGAGGCGTGTGGTATAATAAAAACGTCCCTACCCTTTCCTATTTATGGACTCCCTTAAAAATACACAAACCCTTACAATTACTGTTTAAGTAACTTACTTAATGTAGGAGAAAATAAAACAGCGATAGACTGACCGTGGCAGCTTAATTAATTTGGCCTTATTTTGGCCTACATACCTGGCCAACAGTCGTCGACTGATTGTAAAACAAAGGCCAGTGTAGCCATTTTGGTCAGTACGACACAAAGAACAGACATGTAAAAGTTTTCCCTTCGGGGAGAAGGCATGTTGCCTTTCAAACCATGATTCTCTTCAAGCTATTGGTATGTTATCTACATAATTAAGATATATTTATGTATTACATAGACCAGTATGTTTAATTAAGAATTAGTTACAATTCTCTTAAACCAGGCTGGATGATGTTTACTAAGGAAACACAGGTGGGCGCCACGCTGTAATTTTTCCTATGTCTTACAATTTCAAATCCATATGTTAATATCTTGTATAGGCATTATGAACTTATATCTCACTAGTAGTGCTATAATCTATGAATATTATGTGTACTGTAAAGTATCAACTCTCATGTCTGAAACACATTCTAGAGATTTTCTCAATGTAGGAGCAGACCCCTGATTCATGCTTCATAGTAAAGAACTAGTGTCTGTCAATTTCATATTCCTATGTTAAAACTTCTAGGCACTGTGAACAATATCTCACTATTTATGCTTAGAAATCTGCAAATAATCTATGTACTATAGAAAGGTGTTTTATCCATGCGGGGACATACAAATGATTACGCATATTCCTGACTCGTACTTAGTCAGGGGATAAAATATTTTGCCACATTATAATCTGTAACTTGGAAATATAGTGCTAAATTTTAGTACCATTCTTTTGTTAACAGATTAGTAACCACTCCATATGAGGTTGAACATATAATCATTTCATAAAATAGTGTTAGGGACAGGCCATGTTTGAATATAAATTCATGAACAATTAAACACGTGATGTAAATGTATGTTCGGATAGGATTCACTCCGCATCACCTCACCGTAGTAGAAACAGAAGCGAAGATTGATGTGAATAAATTGCTTGCAATATTCAGAAGACTGGACCATGCGGCATAAGTTATTCTTATAAATACCCTCCGAATAATAGCAGTCATTGGCAAAACATATCACAGCGATTACTATCCTCATGTGCTGTACGCAGTGGGGGAAAACAATGGATGTTTTAGTTCATGAAGATAATTCAAAAACCTAGGCTCCCTGCATCATCATTATGATTAATTATTATGTATGAGTATCATGTACTTAATATCAGAGAAATGTACATGTATGTCTTTTTCTGGTATGAGAATTTTCTTTGTTCTGATTGTTACTTTTTACTGTGGGAATATACATTTTAATGTTGCACCTTGGGACATGAGGATGTTGATAGAAGAATTCATGTGTATGTCAGTACTTAAAATGCCAATGGTGAATAGTCTTGACCTAGTGATGATTATAGTGCCGAAATGAAGACGCGGCATTAGAAACCACAGGGATTCTGTATAGGCTATTCTCTTCAAGTAATGAGAGAGACAATGTCAACATGTTGGATGGACAGAATGACTTCACCCATCCAATAGTCCCAGTAACAACAGAACAAAATATAAGTGAGAAAATACCTTACTCACTATGAAGAGTCAGGATGGCTCTACTCAGCAATGAGGGACAGTGGAACATGGACACCCACTCCTTTCCCCTTCTCCCCTTGGTGTTTTGTATTTGTGTTTGTAATTGTGTTGTAAACCTTTTACCATAACACAGTAGGTTAATGCTAGTGTTGTATTCTTGTCATCCCTTTTCTATAGAAGAGAAGCAAGTGGTGGTTGAATTTGGTGGGACTATATCACTAACACTGGATCCTGGGTAAACAGCCATAAAGTGAATGTCCAAACCATTGTCTGGATTTAGCAATACCTCAATGTTTACTGCGGCGCTCAATAGCTCCATAGCGAGCAACAGATAAATTAGAAGACAACTGACGGGGTGAGTGATTAAGTCCTATTTTAGTAGGAACATCCCACATGTGTGGTCCCGCCCGGTACGGACTTCACCTAGTAGTGGAGTAGTCTGTGAATTTAAAACTCATGGTAAACATCACAATTGGTGTATTATTGTGAGTATATGAATTCAGGGAAAACCTCTCGCAGGTAAACCAAGTCACTTCAGAATGTTATAGTGTTAGTAACAGACCTAATCACATTAGTATGAGCTGAGTCAAGTGTTATATGAACCCATAATGGCTCAGATAAATATAGGTTTTTTTTGGGTACAAAACTGTTCACAGGTAATATCTTGATTCTGGCAGATGCATCAGGTAGTTGGTTGTTGGGTATGAGATTTTTTTTTTAAAAACTCATATTTTATATCTTATTGATGGGAAACTAAGTCCAGTAATGAACCTCCAGTAGTAAGGTCTCTGGGATGGTAAACTCACATAAGATAAGTAATTCAGTGAATGTTTAGAATTCATAGTCATTCCCATTTGATGTTTGAGGTATGGTTCTGCTACTCTGATATTCTCTTTAAATGGTTTAAAAGTGGTGTACTCATGAACACACTACTATATTATGTATCCATAAGGTTTATGTTCCTACATATGAATCATGTGTTAATTAATTATTTTGTCATTGATTATCATTGTATTTTCATGCTTGATCTGCTTGTATAATTCATGTAATATTGAAAAGTTACCAAGGCAGCAGAGAGTGATAGACAATTGTATAGATAATTAGGACAGATAAGTTAAAAATCCAATAAATTTTTTTTAAGGGAAAAATTTAATCAACAAATGATTCAGTAGTACACTAAATAATACCTGAGAGATGAATTAAACCAGGGGAAAATAGCAGTAACTAAAGTAAATGAACTAATGGTAAGGCCAAAACCACCACTTGCAAAAATGTAGACATAATTAATGGAAGGGAAGGAATATTGTAAGAATTTGCAGTATTTAGGGGCACCCTAATTTACTCCTTTTTTTCATATGACATAACATGTTCTACAACATCGGTAGTAAAGTAAAGTGAATAAATGATGGATACTTAGGAAGAAAAGCCATACCGACACTTATTCTACTCCACCGGTGATATGAGTAGTTATTAATAACTAACTCAGATGGCCCATATGTTAATGAGGGTCAAAACCAAAATATTCACCTGGTGATGTAAGTGAAACTGATCAACTCACTTACTGACCCAACAGAATATAAGGTATTTTTTTAAATTATCCACCCCGATTCCATTATTAATGGTAGCGGAAACAGACCATATAGGCATGTAGGAGGTATAATTAAAGAATTAACTAATAAATTGGAATTTCCAGTTTAATTCTCATTAAGTGAAATGTTCACAATGAGAAATCCTCATCAAAAAGAGGAATGAAACAGCTTTTAGTTAGCGATTAGCTTACGTAAAGTTATTTCAATAATTGCCTAACTAACATTAATATTCTCATAAGGGAAGAATTAAGAAGGGCAAAAATAAGTGGTACAATAGAGGCGCGCGACTCAATTGTATTTTCTTTAAAACTAACCGAGTAACTAAATTCTAGATAATGCTCAAAGTCTACTAATAGGTAGATGAATCAGAAATCAATCGCAAGGCGAAACAGATTTCTACATCTCAGTTCTGACTAGGATTATATGCCAGCATTAAATATGTGAAAGCAGATCCAGACTAACAGAGATTAGCTTAAATAACTGATACGAATCAGTAAAAGCAACAATTAAATAAACAACTCTTGAAATAGATGCTGTTTATAAATAGGACGAACTCCTTGACGTGAAGACAGGGGAAACGCCTAAAACTTATACAGTGAACCCATGCTAGGAAAATGGAATATAGCTGTGTAAAAACCAAGCAAATTGGAGCAGATAGCTGAAGAATTGCTTGATATTTACTAGAGTAGGAATTTCAATCAGGAATCCAGCTAGTCAATTATATAACAGTTCAAAGATAGACCTTAGTCAATCTAAATAAATCCAGAGTTTCCACGTATTAAACGGATGAAAACAAAACTGGAGAGAAACATTAAGAGTACCTTACCTGTTATCCTGAGGACACAACTCAGGAGACGCCAGTATGAGAGGGATATACAGATGTAACAGTAAATTTACTAAGACTAAGTAATCCACATCCATAACTGGAAAGTGAACCAGCAACTTGATTGTCTGGAAGACTATCACAGGAAACATAAAAGGGGCTTTTAACTTCTCACTGAACTGATTATATATGGTAGGAGACATTACGTCTGAACCTACATACAAATGGATGTTGCTAAGTTGAAAATAGTCTAAAAACCGGGAGGGAAGCAGACGACGATCAATGTACGCCAAGCGACGCAAAATTGCTCGTAATTCAACACCAAAGCAACAAATACAGAGTGAAACTCAAACACATCAGTTAGAATTACTAATAAGGATTCTAGCGTAAAATAGATCTAGGTTAGAAGGAAAAGCAGAGAGAGAGAGAGAGTAAGCTAAGAATTACTTCATTTCTGATAGATTCATGTTCCCCGTAATATTCGGTTCAGAGCGGAAATCTAGAAAAGTTGGACCTTGTTTACATGTTAGGCGAGATTCTCCGGGTAAACCCGCAAGAGAAAGGGACACCACTCTAATCAGTAGTTATCAAAACTGATCGGAAAATCCCATAACTCGACTTATAACCCAAACACATGATGTGTTGGATGAAAATGGATTTCAACAGGAACCATCTTTAGCTTCCTTTAAATATCAGATCTATAGTTAAAACAAACGTCTAACTTACAGGGAGACGGGCGAGTTTAATAGGCTATCAGTAGACGCAGAATTAACCGTCGGTTTTAACATAATCTCAAGATTGATAATCTAATGAGAGAGAAATCAAGCTTAATGATGATATTTCAATTGCTTCAAAAAGTCGGTTTGATGCAGACAAACTAGTACTTGAAAGTAACAAATTATCAGATAACCACTCATATTTCAAACAATAGCTGACAACAGTGGAGAGGGTGCTACACTTTCTCACTAAAAGGGAAGTAAGCCATTAAGGTTATGCCAGTTGTCGTGACTATAAGAAAATGGACGTGGCCCTGATAGATTATCTAACATAGGGAAGTAATGTAGGAAATTACAAAGGGATGGATACTAGGTGAGTCAATGTAAAGACGGAAATTGTAGAGTACTATTTGACCATTTATTTTCTGAAAGAAATAAATGGCTTAAATTGGGGAGGCGTGTGGTATAATAAAAACGTCCCTACCCTTTCCTATTTATGGACTCCCTTAAAAATACACAAACCCTTACAATTACTGTTTAAGTAACTTACTTAATGTAGGAGAAAATAAAACAGCGATAGACTGACCGTGGCAGCTTAATTAATTTGGCCTTATTTTGGCCTACATACCTGGCCAACAGTCGTCGACTGATTGTAAAACAAAGGCCAGTGTAGCCATTTTGGTCAGTACGACGACAAAGAACAGACATGTAAAAGTTTTCCCTTCGGGGAGAAGGCATGTTGCCTTTTAAAACCATGATTCTCTTCAAGCTATTGGTATGTTATCTACATGATTAAGATATATTTATGTATTACCTAGACCAGTATGTTTAATTAAGAATTAGTTACAATTCTCTTAAACCAGGCTGGATGATGTTTACTAAGGAAACACAGGTGGGCGCCACGCTGTAATTTTTCCTATGTCTTACAATTTCAAATCCATATGTTAATATCTTGTATAGGCATTATGAACTTATATCTCACTAGTAGTGCTATAATCTATGAATATTATGTGTACTGTAAAGTATCAACTCTCATGTCTGAAACACATTCTAGAGATTTTCTCAATGTAGGAGCAGACCCCTGATTCATGCTTCATAGTAAAGAACTAGTGTCTGTCAATTTCATATTCCTATGTTAAAACTTCTAGGCACTGTGAACAATATCTCACTATTTATGCTTAGAAATCTGCAAATAATCTATGTACTATAGAAAGGTGTTTTATCCATGCGGGGACATACAAATGATTACGCATATTCCTGACTCGTACTTAGTCAGGGGATAAAATATTTTGCCACATTATAATCTGTAACTTGGAAATATAGTGCTAAATTTTAGTACCATTCTTTTGTTAACAGATTAGTAACCACTCCATATGAGGTTGAACATATAATCATTTCATAAAATAGTGTTAGGGACAGGCCATGTTTGAATATAAATTCATGAACAATTAAACACGTGATGTAAATGTATGTTCGGATAGGATTCACTCCGCATCGCCTCACCGTAGTAGAAACAGAAGCGAAGATTGATGTGAATAAATTGCTTGCAATATTCAGAAGACTGGACCATGCGGCATAAGTTATTCTTATAAATACCCTCCGAATAATAGCAGTCATTGGCAAAACATATCACAGCGATTACTATCCTCATGTGCTGTACGCAGTGGGGGAAAACAATGGATGTTTTAGTTCATGAAGATAATTCAAAAACCTAGGCTCCCTGCATCATCATTATGATTATTATGTATGAGTATCATGTACTTAATATCAGAGAAATGTACATGTATGTCTTTTTTCTGGTATGAGAATTTTCTTTGTTCTGATTGTTACTTTTTACTGTGGGAATATACATTTTAATGTTGCACCTTGGGACATGAGGATGTTGATAGAAGAATTCATGTGTATGTCAGTACTTAAAAGCCAATGGTGAATAGTCTTGACCTAGTGATGATTATAGTGCCGAAATGAAGACGCGGCATTAGAAACCACAGGGATTCTGTATAGGCTATTCTCTTCAAGTAATGAGAGAGACAATGTCAACATGTTGGATGGACAGAATGACTTCACCCATCCAATAGTCCCAGTAACAACAGAACAAAATATAAGTGAGAAAATACCTTACTCACTATGAAGAGTCAGAATGGCTCTACTCAGCAATGAGGGACAGTGGAACATGGACACCCACTCCTTTCCCCTTCTCCCCTTGGTGTTTTGTATTTGTGTTTGTAATTGTGTTGTAAACCTTTTACCATAACACAGTAGGTTAATGCTAGTGTTGTATTCTTGTCATCCCTTTTCTATAGAAGAGAAGCAGGTGGTGGTTGAATTTGGTGGGACTATATCACTAACACTGGATCCTGGGTAAACAGCCATAAAGTGAATGTCCAAACCATAGTCTGGATCTAGCCATACCTCAATGTTTACTGCGGCGCTCAATAGCTCCATAGCGAGCAACAGATAAATTAGAAGACAACTGACGGGGTGAGTGATTAAGTCCTATTTTAGTAGGAACATCCCACATGTGGACTTCAAGATCTAATAATCTACAAAGATGAAGATCAACAGAGTAACGGACAACAGTGTATCGTCTGCTTTACGTCTGAGAAGTATCACCTATAAGCCTTATCACTCAGCAAAATCAGTGAAACTATGGGACAATCCTACAAGTTACTAAAACTAGCAACAGTGAAAGCCCTTCAACTGTTGGTTGGATTACCAAGTTAATATCCACAATGGATAAGTCTTCGAAAGAACATCTCACAGCTGCAAAAGGCAAACATAAGGTTTCAGCCATGCAACCCCAAGTTCTAGCTATGAACACCAACTCAAAATGGGAGAAGACACTGAACCACATAAGCCAATACAACCAAGGTACAAACTTAATATCATCTGAAACATAACTACGAAACCAGATTACCTCAAGGTTCCAAACCCTGAACACCATCAGATAAAAGACCATATGAAAGCAGCTAAATGTCTCTACATCAGCAACAAGAGGAATCATCCAATTGTTTGCAAACCTGTTACTGTGCTGGATTCATTCATCTGTGCATATATGTAGGTATAGATCAATTGTGGCCCTAGTCACAGATACTACCATGAGATGCCTCTCAGTCATATAAAGTTCTACACTGGACTAGATAACAACGACTAACTCTTTGCTGGTCCAATGTCAACCTAAATGCCATGGGTTATAGACTCGCGACTTGGTGGGTGTAAAATCTTTGTTGAACTACTTGGGATTCTGATATTAAAAGCAGAGAAGCTGAATGGACGTCTACTTGGCACCATGTATGGTGAGATGGTAAAGTACCTTCTGCAAAGCTTAAGTGGAAATTCCGGAAAGTTAGACCAACCTGAGGCCCCAAATTTCAAAAAAAGACACCGAGCCTACTGCAACAGAGTACTCGAATATTCTAGCCCGCAGAGGGATTTGTGATTGTGTGTAATTTCTATTATAAAGTATGATTTGCACCAGCCAATTACCAGTGACTAAATAGTAAGAACATAACTGAGTGCATTAATTCGGTACCCAGATAATGGGGAAAAGGATCTAATCGACAGCAAAGGTGGACCCATAACCGCACACCAGGAGATAGACTCGATTAATTAATTTAATTAGTACAAACTGCTGTTTATATGTTGGTTTTTGTTTTCTGAAGGTAACAGGTCAGTAGTTTTTTTTCCAATGGTATATAGATGGTATAGTATTTTGACACCAACTCATTATTTTTAACAATGAGAGAATGGTAAAAGGTGTCAGAAACATGTTATTTTGGGTTCTATTTACTATCTTTATTTGCCTTAATCATGAGGGAAAATGAAAGTAGACCCAATTTGTGGTTGTTATGTTGTTTGTAATAACCTGGGTTTTTTCTGGGGTCACTGGGTACTATGTTGTAATACTGCATATCATTCCCATGCCTGTCTGAAAATGCTGAGTGTTTATTACACCTATATATATATATGTAACTGCAGATCTTGAGTTAATACCTGAACTGTTTGTCCAAAAGTGTTGTGTACATCAAGTAAATGTGGTGTCCAACAAGTGGTTGTTTATATGTTGTGAGCAATCAATATCCTTCTAGCATCTATAGTTAATTTAAGGGTGATGAAGTGGGAAGGGAAACCTACACACAGATGCCATTGTTTCAAGGATGGAACTCTTTCCTCCTGGGATTTGTGGTAAATATCCCGGATCACCCTGCATTCATACCAGTGACAGAGAATCAATAAAACCCCCTAGACATTTTAACGAACCATTCTCAGGAATTAAAATCAACATCCCACACCTGGTTACAGCCTAATATCTCACGCCACAGGTGTGACATTCATGTACCGGTCGTGCACTCCCCGCTGATGTCTGAGCTTGGAGAGGGGAAAGATAATGCTGTAACACAGTACCCGAGGCACTTCAGTTATACGTTAGTCGCATGTCTTTTACAGGATGTCGGAAGCAGCCCTACCATTTGTTGGCTGTGTGTGGTTTTCTAGGCAATTTTACGTGCAGTATTTCGCTATTTCTTTCTGGACGACCGACACTCATAACATTATGAGAATCAACGCAAGATGAGCTACATCCAAATCTCCGGCTACTGCTATTCGACTTGGTATGCTGGATTGTGAAGCTGCGTTTAGTGCTCCTAGGTCACAGACGCCGGTGGTACTTTGGTACCTGGAGGAACTTCTCTACATTAACCTCACTTCAAAACGACCAAGAACCTTTTAGGGCTCAAACATCCTAGACGTCGTTTCCCCGGACTTTAACACCCAGTCTTTTAGAGGATTCATTAAGTAAACATCTCTGGAATAAACAGTCAGTGGATATGATTCCGTGGAGTTGAAGTGTGAAATCTAATGAGATAACGCTGTGATATTTGGGATAATCTAGGCGGTATCACACGACTTTTAGGGAAATCAGAGAAGAAATGTTGATTGGCAGTTTAGGACAAGGGACAACTAATGTTTAGAACAATTTCACCCACGAGGAATCGAGGATTGTGAGACTTTGGTAACAGCAACAGTAGTAGTAGCAGTAGTAGTTGTTGTTGTGGTATTAGTTGTAGCAGCAGCAGCAGCAGCAGTAGTAGTAGTAGTAGTAGTAGTAGTAGTAGCAGCAGCAGCAGCAGCAGTAGTAGTAGCAGCAGCAGTAGCAGCAGCAGCAGTAGTAGTAGCAGCAGCAGCAGCAGCAGTAGTAATAGTAGTAGTAGTAGTAGTAGTAGTAGTAGTAGTAGTAGTAGTAGTAGTAGTAGTAGTAGTAGTAGTAGTAGTATGTCACCGTCCTAGATATCTAGGGGAATGAAACTCGGGCTCATACAGGCAACAAACTCCGTTCAGATACAATCTAACATCATTTATTGACATTATGTTACAGTAAGCTGGCGAAGCGAGTTTTCGCAAGCCAGCAATCCGCAAGTTGCGTATCACAGGAGTTTACAATAAACATGATTATCACAACAACTCTATCAGCTATCTAACATATGCATAAGACCCCTAAATACACTTGGATTCTAAGCTATCAAGTCCCCCTTAAGGTAAGCCCTGTTGCTTCCTCGATGTCCAGTCCGTGTCTGCCCTTCCACACGTGTCGCAACCCGACACGGGTGGTAACTCTCTCCGAGTTTCTTCTCGTGGACCCCGCAATCGGCGGGCCCCATCGGTGTCCACGGGGCTGTGGACACACTGACCGGTCCTTCGAGAAGGCTCTGGATTATTCGAGCCTTCGATTGACTCGGTTCTTTCCCTTTAGCTGGAGTTCTATCCCTTCTCCACTTTCTCTTAATTTTATGTCTGGTACCGCCCTTATGTGAGACTGTGACAGGAGTCCCCCCTCCCCCCTGCTTTGATGGGTTATTATATGGTAATTAGTTCTGTACTAATTCTGTCACAGGATCACATAAAGTCGGTGTTTGTAGTTTGGTGGATAGTAACTTAGGCAACCTACACATCTGCATCAACAACTCATGTATTCTCCCATACAGCACTTCAAGATGATTGCTGAAGAGGTATTCTCTCTTCTATGTTCTTAAACATGCTTATCTGACCGAAGTTCCGTGACGTTTCCAGTTGTTTCTACAACCGCGCCCTTCTCAAGTATCCATATGATACCAAGATATAAAACTCTATGTACGAGAGTTTTAACAAGACAAATGTCTTGGCTTATTTAAGTACACTTGCAAATCTTGTCCTGCGTGTGTATTTCGATACATTTTTACTTCCGTATGTTGTATATTGCTGAATATGTAGTTATGCTGTTGTTTTATCCCATCTGACTACGTGTGTTTCTGTTGGCTTGTTAGTGTATTGACTGCTATGTTGCTGTCTATAATAAAGTGACTGTTTTTTAATTGTTAGTGTTCAGTTTTGAGTTTGTATCAAGTATGTGCTAACTGTGTGGTTTACCTCCAAGCGTCACGAGTTGGGATGTCCTTTGTCATGAATTACCCAATGTGTGTAATGCATGATCGGGGCATTCCAAACAGTGGTGCTTAGATGTAGTGTATTAAATACTAAACATGTATCAACAATTAGACAGGTAATACATTTTTACATGAAAGACGTAGACAAATTAAAATAAATACGTTTTGCGTACAATTTGTCCGCTCAGTATATAGCTCTCTCATTTAATTCATTCACTCTGTCATTCATACATCTTTCATACAAAATAGTATTTTGTTAAAATAGACAAATAAAGTTGAGGTAAGTCTTACTGCCCTTAGAAAAAATGGATTAGGCGATATGTTCCCTTTAAGGTAACAAGTACTTTTGGTACTTGTAATCAAAAAATGGTTTATAACTTAAATAGAAAAATTGCATAGGAAGAATATTTCACCTATGAGTGAAAATGTCTGTAATATATTATGGTAGAAAATATACAAGTTACATGTTGACATATTTTATATATATAATCAAATACAAGTGTAATACATATTAACTAATAGTAAATTAATTAAATCCAACGACGATGTGTGTGTGTTGTCCTCCTGATGTCCGTGTGTCGTGCCATCAATGTTTAACAGTTCATATAGCTGTCCCTTGCATGTTGTAATAGACGTAGTTCCATTCCGGTTGTTTGCGAAGTTTCTTTGCAATAGCGAGTATGCAGTATTCTTAATCGTTACACGATGAATGTCAGTTCACTGGTTGAAATTACTTCACAGATATTATATATATCGCTCGGATTGGTTTTAAAGCCTTAACAATTGGTAATATGGCTTAATAGAATATAGGGTTCTCAAAGTTTCATGTTCGTGAGTGTTATAAGTAGACCATTCACTTGGTTCAAGTTTCATGTTCGTGAGTGTTATAAGTAAACTATTCACTTGGGCGTTGATACTTCTGAATGAAAGTTCTATAGTAGGTGTAGAGGTACACTGTTCTATGCAACAGACTAAAATATCACAGCTTATTGTATGGCGAATAATTAATGTGCATAGTGTTAGTCTGCTGGTGCATTAGTTTGCCGTGATAAAGGTCAGCAATAATATTATCAGTGCCCTTGATATGGCGGATTTCAAAGTCGAAATCCTGAAGAAGAAGACACCATCTTGCCAATCGATGGTTCTTTGGAACACCTTGTTTAAGTACCAGCAGTGGCGAATTATCGGTTAAAACAACAAAATGCGAACCTAAGAGGAACTTAGATAAACGACGCATACAAAAAAGTAGACTTAATGCCTCCAATTCAACTGTGGCATAATGGATTTCTGCCTTTTTCAGCTTGCGGCTGACATAGAGTATTGGATGTCTCACGCCTTGATATTCTTGCATCAGGCATCCTCCAATTGCGATAGCACTCGAATCTGTGGTCAGAATAAAGGGTATATCTATGTTTGGTAATCTTAATACGGGTGGGTTAGAAAAAATTGATTTCAATTTGCACATTACATCCTCTAAGCGGATACTCTTACACAATTTTTCTGGATGATCTTTTGTCAACAGATTAGAAAAAACTGATGTGAGTTCCGCCCAGTTTGGTATAAACTTGGCATAATAATTTATGAGACCTAACAGGCTTCTGACCTGTTTCTTTGTAGTTGGAACTTGTAGGTTGAGAATTTTTGATACGATTCTATCATCTGTCAATAGTTTGCTTTCGGAAATCCTATGACCTAGGAAGTCTATCTGTTTATAGCCTATTTCAACCTTGGAAGGTTTGATAGTAAGTCCAAAAAGAAAGATTTGTTTAAAGACTTGTTTGAGTGTAAGTAAGTGAGAAGTCATGTCTGAAGAATGGACACATATATCATCAATATATGATTGCACGTCCTTGATGCCGTGCAATAACAGTCTAGTTAACCTGACAAATGTGGCGGGAGCGTTCTTCAAACCAAACGGAAGATATCTCCATTCGTACAGCCCAAGCGGTGTAGCGAATGCTTTTATATGCCTTGAAGAGGGAGATAGTGGTACTTGCCAGTAACCTCTAGCTAAATCAAGTTTAGAAAAGAAGGTTGATTGAGACATATTCAAAATGAGGTCTTCACAGCTGTACATTGGCTCAGCATCTGTCGTGGTTATATTATTTAATTTCTTGTAATCTATGCATAGACGAATGGTTTGGTCCTTCTTTTTCACCAGAACAATTGGCGAAGAGTACTGGGACACAGATTTCTGTATTATTTTATTTTTTTCTAAGTCCAAAATTTCTTTATCTAAATTTGCCCTATAATGTAAAGGAATTGAATATGGTCTACATTTGATAGGTGTTAGATCTGTCAATACAATGCAATGTGTTATTTTGTCAGTTTGTCCAGGTTTGTTTGAGAAGATAGTTTTATAGTCGTTAAGAAGAGACAAAATGTCTTGTCGCTGCTGTTGTGTCAAAGTGTCAGAGATTTGTATGTCTTTCATCGTACTGTCGTCGTTCATGATTGGTACTGGGATTTCCGTATTGTCTACGTCCGTCTGATTTATTACTGACGCTACTGTTTGTAAATTGTCTTCAATGTCATTGTCGTCGTCGTCGAGACTAATAGTTGCTAATGTGTCGTTAAATTGGTCGTACTTGTCGTTATCACATATTGTCGGTACTGTGAATATGTTTTCGTCGTCTTCGTTGTCACAAGAATGAGTCGTTAATGATGCTTCGTTTAGATCTTCGTTTGTCGTGGTGTCAATCAGTCGGGTAGTTGTCGTTTCGTTTCTGCTGTCATTCTTATCAGTTTGGTTATTGTCATCTGTTATCTGCGTCTGCCTGCATCTTTTTCTCTTCAGCCTCAATTTGCATCTGCATCTTTTTCTCTTCTCTTTCTGCTTGCATCTTTTTCTCTGCTCTTTCCGTTGCTCTTTCTTCTCGTGCAATATTTTCTGAATGCGTCTTTTGTGCCCATTCTGAAAGATTTTCGTCAGTATATCCTAACCTAATTCCTAATTCAATGCACTGTTCTAATGTTGACATCTTGTATTTTAGTTATTGTTCACTTTATTGAAATTAAATCCCTTTGAAATTAGTCCGGGTGTACAAAAATAATTGGTTATCCCCCTTAATGTTTATATTCAAATTTACACGAGCAGGTTTACTTGGTTATGAGATTAGCATATATATAAAAATCAATACAAAGAAAAATGTTACATCAATGAATCAAGTGTGAGTATCGCTTAGGGATATAATGAGCATGAAATGATACTCATCTTATTTTTCCTGGATTCTCGATTGTAGTCTTGATTGGTTTTTCTGTTTTCTCGCCACTGCTGGAGGACAGGTTATATATACACGATATTTCGCGGAACAATCTGATGTTGGAATAAAAAAAAATTAGTAACTGTCACTGTAATTGTCACAGTCATGTCAATGTCAAATTTCACAAACAATATCATCATTTCAAATATTTTTGTAGAGGAACTACAATAGCTCATTTACAGATGATACGATGATAGCTGCAAAGTTTTCGACTTTGTCATGTATGAAAGTTGATATATTTTACTTGGCAAAACCAAGAGCTGTCTGGAAAGTAAAGCTTGTGCTTGCCAAAACCGGCTTGCCCCCAAATAGCCTGTCACCGTCCTAGATATCTAGGGGAATGAAACTCGGGCTCATACAGGCAACAAACTCCGTTCAGATACAATCTAACATCATTTATTGACATTATGTTACAGTAAGCTGGCGAAGCGAGTTTTCGCAAGCCAGCAATCCGCAAGTTGCGTATCACAGGAGTTTACAATAAACATGATTATCACAACAACTCTATCAGCTATCTATCATATGCATAAGACCCCTAAATACACTTGGGTTCTAAGCTATCAAGTCCCCCTTAAGGTAAGCCCTGTTGCTTCCTCGATGTCCAGTCCGTGTCTGCCCTTCCACACGTGTCGCAACCCGACACGGGTGGTAACTCTCTCCGAGTTTCTCGTGGACCCCGCAATCGGCGGGCCCCATCGGTGTCCACGGGGCTGTGGACACACTGACCGGTCCTTCGAGAAGGCTCTGGATTATTCGAGCCTTCGAGTGACTCGGTTCTTTCCCTTTAGCTGGAGTTCTATCCCTTCTCCACTTTCTCTTAATTTTATGTTGGTACCGCCCTTATGTGAGACTGTGACATAGTAGTAGTAGTAGTAGTAGTAGTAGCAGCAGCAGCAGCAGCAGCAGCAGCAGCAGCAGCAGCAGCAGCAGCAGCAGCAGTAGTAGTAGCAGCAGCAGCAACAGCAGCAGCAGCAGTAGTAGTAGTAGTAGTAGTAGTAGTAGTAGTAGTAGTAGTAGTAGTAGTAGTAGTAGTAGTAGTAACTGTGTTGTCATTGATGTTATTGTTGTTGTTATTTGTGTTGTTGCTTTGTTTCAATTCAACCAAAGTTATTTGAAAATCTCATGCTCCACGTGCTTACAACTTTTAATTGCTTTCGTCGCCCGTTGGCTTCACCATTAATGAAGACTTTCCCCATGTGACCAGGCGGTGTCACTCAGCAATAATGCAGTTTGAAAAAGTAACAGAAACTAGAGCAAGAAAGTTATTTTAAAAACAAAACGCACGCATACACAAAGATATAACCGTTACTATTACCCCTAAAATGCTGTCACAAAGGGATTTAAGCTTATCCTAACCACTGAAGGTCACCATTTGATGGCCGTTCTCCGTAGCATTGGCGTTGCGGACGCGATTCGTAATGTCGCTTACCCGCGTTCGAAACACAGCTGTGACCGATTTGGCAGCAGACCGTGTCTCGCTGTTGATATGGGAGCCGGTCGTTCAGACAGCAATGGCAAACTACTGAACGTAAAACTTGCCAAGACATCAACAACGGCAGTAAAATGCTGGTGTTGACTGCAATGTCCTGTAAAGAATATGCAACTAAAAAACGCCCACTGATGAAACCACTTTAACTGTTCAGTCTCTCATGACTTGAGTTTCAATACATCGAATTCTCAAAACTCGTTGGAGCAAAATTTCCTCTTGCGCAAACAAAATGTGAAGTGATTTTGAATTTAATTGCATCAATGGCTACATTTGTACTTGCTGAAGAACTCTCAGCGGCAAACTTTGTGACAATTTCTATGGATGCTTCCAACCGAAAAGAATTTAAAGCGATACCTTTATGGTTCACTGCTATCATCGCGAGCATCTAGCCAAGTTGATAGCGAACTGCGCTAGTAGTGTCATGACCACGACCGGACGCTGATTCGATGCCTGTGCTCTTCGCTTGCCAAAGTGAAGGAAAGACTGGTAACCTATTCTTTCTTGGTTGCAGGCCTACAAAATATGATGGTGCTATCACATCACAGAAACATAACAAGAAACTGCTTCGGGAATTTTTTAAAAATTTTTATTTTATTACATTCCTGACCAGGAGGCACAAGTCATATGTTTACATATATGCATATTTTTCCACCTGGTACGGTTGAGATCTTGACTGGTGCCCTAAGGACAATAGGGGTTGAACAAAACTTTGATAGGTTTATGTGATGATAACTATAACACAGACTATGGTGACGTAACCTCAATTTAGGACAGTACGGGATGAGGAAGACTGAGAGATTTGTGTGGTGCCAACTATAACATAGATTATGGGGACGTAACCTCAATTTGCCGGTCTCTCTGGCCGAGGGGTTACAACACTTTCTCTCCGTAATCCCGTTTATCACGCAGAGCCTCGTAGCAGGCGAGAGCTGGGAGCGGTTCGACCCCCGCTAGTGACTTGCGTGATAACTGAGCCGGCCGCTAAGAAAGCAATGACAAACTACTGAGCGTAATCTTGCCAAGAAATCAACAGACAGCTGAAAGATGCTGCTGTTCACAGCATTGTCCTGTAAAAGGATATGCGAATTAAAAAAAAAAAAAAAACACCTCAATTTAGGACAATACGGGTTGAGGAAGACTGAGAGATTTGTGTGGTGCCAACTATAACATAGATTGATTATTGGGACGTAACTTTGATGGATTTGTGTGATGCCAACTATAACATAGATTATGGTGACGTAACCTCAATTTAGGATAATACAGGTTGAGGAAGACTTTGAAAGATGTGTGTGGTGCCAACTATAACATAGATTATGGGGACTGTCATCGTCTTGCTCATGTCTAGGGTATCTGAGCTCGGGTTCACACAGGCAACAATAACTCCGTTAAATATAATATCTAACATTTATTGTAGTTTACTATACAGTGCGTTGGCGCAGTGGGTTAACAAGCCCGCGCTGAGTTACATATCACAGAGATTTAACATCATCACACATAGTTATCACAAACATTCTAAGCAACTATCTAGCATATGTCTATGAACCCCAAATATACATGGGTTTAATCTATTAATCTATTGAGTCCCTCTAAGGCAGGCCCTGTTGCCTCTCTGATGGTCCGTCTGTCCTCTGACGGTCCACACGTGTCCCAATCCGACACGGGTGGTAACTCTGTCCGAGTTCCTCGTGGACCCCGCAATAGGCGGGCCACATCAGTGTCCACGGGACAGTGGACTCAATGACCAGTCCTTCGAGAAGGCTCTAGATTACTCTGGCCTTCGAGTGACTGACTTCTTTCCCTTGGGCGGGAGTTGTAGCCCTTTGACTCATGTCTATAAATGTGAGTCTGTGACAGGGACGTAACCTCAATTTAGGACAATACGGGTTGAGGAAGACTGAGAGATTTGTGTGGTGCCAACTATAACATATATTATGGGGACGTAACCTCAATTTAGGATAATACAGGTTGAGGAAGACTTTGAAAGATTTGTGTGGTGCCAACTATAACATAGATTATGGGGACGTAACCTCAATTTAGGACAATACGGGTTGAGGAAGACTGAGAGATTTGTGTGGTGCCAACTATAACATATATTATGGGGATGTAACCTCAGTTTAGGACAATACGGGTTGAGGAAGACCTTGATGGATTTGTGTGGTGACAACTGTAACATAAATTATGGTGACGTAACCTCAATTTAGGACAATACGGGTTGAGGAAGACTGTGATGGATTTGTGTGGCGACAACTATAACACAGGTTATGGTGGCGTAATTAACCGGCTCCGTGGCGATGGGGTTACGGACGCAGTTCCAAATTCCACACACCTGTGTTTGAAACATAGCTGTAGGCGATTTGGCAGCATACCCCCTTGCGTTTTTTTAATGAAATGGTATGGGTGCCGGTTATTCAGAAAGCAATGGCAAACTACTGAGCGTAAACTTGCCCAGGAATCACGAACAGTCAAAACATGCTGGGGTTAAATGCTACGTCCTGTAAGGATATGCAACACCTTTAACCTCAGCTGAGGACAATACGGGTTGAGTGAAAATTTGATGGATGTGTCCATGCAGAGTCCATGGGAATATCGATATATGAAGCCCATAATCGGGGTTAAAGCAGCACTAGATTTTATTAGAAAACAGCAAGTCAAATGGTTTGGCCATGCAAGTAGGTTACCAGTCAACAGCATACCACAACAAGCAATGATGTACAGACCAGATGGAAACAGAGGAAGAGGCCGACCACGTAAACGTTGGACGGAGGGAATTGCAGAGTCTGTATTTCTGGGTTATTGTTACCAAAGCCTAGTGGTTTTGAATACACTTATGTCGTCCCCATCTGTGATCACGTCTGTTATACTGATACAAGTGATGCCAAATGTGAACAATAAGTCTTAGCCGGATTGGTTTGTCAATCTCTGTATCACCCTTACATTAACATTATAAACAAAGTTGGATTTGTATATACCACAGACAAAACACCTCACTTTATAAAGAGCTTTCACAATTAACAGATTCTGTGAAAAATAGAAAGTAGGTTTGTACCAAACACAAATGGATGGCTGAAAATGGGAAGTAGGGGTGAGTCACAGTTATGACTTAAAAGTTGTTAATATGGTAGCAGACACGTATTATATATCAAATTAAAGGGGGTTGCATAAAGAAGACTACCGTAAATAAGTCCAAGGCAGATACATGAAATCGTATAAGATGATTAATCGTCCCATGGCACTGGATCAGTTTATTAATTGCCGACTCTGTGTCGAAGAGGTTACGGGCGCAATTCGTAATCCCGCATACCCATTCGAAACAGCTGTGGGCGATTTGGAAGCAGATCATATTGCGCTGGTTTCCATGCAATGGTATGAGTGCCTGTCGTTCAGAAAGCAATGCCAAACTACTGAACGTAGACATGCCCAGGAATTACAAACACCCCCCCCCCCCCCCAATGACGGGGTTGACTGCTATGTGCTGTAAAGGGGATGCAACAAACATTTTTTTCACAATTAATATTTGTATGATTTCATTCAGGAATTGTCAGTTTATCAGAAAATAATCCAATCAAATTGTTGTTATTTATATCTAGGGTCATGAAAAGTGCCTGACGCTCCAACCCTTCATCGTCATCAAGTGTCATCTCCGCACTGAATGAGGTATTTTATGAGTCGCCACAGCCCTGTCCCGTGCGTCTCCATGGTCCAATCATAAGGCTTCTCCCAGTTCCCTCTTTTGATGTCGTCCATCTACAAGTAACATTGTCTTCCTTTTGCACATCTACCGTCCAATTTTCTCTACGAGTCCTTAACTGTGGCTCTGTATATGGCTAATTTTTTTTTTTTAATGTTCCTTCGCTGTGAACTCAAGCGTAATCCATATGCATGCTACTACTTCTAGTGCAATGAACTGATTTTTGCGTGTGGATTAGCTTTCCCAGTTACCAGTGTCCCTCGCCATCAACGAACACACTCCGGCTTCACAGGTTGTGGCTGAAGTATCTTACTTGTCTGCCCTTGATTTCCTATCGGTAAAGTTTTCTGAATTCTTAATGTTTTCTTTTTTTATGTAAGCGTCTGTGAGTCAGGGTAGTGAAACTGATTTTATGTAGGCGTCTGTGAGTCAGGGTAGTGTCGTGCTTTTCATGTAGGCGTCTGGGAGTCAGGGTAGTGACGCGGTTTTTATATAGGCGTCTGTGAGTCAGGGTAGTGACGCGTTTTTTTTTTAATAGGCGTCTGGGAGTCAGGATAGTGACGCGGTTTTTATATAGGCGTCTGGGAGTCCGGGTAGTGACGCTGTTTTTATATAGGCGTCTGGGAGTTAGGGTAGTGACGCGGTTTTTATATAGGCGTCTGTGAGTCAGGGTAGTGACGCGGTTTTCTTATAGGCGTCTGGGAGTCAGGGTAGTGACGCGGTCTTTATATAGGCGTCTGGGAGTCAGGGTAGTGACGCGGTTTTTATATAGGCGTCTGTGAGTCAGGGTAGTGAAGCGGTTTTTTTAATAGGCGTCTGGGAGTCAGGGTAGTGACGCGGTTTTTATATAGGCATCTGGGAGTCAGGGTAGTGACGTGGTTTTTATATTAACCCTTTGAAAATAAAGACTTATTATTATTATTATTATTATTATTATTATTATTATTATTATTATAGGCGTCTGGGAGTCAGGGTAGTGACGCGGTTTTTATATAGGCGTTTGTGAGTCAGGGTAGTGACGCGGTTTTTTTATAGGCGTCTGGGAGTCAGGGTAGTGACGCGGTCTTTATATGGCGTCTGGGAGTCAGGGTAGTGACGCGGTTTTTATATAGGCGTCTGGGAGTCAGGGTTGTGACCCGGTTTTTATATAGGCGTCTGGGAGTCAGGGTAGTGACCCGGTTTTTATATAGGCGTCTGGGAGTCAGGGTAGTGACGCGGTTTTTATATAGGCGCCTGGGAGTTAGGGTAGTGACGCGGTTTTTATATAGGCGTCTGTGAGTCAGGGTAGTGACGCGGTTTTTTTTTTATAGGCGTCTGGGAGTCAGGGTAGTGACGCGGTCTTTATATAGGCGTCTGGGAGTCAGGGTAGTGACGCGGTTTTTATATAGGCGTCCGGGAGTCAGGGTAGTGACGCGGTTTTTATATAGGCGTCTGGGAGTCAGGGTAGTGACGCGGTTTTTATATAGGCGTCTGTGAGTCAGGGTAGTGAAGCGGTTTTTTTTTATAGGCGTCTGGGAGTCAGGGTAGTGACGCGGTTTTTATATAGGCATCTGGGAGTCAGGGTAGTGACCCGGTTTTTATATAGGCGTCTGGGAGTCAGGGTAGTGACACGGTTTTTATATAGGCGTCTGGGAGTCAGGGTAGTGACGCGGTTTTTATATAGGCGTTTGTGAGTCAGGGTAGTGACGCGGTTTTGTTATAGGCGTCTGGGAGTTAAGGTAGTGACGCGGTCTTTATATAGGCGTCTGGGAGTCAGGGTAGTGACGCGGTTTTTATATAGGCGTCTGGGAGTCAGGGTTGTGACCCGGTTTTTATATAGGCGTCTGGGAGTCAGGGTAGTGACCCGGTTTTTATATAGGCGTCTGGGAGTCAGGGTAGTGACGCGGTGTTTATATAGGCGCCTGGGAGTCAGGGTAGTGACGCGTTTTTTTTATAGGGCGTCTGGGAGTCAGGGTAGTGACGCGGTTTTTATATAGTCGTCTGGGAGTCAGGGTAGTGACGCGGTTTTTATATAGGCGTTTGTGAGTCAGGGTAGTGACGAGGTTTTTTTATAGGCGTCTGGGAGTCAGGGTAGTGACCCGGTTTTTATATAGTCGTCTGGGAGTCAGGGTAGTGACGCGGTTTTTATATAGGCGTCTGGGAGTCAGGGTTGTGACCCGGTTTTTATATAGGCGTCTGGGAGTCAGGGTAGTGACCTGGTTTTTATATAGGCGTCTGGGAGTCAGGGCAGTGACGCGGTTTTTATATAGGCGCCTGGGAGTCAGGGTAGTGACGCGTTTTATTATAGGCGTCTGGGAGTCAGGGTAGTGACGCGGTTTTTATATAGGCGTCTGGAAGTCAGGGTAGTGACGCGGTTTTTATATAGGCGTCTGGGAGTCAGGATAGTGTCGCGGTTTTTATATAGGCGTCTGGGAGTCCGGGTAGTGACGCTGTTTTTATATAGGCGTCTGGGAGTCAGGGTAGTGACGCGGTTTTTATATAGGCGTCTGGGAGTCAGGGTAGTGACGCGGTTTTATATAGGCGTCTGGGAGTCAGGGTTGTGACCCGGTTTTTATATAGGCGTCTGGGAGTCAGGGTAGTGACCCGGTTTTTATATAGGCGTCTGGGAGTCAGGGTAGTGACGCGGTTTTTATATAGGCGCCTGGGAGTCAGGGTAGTGACGCGTTTTTTTATAGGGCGTCTGGGAGTCAGGGTAGTGACGCGGTTTTTATATAGTCGTCTGGGAGTCAGGGTAGTGACGCGGTTTTTATATAGGCGTTTGTGAGTCAGGGTAGTGACGAGGTTTTTTTATAGGCGTCTGGGAGTCAGGGTAGTGACCCGGTTTTTATATAGGCGTCTGGGAGTCAGGGTAGTGACGCGGTTTTTATATAGGCGTCTGGGAGTCAGGGTTGTGACCCGGTTTTTATATAGGCGTCTGGGAGTCAGGGTAGTGACCTGGTTTTTATATAGGCGTCTGGGAGTCAGGGTAGTGACGCGGTTTTTATATAGGCGCCTGGGAGTCAGGGTAGTGACGCGTTTTTTTATAGGCGTCTGGGAGTCAGGGCAGTGACGCGGTTTTTATATAGGCGTCTGGAAGTCAGGGTAGTGACGCGGTTTTTATATAGGCGTCTGGGAGTCAGGATAGTGTCGCGGTTTTTATATAGGCGTCTGGGAGTCCGGGTAGTGACGCTGTTTTTATATAGGCGTCTGGGAGTCAGGGTAGTGACGCGGTTTTTATATAGGCGTCTGGGAGTCAGGGTAGTGACGCGGTTTTTATATAGGCGTCTGGGAGTCAGGGTTGTGACCCGGTTTTTATATAGGCGTCTGGGAGTCAGGGTAGTGACCCGGTTTTTATATAGGCGTCTGGGAGTCAGGGTAGTGACGCGGTTTTTATATAGGCGCCTGGGAGTCAGGGTAGTGACGCGTTTTTTTTATAGGCGTCTGGGAGTCAGGGTAGTGACGCGGTTTTTATATAGGCGTCTGGAAGTCAGGGTAGTGACGCGGTTTTTATATAGGCGTCTGGGAGTCAGGGTAGTGACGCGGTTTTTATATAGGCGTCTGGGAGTCAGGGTAGTGACGCGGTTTTTATATAGGCGTCTAGGAGTCAGGGTAGTGACGCGGTTTTTTATAGGCGTCTGGGAACCAGGGTAGTGACGCGGTTTTTATATAGGCGTCTGGGAGTCAGGGTAGTGACGCGGTTTTTATATAGGCGTCTGGGAGTCAGGGTAGTGACGCGGTTTCACAATCTCAACATACCGAATTCGAAGTCAGCCATGGCAGATTTGGAAGCAGCCAACTTTGCGTTGATTTTCACAATGTTATGAGGGTCGACCGCTCAGAAAGCAATGGCAAACCTTTTTTTTAAATGGTTAGGTGAAAGCCATTTTCATTAGACTCTCTCCTAAATCTAATGAAAACTTAGTACCCCAACACTTATGAGAAAGCTACGGAATAACCACGGAAATCCGCTACACACAAGTCGTCTTAAAAAAACCAAAAAAAAAAAGTCTTAAAAATCGAGAAGATCGACTTCATTGCACTGGGTTTTATCGCACATGGCTCGGTCTCTTTGCGCAGGTCGGCCTGCCGAAAGCGTCGCACAAAGCACGAACTTCGTAACTCCAGCGACGCCCCCCCCCCCCCCCCCCCCCCAGGAGTCTCTGAGAAAAATACACTCGTGAACTCAAAGACGTAGCCCGGAATCGAACTCACACCTTTGGAGCGCAAGGCAGACGGCTTGACCACTTCGCCACGGAGACTTGCACACACAAGTTGTTACCGAAGGATCTGTACGAGTTCAATTACACGCCCTAAAACTTTATCCTAAACATTGTAAACACACGTAATATCCCTAGAAACCCTCGGGATTTGGCTTTATATAAGAATGCTGAAAATTCATTTCATCTTCTTCTTTCGTTCGCCTGAAATATGTTTATAACTGCAATGTTGTCTCTTGTATGAATCTAACAGTCTTTTTTAGTTTGAGAAGAACATTCCATTAGTTGTGGTTAGACCCTTACGAGGCATAAGGCCCGGCACTGCACCTGCCTGGGGGTCTAGAGCAGGGCGAGCACCATAACATGTAGCAGTTGTCGACAGAATTCACGGCGTTATTGCGTGGCAGCCTGATTTCTGTGGTGCGCCTCCTGGCTGGCTGCCTCCGTCTTCAGCACCTATCTTTTGCAAGAGTATACTATGGTCTTATTCGACACACGAACACATAATGCTGTTCTTCCGGTTTGTTATTTGACAGCCAAAATTAGCAGTCTGGGCGCTTTAAGGAGGTTAGGTCGTAAAGACAACTTATCACAGCCATCAGAAAGATGTATTCGTCTTTTGTTTTGGCTACATTATGAGAAGTCAAAAACTGGAACATGTTGCGACAACCGAAAATATTTGTGGAAAGAGAGATAGAGGAAAACAGTGATAGAAAATGACAATCTTGTGAAGTGGCACGGAAGGGATTCAACATATGAATTGATCCATGCCGTCGGAGATCGCAATTTGTGGAGAGGCATGATCGCCCACGCCAGCCGGTAAGGCACTTGATGATGATGATGATGATGATGATGATGATGATGATGATGATGATGATGATGATGATGATGATGCGACCAATTGAATATAGCTGTGTTTGGACTGATTTCCTACTTTCTTCTACAGACTAAAAAATTGTACAGGAAAATAAAATGCAGCATACATTATTAAAGAAAACACAGCTCACGCATAACAGAACATGGCTACTTATCGGGTGATTTCTACCTTCTTCTCCAGACTACAAATTGTACACGAAAATCAAATACATCATACAATATAAGGACATCATGACTCACTGAAACTTCTACCATTGTACTGCCATTCGTGAAATATAATTTTCTGAATTTGTAGAATCGGCGTCGGTAGCTTCATCATCATCATCATGTGTCATGCCGATAAGTTTGGGTGGTCATGTTTCGCCATCAGTCACGATCACCAGAGTCGTGGATCAATTCTGTGTTCTTGTCTCGACCATACCTCATCATCATCATCAACATCTTCCACT
Organism: Cepaea nemoralis; assembly: GCA_014155875.1. Taxonomy (NCBI): domain Eukaryota; kingdom Metazoa; phylum Mollusca; class Gastropoda; order Stylommatophora; family Helicidae; genus Cepaea; species Cepaea nemoralis. The sequence continues at coordinate 50,357 of JACEFZ010017038.1, read as the reverse complement.
TCTGCCGTCAAGCGTCGTGGGGAGGAATAATTTGCGCTCCAGCGCCCGATGGGCGGCACTGGATAGTGTCATTCCGTGTGGTTGTACAATGTCTCTGATGTCGTCAATCCATTTTCTTCTTGGACGTCCTCGTGGTCTCGTCGCAGATGATCTTTGATGTAAGGCCAGTGATGGTAGTTGCTGAAGTTGCATTCTAACGACATGGCCAAACCATTATTTGTTTTTAATGTTATTATTATTAAATTGTATGATATGTTTATTTTCATGTATTAATTGTAGAGCCGCGAGACAAACAGGTCATCTCTCGACACATATCTACATTTAACTGTTTTCAGCGTGACCAAATGCGCCGCATTGTGTTGTACATATAGACACTCTTAACAAGTTGAACATTTCATGTATTGATCCTTACCTGTGTTTTCCCAATGTATAATTAGCAAGCGATAGAAGTGTGTCAAGCGTTGTAACTATTCGATAGACGTACACATCAACGACGTGTGGATGAACAGTCCTGGACAAATTCTAATCTGGCAAATTCCTGAAGTAGGCTTTTATTTACCCAAATGCACTGAAGCGCTAATTACCGTTGCGCAATCCAGCGAAGCCATACATTGCCTGTTTCGTAACGGCTGCAAATCGACTGTCGTTAGTTTACGTACCAAAAATAACAAATGCCATGCACGCATTTTTTAGCCAGACCAATCTGGCGGTAATTGTTACTCCATTTTTTAAACCCATTTAACTCTTTCTTCCTCACCATTATTACTTTAACTTCTCGTGTCCCGAGTAGTTGTTACTTTAAAGTAATAACTGTTTACATATGAAGGTGTTGCGTGGCTCGTCCCTTCTTCGAGGTAACTCCTTAGATAATTCTCTGGAAATTCTGAAAATAATCATGTGCCCCAGAGCTGTACTGTTAGTACATGGTGTTTTTTTTTAATGACTGTGCACTGTTTGACAATATTGCCGGTCCAAGTTTTGTAATTACCTATTATGTTGCATGAACTGAGGAGCGGCTGGCCGAGTAGCTAGAATGCCGGATTCTTTTCTAGGAGACCCAAGTTCGAATCCTAGGTAAGGTGTGGAGTTTTTTTTATTTTTTCTGTCGGGGGCAAAAAGAAAACCCTAACCTGCACAGTTCGCGGCGACTGCACTATCCAGGCGGCCTTAATTCCTCGGGCTCAAGACGACCCCCCCCCCCTTCCCGCCCTACACCGCAAGATACTATATTGGCAGTAAATGACAGTGAGAGTTGCATGAACTTTACAGAGAGTGAATACAAAACATTGGACCGGAAATATTTTCAAACACTGCACAGTCATTAAAAATACACCCTATAAAAGAAGTTGGTGCTGTTGTTAGGTGTGTCACCTGGAACGATTGGTTTGGTAATGGGGCCGGGGTAGCGCAGCGGTCAGCACTTTTGCCTGACGGCCCGGTCCTCTTTAATTCTGAATTCTCTTCGAGGCGGATGTCTTCGTAATTGATCTGGGCTTCTGGGTCGACCTAGCCTTAAACTAGTACCAGAAAATGTATTGGGAGGTAAAGGCAGTCGAAGTAATATTGATCCCATCACCCGAGGCGTGCCGATTTGTATTTACAAATATTTGACCAATACCATATGCTCAATGCGTCTCAACATGTATAAAAATAGTCATCAATATAATGTGCTATGCAATTAAGCATGGGCGGTCATGTTTCACTATCTCACATGATCACCAGAGTGGTGGATCCGCTCTGTGTTTTAGCCTGGAGTATACTAAGTGGCCTTCCCATCTAGAATTATACCTCTCTGGCTTTTCCGTGTTCTTTGCCCCTCCATTTTGCCAGTTGACACCAAGTTCTCCAGTTTATTTCTTCTGTATATAAGGTGCCGAAAATAATCTTGCTTCGCTACGCCTAATTTCTCTAATCAGTTTACGATTTTCATATAAAAATGGCACTTTACTGCTTACTTACGTACCCTAAACTCTACATGCGTCAGGCGTGTAGAAGGTCCATTGACGTCATCATTTTATATTTTGTTTCGGTAAGCAAAGCCGGCAGGTCTCTCTGGCCGAGGGTTTACACGACTTTCTCCGTAATCCCGTTTATCCACGCAAGGTCTCGCAGCGTGCGATGGAAGCGGTTCGACCCGCGTTGGTGACTTGCGGGATAATGAGCCGGCCGCTCAGAAAGCAATGGCAAACTACTGAGCGTAATCTTGCCAAGAGATCAACAATCAGCTGAAAGATACTGATGTTGACAGCGATGTCCTGTAAAGGATATGCGAATTAAAAAAAACAAAAAAAACAAAGCCGACTATCCACTGTGTTACCACAGCTCCTTGCTTATAGTTATCTCTCTTTGTTTACCAAGCCGTCCGTTTCTCACAGGCTGACCACCGACTACAATCAAATACTTTACATTTTCTTAACTCATTCTACACCAGTCATTTTTTTCTTTTTTTTTTGCGTTCGCTCGTTTTGAACTGAAGCGTAGTCGAACCAGGTGCTACTACTTCTGTAACAGTGAGGGATTCTAGGTTAGGAGTAAAGAGTTAAGGAATGCTGCGCATTCCTTGACTAGGGGGAAAACCATAGTGAACGTGTGTGCACGAATGAAGAAGGGTATCTAGGAAAACACACACGTCACTTGGGGGCCAGCGAGAACAGATGTCAACACCGAGAAGGGAGTCTCCATCATATGTGCTGAGCTAGAATGATTCATCAATAAAATCCTTTTCTAACAACGCGAAGACTGACTTGTCTGGTGCTATACGTTCACGATCATAGCCTTTGTGTGTAGCACTGTCACACTTCTTGCGCACTGGACTTATTTCTGTGTGTGGATTAGCTTTCCTATTACCTGTGTCACCCGCCGTCAGGCGAACCCACACCGACTTCTGAGGTTCTTATAATTTACGTCCCCAAGTCCCAAGTCAGGGACGAAAAGTCAACATTTTAGTGCAAATGACCGGTGCTGCCTCAGCATCAGCACACCGAAAGTTAAGAACGAGCTTTCTTATCCATTCGACCATGCTTTGTAACCATTCGGGAGACCCTGGTTCCCATTCTGGAGACTCAGGTTCGAATCCTCAATAAGGTGATTATTTTTTATGTCGGGGGGGGGGGGGGGGGGGATAAAACTCTAACTGCACAGTTCGTAGCTATTCCACGAGTCTGGCGGCCTTAATTCCTCAGGCTCAAGACTCCCCCGCCCTACACCTCAAGGTGCTATAGGCAGTATTGTTAGTTTTAACAGAATCCCCTCCTGGTGCGAATCGAACCCACAACACCTGACCGGTCGGCATGTGTCTAGTCACTAGATCACCACAGTTCCCTAATGTTACTATGGTTGTCAAAATATTTCCTGGCATTGTTTTCTTTTGGCGTGATTTTGACCTCATGACCCATTGGCCTACATATATGGGGCTACCACCATGTACCCAAGACGCGTCATGGCGTTGCAGAGGGTACCAATAACCACAACACTTTCAGTCCTCTTTACTCCTTCATTGCCGGAGAGGTAGTTATTACTTTCATCAACTATGTTGTTACTGTTTCAGTGCTGGTTGTTATTTTAACTCCTTCATGTTTAAAACAAACAAACAGGTATGCTTTAATTGATTCAGTGCCTAAGAAAAAGGTTTGGACCAGACATGGCACATAATCACACGATCAAATATAATCATGTAAATTTCCGTTCGCTGAGCATTGAAATTGTGGAAGATACCACTAAATAAAACAAATAACACGGTGACCCGAGTATGGCCATTTATCGAACTTTTGTCGAAATGGGAAGTTAAATTTTGCGATATATTATCCTACGGCATTGAATCAGTTAACTCTTAAATACTTTCATTGTTTGTCAAAACTATATTGGCGTTAATCGCCATTATGTAGCAGGTCTTTTTCAAAACGTCGCCCAAATCATCATCATCATCATAATGGGCCATGCCAGTAAGTATGGGCGTCCTGTTTCGCCATCTCACATGATTATCAGAATCGTGGATCCGCTCTGTGTCCTTATCTCGACCATACCACGTGGCCAAGCCATTCAGGTATTTACTTCTGTGTCTTCCCCTTGTTCTTTTCCCCACAATCTTGTCAGTTGTCACCAAGTTCTCTAGTTTATTTCTTCCCATTTCCTCTTCTTCTTTCGTTCGCTTGAAATATGACTATAACTGCAATATTGTCTCTTGTGTGAATTTAACTGTCCTTTTTAGTTCACTCAGTACCCAATAAAGTTTATCTTCCAATATCGTCTCTCTAGGCCAGATGGTTTGCCTAGATATGTTGTATATTGTATTTCTTCTTATAGCGTGGCCAAAAAAGTTTCGCTCAAATGACGGTCCACTGAAAAATCTCTCGTTCCGCCTACAGTTTTCCTGTTTCACGCATGCACTTTTCCCTGGTGTTGCAGTGCTGCGTGTACATGTCCGTGTTAGTCGACGCATGCCGCTTCTCCTTGACATGAAGTGGGGCCATTAAGAGCTATTGAAAACGTAAGAACAGATGAGAAATGTTTAATCATAATGTAACTATTCATGAATGCTTGGAAATATAATACCCGAATACTAGCCTTCCAGGCTTTAATAGTTCATGCCTTCTTATCCAGTGCTTAATTATCTTCTTTTTCTCTTCTTCCTCCACCTTCTCCTCCTCCTTATAGCAAAGCGGGTTTAGAAAATCGCAGCGTCTTGCATATAATTAAAATAACATTATATAGCTGTTTGCAGGTTACCACAAACCGTTTACAAGTAACGTAATACTAGTTTAGTTTACGGGTTTTAGGTAGTTTGGTCGATCCGAGACAATCGAGCAAAGTGGCCTGATTAGTTGAAGTGCCAAATAGGCTAAGTCTTCCGGCCAGTACTTCGTGAAACAGCCAACTCAACCGGTCGACATTTTGAAATCTCCAGCTAAAAAGCGAGACAGAAAATATTGAATATATCATCAGTGGTTGCATTGCACCACCACTGTTTAATATCAAGGCCGGTTGAGGTGTAGAGGTCGGCAGATTCTAAAACTGGATTGTTTTACAAATTCATAAGACTAAACTTATCCACCAGAGAGCAGTAACGAAGCCTGTAATTGTTTTTTAATATCAGCCAGGAGTTTCCAGTAGAAGTGTATCGGTTCTGGGAGAACACAGTTCAACAAACTTTTGGACTAGCCAATAAATAAGAAGAAAAGACAATAACATTAATTATATACCAGGCACTAGTCACAGTGCCATCCTCAAGACAAATCGTAGTGGACCAGCACCACGAGAAGCGAAGCAGCGGCTAGTACAGACGACCTTGGGACGAAGAGAGCAGCAGATAAGTGCCTGGCAACCCACTTCCTATGCCAGGAGACCTACATCGGACCCTCGCATCACTAATATCTTATAGTGATTACACTGAGCATGTTGGCTCAATAAACTAATAAATATAGTAGTGTTCTAGAATCAAATAGGAAAATTAAAATTAAAATTATATAAAATAAACAATTTGAGTGTAGTTGGAAAATTTCTAAATAATGCCTCTGTTATAATTTTTCTTAAGTGCTATCGAGTGACAGAGTGAAAGATTGTACTGTATCAAAATAGTCTTGTCTATCTCCTTGTGGTGAGACAGTGCAAGACTTTGGGGCTTTTATTTTTCTTCTCAGGCACATGTAGCAGGATAAATCGGTCTGCAATCTATATTTAAAGTATTGCTGTCAACATTACCTTCCTTAGCCTGGACACTGTTAGAATACCTGACCATTTCTTGGGTCGATAATTCCATACGGTCCAGATTCACGAGCCTTTTGATTTTGTCTTCGGCAGTGAATAGTCTTTCTATTTCTGAAAGTCTTATTGTCGCTACTTTGAAAGTGAATTCTATCAAATAGCTAGCGCTACGCTACACTCCTCCTCCTCCTCCTCCTCATCCTCCTCCACCTCCACCTTCTCCTCCTCCTCCTCCTCGTCGTCTTCTTCTTCTTCTACTTCTTCTTCTTCTTCATATTATTCTTATTATTATTATTATTATTATTATTATTATTATTATTATTATTATTATTATTATTATTTACCATACTGCGAGGAAATGCAACCTACAGACTAGATGTTATGGCAGGGCAGACCAGGCCCTAAGCCTTGGTCGGCAACTGGTCTAGGATGGAAGTTTCGACAGGCGGACAGTTAAGGTATTGCTTGCTGGTCCGTCAGCTTCTGCAGTTGTCTTATTCCAGACGTATCGGTGTTACCTTTCCTCTGGAGTAAACTGGACAGGCTGAGAGAGGGATCATGGTGCGTGGGCAATACATGGTCTCTAAATTCACCCCAGGCTTTGTGTTATGAAGAGGTATATCTCCATTTTACAAACTATCATCTGTCAAGACGACAGGGTGCCAGTCAGTCATTGTTTTAAATTAAGAATTTCAAGGGACTAAACAAACAGACACAGAAGCCATAAACAATATGGTGTACGATTTATTGCCTGGCATTTTGCTCTGTATCTCGTCGTGTGCGAACTGCAGTTATATATCATCTGAACTCAATAAATGAATAATACTTTAAATACATATTTTTAACCGATTGAGTGCCGAAGGATAATATATCGCCAACTTTGACCTCCCATTTAGACAGAAGGATGATATATCGCCATACTCTGGTCATTGTGTTGTTTTGTTTCATGGCATCTTCCACAATTTCAATGTTCAGTGAATGGAAATTTACATTATAATACTTGTTCATTTGGTTGTGTACCATGTTTGGTCAAACTACTATTTGTTTGGCACTGAATCAGTTAAAAGAGTTAAACTTATTTCTCTTGTACATAAGGCTCAAATCTTAGTTCATCTCATTTACCAGCTTCACTTAAACTACCATTATCTATCTAGTTGAAGGAGCCGCTGTAGTGTAGTGTCAAGTCCGCTTGCCTGTCGATCCGGTGGTCAAGTGTTTGAATCCCATTGATATAGAGTGTTTAAATTTACATGACCTTTCAAGTCGACCCAGCCTAAAATTGATACTAGAAAATATCCTGGGAGATAAAGACGGCCAGGGCTGCTGTTAGGGGTGTCACCGATACCACTGGTTTGGTATGGGACAAACATCTTTTATTTAATACACATAAAGACGTGTTAAAAGGCCCTTCACATGATTACTTTTCCTATCTTGTACTTCGTCTTCTTCTGCGTTTATCCGAAATGTTGTTTTAGACATAATTGTGTCGTGCCTGTTTACAGCAGAGCTGCGATATTTGAACCTTTCGGCCGATACATGCGACGTCTTCAGGCATTTGTTGGCCGGGTTACCTTCCCGGGTATTTCGTAAACAATATAAAATGACACAAAGTAGTGCAGCTTTACATAACAGAGTTAAGACACATACAGAACGTTGCGGCGATTAGCCTTCATCAGCAAACAAACACATTCGCAAACACAACATACAGTCAAGGAGAACTCCTGTGACTACATTAGAAGGTGATGACAAGACGAGAGGAACAAATGCATGGAAAAATAGAAGCAATGAAGAGAAAATGAGAATTGATTGTGAATGTGTTTGTTTGCTGATGAAGGCTAATCGCCGCAACGTTCTGTATGTGTCTTAACTCTGTTATGTAAAGCTGCACTACTTTGTGTCATTTTATATTGTTTACACTTTCACAGCTTTACCGCAGTTCCACCTAATTTTATTCATATGTTTCGGGTATTTCGTCGGACGTTTGACTCTCACTGTTGTGGTGTTATCCCCATCCCAGCTGGCCCATTTAGAACAGCTGAAAACATCCCGGTCTATGTGGCCGAATGCTGTTCGTGAGCCGCTTACCAGGAGTTCGAAACGCAGCCGCGACCGATTTGGGCAGCAGACCGTATCGCGCTGCGTTATAATGTGTTGGTATGGGAGCCGGTCTTTCAGAAAGCAATGGCAAACTACTGAACGTAAAGACTTGCCTAGTACATTAACAGCAGCTGAAAAATGCGGGTGTTCACTGCAACGTCCTGCAAGGGATATACAACATAAAAAAAAGAAGACATCCCGGTCAGCCCTCAAGGGAAGGCAGGGGCGGACCATGGGAATTCCTCGGCATCCAAAGAAGCTTCCATGATTGCAGAGCCGACACATAGCGCTCTGGTACTGCGCTTCCCCCCCCCCCCCCCCACCCCCCCCCCCAAGAATCGTCACGATCCTGCACATGGCTGCTTAGCCTCACTTCCGTATATTGGGCCTTACGTTCACCACAGGCTGTTCTTCCGGAAACCAGAAAAACGCAGTCTGCAGATGACACCCACACAGTGAGCTTTTGATTCGGATTTTGCACGTAATGGATTTGCTATCCAAGCTATATCCCATTTCGTGCCAATGTGACGCTTTTTCCACCTTTGATGGCGTCCACACAATGAGTTTTCACTATCTTGTTACTGTTCCAATCTTGGATGTTTGGTGGGTGAGAGATGTGTGTATGGGTTGGGGGATGTGTAGGTGTGGGGATGTGGGGATGGGTGGGGGTGGGGCATTATGTGTGCCTGGGTTGTGTGTGTTGTTGGGGGGATGTGTGGATGGGTGGGGATGTGCCTCATAACATAGTAATATGCATTGTTTATGTTTACAATTTTCATTTGACAATGTTTTTTTCCTATGTGAATGTTTTATACACTACTGATGAACGAAAGATGATTGATTGGAAGAGCCGAATGTAATACGGGCCTGAGTGCCCAATTTGTTACCCTTTGAAAATAAAGTATGACGAGACTGACGTGTATGAAAGCGGCTCTTGTGTTTCTGTGCCTGAATGTAGATTGCTCGTAGCTCTTGGAAGAAGATAGAAAGACTGCATAGCTGTGGGTTTGAGTTTGTGAGTGCATTGATGTATTATGTATAGGTTGTGATATTCACCTTGTGATGGCCACATGCCGAATTAGATTGTGTTGCATGTGAAGTGTAAATAAAACCATCAAACTTAGTGTTACTGTGTAGTCCCGTCAAGTCATTCTGTACTTGTGTATGTCTCACATATGTTAGGTCCAGCGAGCCAGATTCATTACATTGTAAGACCCTGACATGTGTGAACGTGGAGGCTTTCGTCCGGCTTTAATTTAGTTAAGATTTGAACCTAGATGTGAACGTAAATTACATACATTTGAATGTGTTAACGTGGAAAAACATCAGTGATCGTGAAACTTGTCTCGGTAAAATTGTAATCTAAGTTTAAGTGTTGTACCATCATAGTTGTTGAACGTTTAAACATGGCTAACTTGTCTTCGTGAAAGTAGTTGTGTACAGAAAAAGCGTGTGGAAGCAGAAAGTCGGGAAAGAAAGCAACTTGTGAAAATTGTTGAACGACGACATTACGACCAACAATAACACTCAACGCCATACAAACCTAATCAAAATTTAATTGACAAGCATACACAGCACACAGACAAAGATTCTAATTTATTTCCTTCCAAAAGTAACCAGGTTTCCTGTGCCATCTGAAACTGTTACCCGTAGAGGTCATTTGCCGTTGTAGTAGCGACCCTACAAGTCCTGGCCCTGGTTTTCACCATTCTTCAGCGTATCCAGAGTACTTGAGTATTATCTTTTTATATACTTTTGGATGCAAATTTGGGCACACGCTGTAAGTTTAAAAATATTGTAAAGAAATTGTTTACATTACTAACACTTTATAACCAAATTGCGTGTGTGAGGAATCATTTTCATTGAAACATTCCATCATGTCTTCTCTAAATGACTTCATCGAGATGGGTTTAAAACTAAAGTTAACTGGGGATGAGTTGACAAAATGGAGTGAGACAAAATATTCAGAATACCTCCTAGCATAGGAGAAAGCTAGGGACCGCGACGAAAGAGCGGCTGAAAGAGCTATGAAACAGTCAGAATTGGAGGCAAAAACTAAACAGTCATAAATAGAGGCCGAATTGAGAAGAGCAGAAATCTCAGCTCAAAGTAAACGAGAAGAGCTTGAACTCCAACTGAAAATCAAACAGCTTGAAGCTGAAACAGCTGTTGAAAAAGAATCTCGTAAATCTGAAAGACTGGAAAAAGAAAACCAGTACAAAAAGTACCAAGGTATTGTCAGAAATTATACCTCGGGGGACTGCATAGCAGCCTTCACCCAAAACTTTGAGACTTTAATGGACCACTACCAGATCCCAGTATCTGAGTGGAACATCATTTATATGAGAAGTTTGTCAGGGGAACCTCTAAAAGTTATAGAGACTATCCCTAAAGATCTCAGAAAAGATTACCAGTACATAAAGTCAAAAATTATGTCACATTTCCTGTTAGATGAAGCAGGCTACAGAGAACAGTTCAGTAAACTAACTCCAAAACCTACTCAAACGTTCTCTGACTACATATCAGTAGTACAGGATATATTCAGTAAATGGCTTTCAGCAGCCAAAGTTAATAAGGACTTTAACAAATTGAAAGATCTCATCCTTAGGGATAAAATCATCACATCCCTTCCACCATTATTTTCAAAATTTTTGCAAGAGAGTGAGTGTATGAGTGTAGAGCAAATCGAGAAACGTGGGTCGGCGTATTTTACAGCCAATAAACATTGTTTTGCTAGTGTAGCAACTGATGTAAATTTCATAGCAGCTGCTAGCTATGAGAGATCAAAATCAGATACATACAATAGGCAAAAGACATTTAAGCCTACTACTGAGAAATGTAGGTTTTGCCAATTTCCTCACCACCGGAATGAGATGTGCGATCAAAACCCTGCATATCTAACATATTTGCAAAACTATGTAAATAACCAAGATAAAGAGCGAAGAAGCTTCAAACGGGTAACCAAATGCTTCCTTTGTAAAGCGTATGGCCACTGGCGTCATGCTTGTAAAGGGAAACAGATGACCAGGAAGGCGAATGCCGCCTTGTTTGATAGCTCTTCATCAGATGAAGAACATCTTGAAAATCATCCTGTGAACTCAGCACAGGCCATAGATACATTTAATCCACAAAAATGTACCATCTGTAATCAGTTCCATGAAGATGGCCTATTAACATGCGGCCACTCGATACCTATTGCCAATGAGGAAGCCAATTTGGTAATAGATTCCAAAGGCAGAATTAACATCCACCATGGATATGTGAATGGCAAGCCTGCTACAGTCTTACGAGACAGCAGGAGCACTCTTATAGGTCTTAAAAGGGATTTCATAATGCCTACAGACTATACAGGCAGGCACGTAACATGTAGAACATTCTCGGGAAATATCGAGAAGTATCCATTGGCATGGGCATACATTGAGACTCCATTCCTCACTGGGAAGGTTAAATGCGCAGCATTAACCAATCCTTGCTGTGATGTTATCATTGGGAACCTTCCCGAAGTGAATGAGATGCCTCATAACACCATAACATCTGCATGTATTGATGACCATGAAACATCATCTCCATCGAACGTCATCATGGAAAGTGTGGTATCATCAGATAATTGTATGCTAGCTAATGCAGCACTATCATCACATGATATCATTGATCCAATTGTATCATCATCACATGATATCATTGATCCAATTGTTCCATCATCACATGATATCATTGAACAAATTGGTTCACCATCACATGAAATCATTGATTCAAGTATGTCACCATCATCTCATATCACTGAAAGTGTGAACGCAGTAACTAGATCTGCTGCTAGAGTGCAAGAACAAATTGATCAAACTGAGGCTATAGAAATGCTAAGCCCAGTATTACTACCTTCTAAAACCATGAAGGAAAATTTTGTAACAGCCCAAAAGGCTGATCCTTCATTATATAAGTATTTTAATCTGATAGGCCAAAAGCCAAGGTTAACTAAGAATGCAAGATGGCATTTTGCTCTCAAGAATTGCATCCTCACTAGGTACTATACCAGAGGTGACACCACCACAGAGCAAACTGTTTTGCCACTAGAATACCGTAAGCAAGCCTTACATCTTGCCCATGATATACCTCTTGCAGGGCATATGGCGTATTCAAAGACCAGATCTAGATTGTTGTCACAGTTTTATTGGCCAAAATTCTGTAATGACATTAAACAATATTGCAGAAGTTGTGACATCTGCCAGAAACTAGTGAAAAAGGGGAAACACCCACAGGCTAAATTACAGGTTACAGATTTAGCCAGTCGACCCTTTGAGAAAATATCTGTTGACATCGTAGGTCCTCTAAATCATGTAACATCTAGAGGAAATAGATTTATAGTTACAATTATTGATCTATGTAGCCGCTGGCCTGAAGCTATTCCTCTCAAGAACATAACTGCCAATGATATAATGGAAGTCTTTTTCCATGTATTTTCAAGGATAGGTTTTCCTGATACTATCCTATCCGACCGTGGAAGTCAATTTATTGCTGCATCCACTCAAGCTTTCACTAAAATGTTAGGTGTGAAACAATGTTTCAACTCACCGTACCATCCTCACTCGACAGGAGTAATAGAGAAATTTAACGGGGATCTAAAGCATATGCTTTCCAAAGTCACCCAAGAACACCCCGAAAATTGGGACATCTATTTACCTGCCATATTATTCGCATATCGCGAGGTCCCTCAATCAAGCACTGGGTTCTCTCCATTCGAACTTATATATGGTGCCAAACCACGCGGCCCATTAAGTATATACCATTCCATGTTAACTGAAGCAACTCCTATACTTAAACCCATATCATCATACGTATATGTGACATCATTGCGTGAAAGGATAATTAAATCTTGTATTATTGCCAAAGAAGCACTGAAACAATCTGGTGCGATGTATAGACAATATGCAAACAAAGGAAACAGGACGATAACACTGACACCTGGACAGGACGTACTACTGCTCCTACCTAGTGACCGACAGTTACTGACCGATTCTTGGCAAGGACCATTTAAGGTACTAAGACAGATTTCACCGGTGGACTATGAAATTCAAATTAAAGACAAACACAAAATATTCCACATCAATATGCTAAGACCATACTACAACAGGGACAACGAACAAGACGATACAGCAGCCAGTACAACAATAATCGACCATGAAGGCGACGAAGAAAGCGACGAAATACCAACACCAGCACTAAACACGACGAACTGCTTACAAGACATCAAGATAAACCCGCAGTTAACTCAAGCAGACACCGACAGCTGCAAACAACTCATACAGGACTACAGTACCATCTTCTCCAACAACCCAGGACAAACAGAACTAGTACAACACCACATTACTTTGACCTCCAACACACCAATAAAATGCAGACCCTACACAATTCCATTACATTACAAAGAAAAACTGCATCAAGAAATCATTGACTTAGAAAAGAACAACATCATTAGACGATCGCAATCACACTTCTCTTCTCCAATAGTCATCATACGCAAAAAGGACGACACAATAAGACTCTGCATAGACTATAGAAAATAAAATAAAATTACACAGTTGGATCTGGAGCCGATGACCAACTGCGAGGAACTGCTGACAGAGCTGACAGACTCTAGGTACTTCACGAAGATAGACATGACAAAAGGTTACTGGCAGATAACGGTAGACGAACAGAGCAGACATCTGACAGCCTTTGCCACACCTTGGGGACTGTACGAATGGTGCAAATTACCATTTGGGCTTGTTAACGCACCGGCAACATTCGTACGCATGACAAGACTATTACTGACGGACATAAAGAATATCATTTCGTATATGGATGATATATGTGTACACACAACGACAATGACAGAGCACATAACGACATTACAGCAGACGTTTGAACGGATCAGACAGCACGGACTTACTATTAAACCTGCCAAAGTTGACATAGCCTACCAGGAAATCTCCTTCTTGGGGTATAAGATCTCTAATGGCTTTGTCACTACTGACGATAACATCGTGTCAAAGATTCTGAAACTGACACTTCCGACTACGAAGAAACAAGTCAGAAGTGTATTAGGACTTCTAAATTATTACAGGCAGTTCATCCCAGATTTTGCTGAACTGACTGAAAGTTTTACTAACATACTAAAAAAAGACCACCCAAATAAAATTGTGAACAACTAATGCCTAAAATTTGCATTCCAGAAGATATTGTCCTATTTTTCTGAGAATAGTTTAAAGAATCCCATTCTCAAATTGCCAAATTTGCATATTCCTTTCAGATTGCGCACAGATGCGAGCTCCGTGGCGATTGGAGCGGTACTATTACAGGAACATGACGGCATTTTGCATCCTGTATATTACCTATCCAGGAAACTTAAACCAAGAGAACGCACTTGGTCGACCCCTCAAAAAGAAGCCCTTGCATTAGTGTTTGCAATAACGAGATTGTCTAGATTCCTCCTTGGAAGGCATTTTTTAGTAGAATCTGACAACAGCCCTTTGAAGTTTATTACATCTGGAGTGCCAACTAACCATATGATAGCGCGATGGTCACTTTTGCTCCAGGACTACAGTTTTGAAGTGAAACACATCCCTGGCAGATTGAATACACTGGCTGATCTTTTGTCGCGTTGTCCCGATGATACCCAATAGCCAAATATGTCTGAGTGCAGTATGTTAAAACACTCAGACCAGCACAGCCATTAATGTATTTTTTTTCAGAAAAGCTGTGAGTGTCAACTACATCATTGTGATAGGGATCAATTCCCACTGTAAATATTATTAAGGTTTCTAAAATAAGGTATTAATTGTGTTGTATAAGTGCGTAGTATGTGTTAGAAAGTGAACAATAGTAATTATAAATATTATAAACTAAGAACAGTGCCACAGGTCAGTGTCGTAACTTACCTCAAGTGAACAAGAACAATTTAAGTTATCCGTGGTATCTGCAAACTGGAAGTATCCAGCAACATTTTATCCCGTGTGAATTGAACAATTGAGTGAACTAAACTGGGACAGTTACTCCACTGTAGAAGATCGTAATCCAGAAGTCCAATGAAACACCGAAAACACCAGCGAATAGCACAACGTTACATTCCGAATATTCCAACATCATTACGGAACAAGTGTGTGAAAAAACTATCGCTTACATCAGCTGTTCGTGTGTACTTCCGGAAAGTTAGAAAGTTAAACAAAAATCTAGCAGACTATGAACAAAACCTTAAAAATTAATGACGCTTTAAAATATTTGTGAAACACGAATTTGAAATATACAAATTGTGTATTAATATTTTTGAAACTACTGTAATCTGAGAATCATACCTTGATTAACTGATTCACATTAGCGACATTTTTTCGCTATTGTAAAGAAGTATCAAGCTATGACGCTGAGAAATAAATTTATAATTGTAATTTATTAGGTTTAACATCTGTTTAAATTATTTCCCTTTCATTTAATAGGTGTCACCAATTACACCAAAGGGCGGTAAATCGAAATAGATAGTAATGTGTAATGTATAAAAATAGCCACTGTGTTGCCAGATTGTCGACACGCCAATATTGCATCAGCTGGGCATGGAGAAGATTGCCAATGTTGTAGACCAACATGAGAGCTCCCTACCAAGTTTGGTTGGAACTCTACAGTTGAATTCGTCTCATATTAGGACGTTTTACGGTCTAACCTGATGTCTAAGGACATATTATACGTTTTTTTTTGTTGGTTGCGAGGTAGTTGCATTGATTGCGGGTGCTACCGGTCTGACTGGGTCAAAATTGCAACAGAGGTGATCATCCATCGAGAGGATGATACTTGGCAAGTGTTAAAGTCTGAATACATTATGACTTAATATGTATAATTTACAATACTTATGTATTTCTATTGAACCTATGCCAGGGTACATGACAACCAATGGGAAGATTCTGACTTGGGTAAGAATAGCAACCCTGAATTTACAGAGAATACACATGAAAGATAGAATCTTTCATGAATGACGCGCGGGGAGGGTGTCATAATCCCCATTGATATGCCGCGACATCGTTACGCCCGCCAGGCGAACACCAGTGACTTACTCACAGGTTTCGCTGACGACAGAGAGAGCGACCGTCAGAGTCAAGCCAGTACAAGCGTGACGCATGCAATTCTCGCGTGCGCTCGAATCCACAGGGCAAGCACTGTGAGCGGAAAACGCCAGACACGGCTAGGGGCATCAGACGAGACTGACGTGTATGAAAGCGGCTCTTGTATTTCTGTGCCTGAATGTAGATTGCTTCGTAGCTCTTGGAAGAAGATAGAAAGACTGCATAGCTGTGGGTTTGAGTTTGTGAGTGCATTGATGTATTATGTATAGGTTGTGATATTCACCTTGTGATGGCCACATGCCGAATTAGATTGTGTTGCATGTGAAGTGTAAATAAAACCATCAAACTTAGTGTTACTGTGTGTCCCGTCAAGTCATTCTGTACTTGTGTATGTCTCACATATGTTAGGTCCAGCGAGCCAGATTCATTACATTGTAAGACCCTGAAATTACTGTTCCTATATTGTTACTGTTCTTATCGTGTTACTGTTCCTATCTTGTTACTGTTCCTATCTTGTTATTGTTCATATCTTGTTACTGTTCATATCTTGTTACTGTTCATATCTTGTTACTGTTCATTATCTTGTAACTGTAACTATTTTGTTACTGTTCATATCTTGTTACTGTTCATATCTTGTTACTGTTCATATCGTGTTACTGTTCATATCGTGTTACTGTTCATATCTTGTTACTGTTCATATCTTGTTACTGTTCATATCTTGTTACTGTTCCTATCTTGTTACTGTTCCTATCTTGTTACTGTTCCTATCTTGTTATTGTTCATATCTTGTTACTGTTCATATCTTGTTACTGTTCATATCTTGTAACTGTAACTATCTTGTTACTGTTCATATCTTGTTACTGTTCATATCTTGTTACTGTTCATATAGTGTTACTGTTCCTATATTGTTACTGTTCATATCTTGTTACTGTTCCTATCTTGTTACTGTTCTTATCGTGTTACTGTTCCTATCTTGTTACTGTTCCTATCTTGTTATTGTTCATATCTTGTTACTGTTCATATCTTGTTACTGTTCATATCTTGTTACTGTTCATATCTTGTTACTGTTCATATCTTGTTACGGTTCATATCTTGTTACTGTTCATATCGTGTTACTGTTCATATCTTGTTACTGTTCATATCTTGTTACTGTTCATATCTTGTTACTGTTCATATCTTGTTACTGTTCATATCTTGCTACTGTTCATATCTTGTTACTGTTCATATCTTGTAACTGTAACTATCTTGTTACTGTTCCTATCTTGTTACTGTTCCTATCTTGTTACTGCTCCTATCTTGTTACTGTTCCTATCTTGTTACTGTTCCTATCTTGTTACTGTTCCTATCTTGTTACTGTTCATATCTTGCTCCTGTTCCTATCTTGTTACTGTTCCTATCTTGTTACTGTTCCTATCTTGTTACTGTTCCTATCTTGTTACTGTTCCTATCTTGTTACTGTTCCTATCTTGCTACTGTTCATATCTTGTTACTGTTCCTATCTTGTTACTGTTCCTATCTTGTCACTGTTCCTATCTTGTAACTGTAACTATCGTGTTGCTGTTCATATCTTGTTACTGTTCATATCGTGTTACTGTTCATATCTTGTTACTGTTCATATCTTGTTACTGTTCATATCTTGTTACTGTTCATATCTTGTTACTGTTCCTATCTTGTTACTGTTCCTATCTTGTTATTGTTCATATCTTGTTACTGTTCCTATCTTGTTACTGTTCATATCTTGTTACTGTTCATATCTTGTAACTGTAACTATCTTGTTACTGTTCATATCTTGTTACTGTTCATATCTTGTTACTGTAACTATCTTGTTACTGTTCATATCTTGTTACTGTTCATATCTTGTTACTGTTCATATCGTGTTACTGTTCCTATATTGTTACTGTTCATATCTTGTTACTGTTCCTATCTTGTTACTGTTCTTATCGTGTTACTGTTCCTATCATGTTACTGTTCCTATCTTGTTATTGTTCATATCTTGTTACTGTTCATATCTTGTTACTGTTCATATCTTGTTACTGTTAATATCTTGTTACTTTTCATATCTTGTTACTGTTCATATCTTGTTACTGTTCATATCTTGTTACTGTTCATATCGTGTTACTGTTCATATCGTGTTACTGTTCATATCTTGTTACTGTTCATATCTTGTTACTGTTCATATCTTGTTACTGTTCATATCTTGTTACTGTTCATATCTTGTTACTGTTCATATCTTGTTACTGTTCATATCTTGTTACTGTTCCTATCTTGTTACTGTTCATATCTTGTTACTGTTCATATCTTGTAACTGTAACTATCTTGTTACTGTTCATATCTTGTTACTGTTCCTATCTTGTTACTGTTCATATCGTGTTACTGTTCCTATCTTGTTACTGTTCCTATCTTGTTACTGTTCCTATCTTGTTACTGTTCTTATCGTGTTACTGTTCCTATCTTGTTACTGTTCCTATCTTGTTACTGTTCATATCTTGTTACTGTTCATATCTTGTTACTGTTCATATCTTGTTACTGTTCACTATCTTGTTACTGTTCCTATCTTGTTACTGTTCATATCTTGTTACTGTTCATATCTTGTTACTGTTCCTATCTTGTTACTGTTCCTATCTTGTTACTGTTCCTATCTTGTTACTGTTCATATCTTGTTACTGTTCCTATCTTGTTACTGTTCCTATCTTGTTACTGTTCCTATCTTGTTACTGTTCATATCTTGTTACTGTTCATATCTTGTTACTGTTCCTATCGTGTTACTGTTCCTATCTTGTTACTGTTCATATCTTGTTACTGTTCATATCTTGTTACTGTTCCTATCTTGTTACTGTTCCTATCTTGTTACTGTTCCTATCTTGTTACTGTTCATATCTTGTTACTGTTCCTATCTTGTTACTGTTCCTATCTTGTTACTGTTCCTATCTTGTTACTGTTCCTATCTTGTTACTGTTCATATCTTGTTACTGTTCCTATCTTGTTACTGTTCCTATCTTGTTACTGTTCATATCTTGTTACTGTTCATATCTTGTTACTGTTCATATCTTGTTACTGTTCCTATCTTGTTACTGTTCCTATCTTGTTACTGTTCCTATCTTGTTACTGTTCATATCTTGTTACTGTTCCTATCTTGTTACTGTTCCTATCTTGTTACTGTTCCTATCTTGTTACTGTACTATCGTGTTACTGTTCATATCTTGTTACTGTTCATATCGTGTTACTGTTCATATCTTGTTACTGTTCATATCTTGTTACTGTTCATATCTTGTTACTGTTCATATCTTGTTACTGTTCCTATCTTGTTACTGTTCCTATCTTGTTACTGTTCATATCTTGTTACTGTTCCTATCTTGTTACTGTTCATATCTTGTTACTGTTCATATCTTGTTACTGTTCCTATCTTGTTACTGTTCCTATCTTGTTACTGTTCATATCTTGTTACTGTTCCTATCTTGTTACTGTTCCTATCTTGTTAATGTTCCTATCTTGTTACTGTTCTATCGTGTTACTGTTCCTATCTTGTTACTGTTCCTATCTTGTTACTGTTCATATCTTGTTACTGTTCATATCTTGTTACTGTTCTATCTTGTTACTGTTCATATCTTGTTACTGTTCCTATCTTGTTACTGTTCTATCTTGTTACTGTTCATATCTTGTTACTGTTCCTATCTTGTTACTGTTCATATCTTGTTACTGTTCATATCTTGTTACTGTTCCTATCTTGCTTACTGTTCATATCTTGTTACTGTTCCTATCTTGTTACTGTTCATATCTTGTTACTGTTCATATCTTGTTACTGTTCATATCTTGTACTGTTACTATATCTGTGTTACTGTTCCTATCGTGTTACTGTTCCTATCTTGTTACTGTTCATATCTTGTTACTGTTCATATCTTGTTACTGTTCCTATCTTGTTATTGTTCCTATCGTGTTACTGTTCCTATCTTGTTACTGTTCCTATCTTGTTACTGTTCATATCTTGTTACTGTTCCTATCTTGTTACTGTTCCTATCTTGTTACTGTTCCTATCTTGTTACTGTTCATATCTTGTTACTGTTCCTATCTTGTTACTGTTCCTATCTTGTTACTGTTCCTATCGTGTTACTGTTCATATCTTGTTACTGTTCCTATCTTGTTACTGTTCCTATCTTGTTACTGTTCATATCTTGTTACTGTTCCTATCTTGTTACTGTTCCTATCTTGTTACTGTTCCTATCTTGTTACTGTTCATATCTTGTACTGTTCCTATCTTGTTCACTGTTCCTATCTTGTACTGTTACTATCGTGTTGCTGTTCATATCTTGTTACTGTTCCTATCGTGTTACTGTTCATATCTTGTTACTGTTCATATCTTGTTACTGTTCATATCTTGTTACTGTTCATATCTTGTTACTGTTCCTATCTTGTTACTGTTCCTATCTTGTTACTGTTCCTATCTTGTTACTGTTCCTATCTTGCTACTGTTCATATCTTGTTACTGTTCCTATCTTGTTACTGTTCCTATCGTGTCACTGTTCCTATCTTGTAACTGTAACTATCGTGTTGCTGTTCATATCTTGTTACTGTTCATATCGTGTTACTGTTCATATCTTGTTACTGTTCATATCTTGTTACTGTTCATGTCTTGTTACTGTTCATATCTTGTTACTGTTCCTATCTTGTTACTGTTCCTGTCTTGTTATTGTTCATATCTTGTTACTGTTCCTATCTTGTTACTGTTCATATCTTGTTACTGTTCATATCTTGTAACTGTAACTATCTTGTTACTGTTCATATCTTGTTACTGTTCATATCTTGTTACTGTTCCTATATTGTTACTGTTCATATCTTGTTACTGTTCCTATCTTGTTACTGTTCTTATCGTGTTACTGTTCCTATCTTGTTACTGTTCCTATCTTGTTATTGTTCATATCTTGTTACTGTTCATATCTTGTTACTGTTCATATCTTGTTACTGTTCATATCGTGTAACTGTAACTATCTTGTTACTGTTCATATCTTGTTACTGTTCATATCTTGTTACTGTTCATATCGTGTTACTGTTCATATCTTGTTACTGTTCATATCGTGTTACTGTTCATATCTTGTTACTGTTCATATCTTGTTACTTTTCATATCTTGCTACTGTTCATATCTTGTTACTGTTCATATCTTGCAACTGTAACTATCTTGTTGCTGTTCCTATCTTGTTACTGTTCCTATCTTGTTACTGTTCATATCTTGTTACTGTTCCTATCTTGTTACTGTTCCTATCTTGTTACTGTACCTATCTTGTTACTGTTCCTATCTTGTTACTGTTCCTATCTTATTACTGTTCCTATCTTGTTACTGTTCCTATCTTGTTAATGTTCCTATCTTGTTACTGTTCCTATCTTGCTACTGTTCATATCTTGTTACTGTTCCTATCTTGTTACTGTTCCTATCTTGTTACTGTTCCTATCTTGTTACTGTTCATATCTTGTTACTGTTCCTATCTTGTTACTGTAACTATCTTGTTACTGTTCATATCTTGTAACTGTTCATATCTTGTTACTGTTCATATCTTGTTACTGTTCCTATCTTGTTACTGTTCCTATCTTGTTACTGTTCCTATCTTGTTACTGTTCATATCTTGTAACTGTAACTATCTTGTTACTGTTCCTATCTTGTTACTGTTCATATCTTGTAACTGTTCCTATCTTGTTACTGTTCCTATATTGTTACTGTTCTTATCGTGTTATTGTTCCTATCTTTTTACTGTTCATATCGTGTTACTGTTCTTATCGTGTTACTGTTCCTATCTTGTTACTGTTCCTATCTTGTTACTGTTCTTATCTTGTTACTGTTCCTATCTTGTTACTGTTCTTATCGTGTAACTGTTCTTATCTTGTAACTGTTCTTATCGTGTTACTGTTCCTATCCTGTTACTGTTCTTATCGTGTTACTGTTCCTATCTTGTTACTGTTCTTACCGTGTTACTGTTCTTATCTTGTTACTGTTCCTATCTTGTTACTGTTCTTATCGTGTTACTGTTCCTATCTTGTTACTGTTCCTATCTTGTTACTGTTCTTATCGTGTTACTGTTCCTATCTTGTTACTGTTCCTATCTTGTTACTGTTTCTATCTTGTTACTGTTCTTATCGTGTAACTGTTCTTATCTTGTTACTTTTCCTATCTTGTTACTGTTTTTATCGTGTTACTGTTCCTGTTGTGTTACTGTTCGTATCGTGTTACTGTTCCTATCTTGTTACTGTTCTTATCGTGTTACTGTTCCTATCTTGTTACTGTTCCTATCTTGTTACTGTTCTTATCGTGTTACTGTTCCTGGTGTGTTACTGTTCCTATCTTGTTACTGTTCCTATCTTGTTACTGTTCTTATCGTGTTGCTGTTCCTGTAGTGTTACTGTTCCTATCTTGTTACTGTTCCTATCTTGTTACTGTTCCTATCTTGTTACTGTTCCTATCTTGTTACAGTACAGGACTATGGCTATACGAACTCCCAAGTTCAGGTTTATATTGTGCTTTACCTAGATTGGGATACTCCGTGGAGAAGTGGTTAACCCACCCGTCTCGCGTTCCGAAGGCTGATGGTTCGATTCCGGTTCACAAGTGCAGTTTTCTTGGAGACTCCTGTGGGTTGTCGCTGGAGCTACGGAGTTCGTGCTTTGTAGGACACTTTCGGCAGGCCGCCTTGCGGAAAGAGACCCTATCATGTGGGACAAAACCCGGTGTAATGAAGTCGACTTTCTCACCTTTTAAACCTTTGTTAAACTCAACTCTACGTAGAGAACTTAAGAACACGATCCCCCCCCCCCCTTTTTTTTTTTCCCCAGTGACGATAACCGTTACCAGTGATTCAGCAACATCGCAGTAGGGTCCGCGCTTCCACACTAGCACAAATTGTTTAGTTAGGAATGCTAAATGCGCAGTCACAATGACGCATCAAACACTGTAACTGTCATTATCATCATCCAGTGCCTTGCTGGCGTCTGCGATCATGCCTCTCCACATATTGTGATCTCCGACGACATGGTTCAGTTTGTGTGTTGACTCCATTCCGAACTGCACGCCAACTTAAAAACTTAATTCTTCCAAAGGATTAACAACCAACCACCCAACTGTAAAAAGTGGACTATAAAAAGAACACCAGTTTTGGGACTATCCGTAGCTACTTGTCTGACTCTTTACAGAAATAGATGGTCTACCAGCGCGGCGCACATCTTGAACATTGCCAGTGATGCGAAATTTCTTAATTAAATTGCTAACGCATTCGGATGAGGTGCTTGAGTATCAGGACATGTAATCATAAATTGTTGAACAACCACATATATCTCCTGGATTGGGATTACGAGTTCGGACACCGTCCAGGTCGTACGCGTCGTGAATGAATGCATCAATGGCACAATCTTAGTGCCGCTTTTATGATATAGCTTCTATCTTTTGAGTGATAGTGTTTTCATAAATAGTGCTTGTGCTAATTGCATGACAATGTGAACTGTGGTAAACATGAAACAGTGCAATAAATGATGACAATGATTGGGACTTCTATTGAGTTATTCGTATAAATATGTGACTCTAACTTGAGAGTTGGAGAGAGAGAGAGAGAGAGAGAGAGAGAGAGAGAGAGAGAGAGAGAGAGAGAGAGAGAGAGAGAGAGAGAGAGAGAGACAGACAGACAGAGAGAGAGACAGAGAGAGAGACAGAGAGAGAGACAGACAGACAGACAGACAGAGAGACAGAGAGAGAGAGACAGACAGACAGACAGACAGACAGACAGACAGACAGACATAGAGAGAGAGAGAGAGAGAGAGAGAGAGAGAGAGAGAGAGAGAGAGAGAGAGAGAGAGAGAGAGAGTAAACTGCAATCTGTTAGTGAACACGGACAAGCCATAACGATTTAATAGCAGAGTAGTGAGAAAGGAATAAGCATGGCGCAGATATCTACTAACATCAAAGTCAAACAATAGAAGCCGCGCCATGGCAGATTGCTGTCGTAGACCTATTTGTACGAAAGACTATCCAGCATACAGACGCGCCCTAATATGAATGCTGTAATGCCTGTATCTTCCATTACTGTTATCATTACGCTCGCTGTCCTCACACAAACACTGTAGCAGATCAACGGGAACCAGAATTCCAACTAAACTGAAATGATCGCAGTAACGATAGTGTTCCACGTCAATAAATCTTTATTGCAGGCGATCAGTCGACCAGACAAATGCATGACCGATCCCGTGTTAATGGGAGGGGCGGTCCGAAATATAATAAATAATCATTAATGATTTATAAATATATTAACTTTGCTGTCGAACTCGATGCCATGTTAATATTGAAATACATGACGAATGTAAATCATACTCCATATCGTTCTGTGATTATTTGACGTTCCTGGTTGCTAAACAATGTAACTTACAGACTTCTGCGTGCAGCTGATTCTATGACTTCGAGCTGACATTTGAACCGGCATATTATGACGCCTTAAACTTTATCATTTTCTCGGCTCTACACATCCTTCTGCTAAACATCCTTCTTCTTGCAGGTCGTGCCGTTATTTCCTCCTCTTGTTGTAATATCAAATGTTATATCCATAAGGTTCTTCGGTTGGCTATTAATGTAAATGTATCGGTGTTGTCATTTTGTGCGCCCTTCATCCATGATGTTTCCAAACTTTCCTCTATGGTAACGTAGTTCCCATGTGTACGTCATATGGCAACATTTTTATTCATGCGCTTCTCAATTAACTCCTTCTGTTCCGTTTGCCATAATTTCGTATTTAATTCTAAATCATTGACTCTTGCCTCCGACGCAACATGGCATGGAAGGTTTATGCCATGTCTCGTAGGGGATCTCCTAACACTGAATCCCTGGGTTCCAATATTCGTAACCCAATGTCAATATGGGAATTCATGCAAACTTGAGGATTTGTTTTTAAAATGAAGTACAGGAACCGTGTTTATTAACTACTCAGACAGAATTGTGGTATGTTTAACTTAAATTGCATGGTTTTCATTGTGGAAGACAAACGTTGTTTCAATTTGATATTGTCGGTTTGAAGCATGGCTTTTACAATTTTTTTTTAAAGTTGCATATCCTTTACAGGACGTCGCAGTCAACACCAGCATTTTACTGCCGTTGTTGATGTCTTGGCATGTTTTTTTTTAACGTTCAGTAGTTTGCCATTGCTTTCTGAACGACCGGCTCCCATACAAACACGTTAAAACTAGCTAGACACGGACTGCTCTTTTACTATTAACTCCATCCATCCATCATGTGCCATGCCGATAATCGTGGGCGGTCATGTTCTGTCATCTCACTCGATCACCAGAGTCGTGGATCAGCTCTGTGTTCCTGTCACGTGGCCAAGCCATCCAGGTATTTACTTCTCGGTCGTTCCCTTGGCCTCTTCTCTTCGAACTTGCCAATTGTCACCAAGTTCTCCAATTAATTTCTTCTCATTACATTACTATTAACTAATTCTATTTAATTTATTACAGCATAATATTCTCATTGTTTATATTGAGATATATTTTCAGAAACCCAATTCACAATGCAAGCAGATATGGTACCAGATACTAAAATGTGGCTGTTGGCAGATGACGCAAATTGTAGATAGTAAGTGCTCAGAATGACACACCTGGCTCTACCTGGTTTAACAGCCATCTCAAATGGAGTCTGTAGTAGGCTCATAACTTTGGAATCGCTGTACCATTATGGAACGAGTGGTGTATAAAGAGCCTATGGCTGAAGGTCAACAGTAAGGCATACCCAGCCATAAGTGGACGACATTATTTCTATGTGCACTGGACGCTGGTTGACTACCATGGCATACTATATAATTGGGGCGGGTTGAGCATAGTTAATGTTGCTTCCGAAGATATCACTGAGCAAGTATAGATTTAAAAAATAATAATAACAATAAAAATGTCGCATGTGTTAATTGCATGAGTTAACACTATTCTGAATTTGCTGAAATTTTGGATTTGTTATTTCTTGATACGATAGTGATTTCACCAGTTAACTTATTAATAAATTAATGTATGCAGCTAAAATAATTGGATTAAAATTGGCACAAATTATGAAAAAACATCTTTCATTAAAGTATTAAAGTTCAGTTGATATTGATTATAGTTTTTGAAAGGATATTTTTGAATGAGACATAACTTAATCAGAATGAATTATCCATGATTAAGTTTGCTTAGTTCCAGTAAGGCTATATTTAATGAATATACAACACACAAATCATTGGCAACATGATCATGGATAATGGATTCTCATTGGGGATTACCGTGTTGTGTTGTGGGGATGATATATGATTTCATGTCAGTCTTTGAGACCAGGAATTGTGTATGTCGGTTTTGCGTAGACTGGAAGGCAACTTTTCTCTGATTATTCTGGGCAATGTCTTTTCGACAGTAAGCATAACATAGAGTTTGCTGGTTGGGGATGTCGTAGCCTGTGCCTACATGGGCAAGTTTGGAGTACGTCGATGGTTGGTTATCGTATCCTGAGCTTATGTGGGCAAGTATGCCTTAAGTCGATATATATTTCTCAAAAGAAAGCTTAGTGTCATGAAACAGAAGACACCCATTAAACGTTATTTGTACAACCAACTGGTCGACCCAGAGGGGTCGTCATGAAGATTATTCACTTACTGAATGGATATGTTGATGACTTCTTCTTCTTCTTCTTCGTTCATCCGGATTTTTTTTTCGGACGTGACTGCGTTGCGCCTGTTTACAGCACAGCTGCGTTCTTGCTAGGCCGACACATCCGACTTCTGCGGGCATTTGTTGACGGGGTTAACCTTCCCGGTGTTGATGACTGAATTATGATATACTCTATTGACAATAGTAGTTGATTGTGCTGAAATATTGAAGTCGAAGTAACATATTGCGTTAGGATATACAGTTTAAGATAGTCAAAGTCTTATATGATAAATTAGTAATATAAATAGAACTTTCAAAATGTTATGAACAAGTTTGATTTTATAGACATGATTTGAATAGTTCTCTGTTCATTGCAGTCTGTCGCAAGTGCTGGAATAGAACTAAACAGAATTTTTAGAAATTAGAATTTATGATTAAAAATATTATGTTGTATATGTAAGTGTATAAATGAGATTGGTGGGAAAATTTGGAATACAACATTAGTTGGAATCCAGTTTCTTTTACTTTTTTAATTGGCGGGGGTGAGTGTTAAGTTGCGGGTTATATACACGAATGAAACTTACACCCGCACGATGGTTCGTTGTTGCTGAGGCACGTTTTGTTACGAGATTCGGGAGAAGAGAATTCTCTCCTGGACTGGGATTACGAGTTCGGACGCCATTCAGATCGGACGCGTCGTAAATGAGTGAAATAATGGCACAATCATAGTGCATCTTTCATGATGTAGTGTTTAACTTTTGAGTGATGGTGTTTTCATAAAGAGTGCTTGTGCGAATTACATGATAATGTGAACTGTGGTAAATATGAAACTGCAATTGATGGTCAGACGGATTTGGACTTCTGTTGAGTTATTCATCTAAATTTGTGACTCTAGCGTGAGAGCTGAAAAGAGAAAGAGATTGGTGTGAGAGCTGAAAAGAGAAGGAGAGAGAGAGAGAGAGAGAGAGAGAGAGAGAGAGAGAGAGAGAGAGAGAGAGAAAGAGAGAGAGAGACAGAGAGAGACACAGAGAGAGAGAGAGAGAGAGAGAGAGAGAGAGAGAGAGAGAGAGAGAGAGAGAGAGAGAGAGAGAGAGAGAGTAAAGCTGCAATCTGTTAGTGAACACTGGACAAGCCATAAAGATTTAATAGCAGAGTAGTGAGAAAGGAATAAGCATGGCGCAGATATCTACTAACATCAAAGTCGAACAATACGAAGCCGCGCCATGGCAGATTGCTGTCGTAGACCTATTTGTACGAAAGACTATCGAGCATACAGACGAGCCCTAATCGGAAGGTTTGTCAGTTAACACCAGTGTAGCTGAGTGTAGCGTAAAGTTGACTATTTTGATTAGACAATAATCATGAAATAGCAACAAATAGCTTTCAGGATTCAGAAAGACTAATCACTGCCGAAGAAGAGGGCCGAAATTGCTCGCATTCTAGACTGTATGATTTGAACAAGTCCCAGGAATGACCAAGTCTTCAGACAATGTCCAGGCAAGGACATGTATAGAGAACAACCGTACTAGTACTCTACACAGTCTGCTTAACTAACCCTGCTACTAATGCCTGTAAGATAAAAGAACCCCCAAATCTGATCCTTTCTCTCAGCACGGAGAAAGACAGAGTACAATTATAAAGTTACAACTTTCACTATATAAATAACTCACTCTTAATATATTAATGTTAAATTCTAGTAACTAGTTGCTTTAGATAAAACATAGAACAACATACGGTTTTATTTAATTACACTACATATCCTCCGCGGGAGGGTTTTGCAAATGCCCTGCTTATTCTATAAGTTTGTTTATAAATTGTCTGTGATTTTAATCAGGGATTGTGCCCATGAGGCCAAAACAACTAGTAAAGTAGCCAGGTTGGGTGTTCCAGGCGGTTGATCTTGAGTACTTAGCTGAGAACTCCTCTCCTAGTTATCGACTAGGCTGGTGTCAAGGTAAGGTATCCTCTCCTCCTCCTGTTGCGTTGATTCACACACACACACACACACACACACACACACACACACACACACACACACACACACACACACACAGAGAGGTCGTAGTAACATTGCCACGACACAGCTTACGTTACACAACTTACGTTATGCTGACATTGTACAGTGAATGTGTAATGCCATCTACCGAAAACATGCCAGGGATGCTGGTTGGTGGAAATAATATAAATAACTTACGCTATGCTGACGACACCGTCTTGATAGGAACAAGACAGAACGATCTATACGCAATGATAGATACAGTGGTTGTGGAGAGTGAATGAATGGGCCCTAGTTTGAATAATAGAAAAACAGAAGTTATGGTGACATCAAAGAAAAAGAGTGTGCCTTAATGTGCAATTAAAGTACAGGACGTTATTATGGGGCAAGTGCAGAAATTCATATATCTAGGCACATTGATAACATCAGATGGAAGATGCATTACTAAGATAAAAATCAGAATAGGACCAGCAAAAACTGCATTCTATCAAATGAAGAAAATTTTGTGCAATAAGTCACTGTCCTTGAAAGTCAGAAAAAGAGTTCTTGCATGTTACACAGAACCAGCTTTAACATATGGCTGCAAGTCCTGCGCATTTAGTAAAAATTCGGAAAAAAAATCCCCGAAAGCCTTGGAGATGTGATTTTATAGAAGAATAAAAAAAAGTCGCTTAAAAGTCGACAGGGTCGACTTCATCGCATCGGGTTTTATCCCATATGGCTCGGTCTCTTTCCGCAGCGCGGAAAGCGTCGCACAAAGCACGAACTCCGTAGCTTTTAGCGACGACCCACAGGAGTCTCCGAAACATTTAACTCGTAAACTGAAAGGGTGCGGCCCGGAATCTAGCCCACAACCTTCGGAGCACGAGTCAAACGGCTTAACCACTTCGCCACAGAGACTCCCGAAGAGAAGAATAGAAGAATGATGCGAATTAATTGAATAGCCACAAAGAGCAATTAGGACGTTTTATGGGAAGCTGAATCGCAAAGACAACTTATCACAAACATCAGGAAGAGGCAGTCATCATTTTTGGCCACGTTATGAGAAGTCAAAACCCGTAACATATTGTGACAACCGGAAAGATTTGTAGAAAGAGAGATAGAGGAAGACGGCGTAAACAGATTATTGAGTCTTGTGGCATGGCACGGAAGGGAGTCAACACACAGATTGATCCATGACGTCGGAGGTCGTAATTTGTGGAGTTGCATGATCGCCACAAAGCAGCCGGAAAGACACCGGATATGATGACAATGATGATGAGATCACATTTTCTGTTTAATTTGACTTTCTTTGGTGTAGCCTATATTCAATCAATCTCATGCCATGCCGGAAAGCGTGGGCGGTCATGACTCGCTACTTTACTTGATCACCAGAGTCGTGGATCAGCTCAGTGTTCCTGTCTCGCCCATGCCATGTGGCCAAGCCATCCAGGTATTTTCCTCTCGGTCTTCCTCTTGGTCTGTTCCCTTCGATCTTACCAGTTGTCACTAAGTTCTCCAAACCATTTCTTCTCATAACATGTCCAAAAATTTTTGACTGTCTACATCTAATTTCTCTAATAAATTTACGAGTTTCATTTGTCTCCTGTAGTACTTGGTCATTGGTTTTTCTGTCTGTCCATAGTATTCTTTGCATTTTCCTCAGAAACCACATCTCTGCAGCCATCATATGTTTTTCAGCTTGACTGCTCATTGTCCAAGTTTCACATCCATACAAAAAGAACAGGCTCTATGTATCCCCTCAACACTCTTTTTCTCGTTTCAGTTGACATCTTTTTATTGGTCAGAATGTTTTTTATCTTGCTAAAGGTTACTTTCGCCATGGCGATTCTTGTTCTAATCTCTTCAAGACATCTCCCATCAGATGTTATGACTGTTCCGAGATAATTGTACCGATTCACTTGTTGAAGAATATTCCCGTTTATTTGTATATTACACTGTGGTACTTCGTTCTTCCTAGTGACGACCATAACCGGTGTCTTGTTACAATTTAATTCTAACCCCAGTTGCTCACTGTGTAAAACAACCGCATCTACTAATTATTGTAGATCCTGCTCATTGTCTGCAATCTATACTGTATCATCTGCATATTTAATGTTATTGATGTTTCGTCCTCCAATGCTGATTCCATTTTATCTTCTACATTTCTGAAAATATTTTCACTGTATAGGGAAAAAAGATCTGGAGACATTACACATCCCTGCCTAACAACTCTCTTAATAGGCTGATATTGTCCCACTTCTCCTCATGGCAGCTTATTGTTTCCAATATATGTTTTTATAAGTCTAATGTCTTTCCCATCAATTTGTAGATCTGCAAGCATACCCACCATGTTGACATGTCTAACTCTATCAGAAGCCTTTGTGTAGTCAATAAAGCAAAGATGTGTATCCTTGTTTTACTTCTACAGCACGTTCAATAACTGTTCGCAGCATATACACAGCATTTACTGTACCCTTTCCTTCTACAAACCCACATTGCTCTTCCCAAATTTCAGGTTGTATTTTCTTCCTCACTCTTTGCATGATAATTCGTAGCAAAATCTTTGTGATGTGACTCATTATACAAATTGTTCTATGTTGATCACATTCCAAGGCTCCTGATTTCTTTGTGATTGCAATAAATACAGAGTTACATAAGTCAGAAGGTATATCTCCAGTATCATATAATGTGTTCAGCGGTCTGGTGACTTGCTCTAGTCCAAATTCTTCTACAGCTTTAATCATTTCTGTTGTGATGTTATCTGCACCGGGGGCCTTGCCAGCTTTCATATGCTTAAGAACATTTCGAACCTCCATCTTCAAAATTGGCGGTCTTTCATTATTAAATCTAATATCATACTGTTCCTCTCTGTTATCATCGTAAAGGTTTTTCACAGAATCTGTCCATACATGTTTAATGTGTATTGCTTATGATTAATATATGGTCGTTGTAACAGTCTGCGCTTGGTATAGTTTTTGTGACTTTTAAGGCATTTCGAAATCTTCTGTTGATGAGAATGTAATTGTAACATGCCTGTGTTTAGGCAAATTTGGGGGTGAATGACCGAAGGAAGAATGTTATAATACAAGCTAGGTTAACGCACGAGTTAGGAATTTGCTTATACTAGCAATGTAATTGGATCATTGTACTACCTCAGAAGGTGAGATCTACAACAAAGGGTCATAGATGTTGAAAGGAGATGAGAGCGGATGCGAGGTCAGAGAAGTCAATTAGAAATCCCTAACTAATGTGAGCTTGTAACACAATCTGCAACAAACTGGGATATTCCCCCGACTAGTGGTTGGTTTAGACACGGACATGTCATTATAAATCTTCAGGTTAATGAGGGAAGCCCCAAGTTGCCGAGATTTAAATCAACGGTGGGAAGGTGAGATGTGATGGGAAAATAAGTAGACTAGGGAAACTTAGAATGGGTAGACTGAAGGAATGTAAAGTAGGGTGATAGAGGTTAAATGATGCTGTGTGGTAGGTCCCCGGGAAAAGCAAATAAGAAGGCAGGCTGGGAAAAATTAGAGGCAGTGAGGATCGGGGCGAAGTAGAGGAAGCTTCAGCCATAGAGTATTGTTGTGAGGCAGACAGTTGAGGTCTAGCTTACGTAGGCAGGGCCGGATTTAGACCTGATAAGGCCCTAAGCTATTTGAAATATGGGGCCCTTTATAAGGGGCCCCTTTATGGAGCCCGGTTATCGGTAATGCAAACCCTAGGCAAATAGCGCTTTGTTCTTCGAAAAGACGCGCTAAAAAAATTGGGTGAAGAGTATGGGACGTCCCGGACGTGCTGCATTGGGACTAATAATGCTGCAATATATTTAAGTATACATATATGACAATTGCTCACTCGGACAATATTTTTTGGGCCCCCCACTTTCTTGGGGCCCCAAGCTATAGCTTGTGTAGCTTATACGTAAATCCTGCACTGTACGTAGGGTTGAGTTTAAGTCAGCGGACGTAACAGACAGTCGGTCAGAGGGCGACGTCGGAGGAACTTCAGCCGGGAGGATCTTGAAGCACGGAGTATCGCACGAGTGAGGTTGGAGCTGAGTCAAGGGAGAGGAGACTCAGAGGAGATTATTAGATCCACGGACGGAGAAGAGTCCGTAATAGTATATCGTGTGAGGCCGAGTGACGGCCATAGTGGGATTGCTGGAGTTACTGTGTTATGTTATAATATGAGTGCGCTGAACCTGGGAAGTTATAACCTAGCTATAATCATTGGCTATATTTCATTGTGGACTGTTCCTGGAAAATGTAGGATATCATCGTATTGTGTTACAATTAAAAGATTATGTGCGCCGCCTGGTCGTCGATGTTGATTTATCGTTGTTGATCAGTCGTCCAACATCACATTCACACAGACATCCCTAGACAACTATAGCCAAATCTCTTTGTCACGCATAACCACTTTGAGTCAGTAATCAATCTGATTTCAGATCTTATCGTCAAGACCCCTAATAATCTAATCCATAATCTAATCCTGTCCATAATCTAATCTGATAAATGCGAAACTATCTCGTGAAAATCGCGAACGACAACTTTAACGCGGGTTCAAGGGGTTATTTTTCCATCTTGCATATGGTAGGTGGGGAATTTATTTCTCAAAACAAATCTAAATATTTCGGCATACGTCAAACGATAAGGGGTTTTATTGTTTAGTTTGTTCGTTTACAGAGACAGTGGATATAGCTCTTGATCTGGAGGATGCGTATAACAGGGTCAGATGATTTGAGTTGTTGAGTCAAGAACCGACATCACTCATCAAATATTTATTATTAATATTATTATTGAAATAACAAATGTCAAATCAGTGCAGTGACCACTGAGTGCTGAGTGAGTTGAAATCACTGCACTCGCCAGGACATTCCCATACGTGCTCAGTCCCCTCGTTCAACAGCCAGCGAAGAATCATACTACTAATCGTTCCACCGCTATCTGATTAAATGTTCTCCTGGCCTTCCCTCTCAGTTTGAGATTCTTCCAAATGATCGTCCCCGGTGAGGACGGGATTTTTTCACGTGGACTTCTAGTTCTAGTAATAAAATTTCCCCTGGTCTCTAGGTAGTGAGATCGGACGCCCGTGTGTATTGTTGCGCACGTAAAAAATCCATTGGCAGTTGGAAATCGAAAAAGAGTAGCCTAACGGCGCTGCCCGGGACAAATTTCGAGTTTAAAATCTACCCAAAGTATTTCAGGATCCTCGCCAGTGCTACGGAGTTCATGCACTGAGCTGAGTGTCTCCAGACTCAGGCTTGAGTTAGGAGGAGAACGGAGCACTTATGGGTTACACCCGTGTGCTGTGATGTTGATCCATTGTCTAAACTAGACTAAACTAGATTCTTCCAGAACCCCTGCCGATCCCCCGCAATCTCATTCTTTCCTCATATGGGTTCTCAATCTGTTCCTCCGCCTTCTCCACCTGGTCCCACAAGCGCTCGACCACCTCCCCCTTGTCCATAGGCAAGATACCACCAAGAGGTGCATTCCCTGCTAGCCTATCAGCCTGTTCATTCCCCCGTACACCCGCATGGCCAGGGCAAAATATCCATACAATTCTCACAATCTGTGACCTCTGAAGCGACGAGAGCCATTCCACATGAAACATTCCATTCTCCACCTTGCTAAGCATATTCTTTGAACCCGTAATGAACACAACGTGTGTTGCAGTAGTCTCCTCTAGCCACCGGAATGCCGCTGTTACTGCCTCCACCTCCATTCTCATGCTGGAGGTCGTAGTCTCATATGCCAAGCTCTCATTTTTCAAGACTCGCCCGGTATGATCGGTTGATATTTGATATACTATACTCTACTTATATAGCATATAATAGCATTTATACAGATAATATTTTAAAGGGAGCTGCTATACACAAAATGTTTTGTATAGTACGAGCCGCTACACACAAAAATGTGTGGCTGGTCATGTGATTATTTGGCACAAAATTTTGTGAATAGTACGATCCCCGATTCACACAGATTTGAAGAAGACTATTATTTTCTCTTCTTGTCTGTCTTTGTTTTTTTTTTTTGCAAGTTCTTTTTCTTCACACCTAACAAGTCTAGGGCACACTCTATGTAAGGTGATATATATTTTCCTAAAACAAGCAACTAGAAAGTCGCTTACGAGCCCTGGAGATGTGGCTATACAGACGAATATGTCGTATTTCATGGAAACAAAAACAATCGAATGTAGAGGTTCTAGAACAACTGGGAATTAGTTATTTAGTTAGGTTCCAACTTCACGGCAATGGGTCATCCCCATTATGCTCCATTCCCGTGCCAGCGAATATCACACAAAATGCTCCCCATTGTCCAATGTGAAAAGTGGAATAGACAGGAGTCTCAGCAATCCAACAAGCCCGCACAGATACACTGTGCTTAATGCCGCCGTCAGAATGTCATATAATATGCATTAAGAGCAAGAGGTAGACAACGTATAAAGTGGGAAGATGACATCAAGAGATGGACGAACATCAACTTGACAGAATGTACAGTCAAGGCAAGAGACAGACAGTGTTGGAGATCCATTGCAGCCGACCTTCATTGTGGAGACAGCACCTGATTTATTGATTAAAAAGTAAAAAAATAAAATTTTAAAAAAACTGCTGGCGGGGAGTCGAACCCCAGTCTACCGCGTGACAGGCGGAGATACTAACCACTACACTACCGAGAACACAATGATAGTTCTTCTTCTTCTGCGCTCATCCGGAGTTTTTTTGTTCGGACGTGATTGCGTTGTGCCTGTTTACAGCAGAGCTGCGTTCTTGCGCTGTTAGGCAGACACATCCGACTTCTGCGAGCATTTGTTGACCGGGTTAACCTTCCCAGGGCAATGATAGTTCCACAAACATTAATAATGTAGTCAAAAGGAAGTTAGACATCACATGACCAGCCGAATAATCATGTGACCAGCCACAAATTTTTGTGTATAGCGGCTCATAATAATCCTTACATTTTGTGTATAGTCACTCCGTATTTTAAAATGGGGTTTCTACTTATGAAATCATAACAGTTGGACACAGCTTGACAAGACAAATTCAACGTTATCTCAACGAAGAGTATATGTTAATTCTAATGAATTTTTTTGTGTCGTAATTTAGAATCAGGAAGTGTAAAGAGGTCCTAAGTAATGAGGGAGATTTTATCGCAGCCCAATAAATTGGAAGCTGAGACATTCTGCCTTCTGTTACTGTGGCTTGTTTTTTTTTTAAACGGACAACATAGTACCATATATCATTGCGTCCGGGGTGGCATGGCCTAACTTACCATGTTTTCTATTTTTCGATAGGATGTGCCATGACCTAATTAATAATTAAAAATGGCCACCAATTGTTTATTATTCATTAAAAGCCTGTCGCATTGCTAACAAACTCGGTAAAATGTATATTTTATTATGCGTGTTGGTAACAGGAAAGTAAAGGTCACATTTCTCTTTCAATAGAATGTTGAGAGGATCGACTTCATTGCACCGGGTTTTAAACCATATGGCTCAGTCTCTTTTGGCGGCTTGCCGAAAGCATCACACAAAGCATGAGAGTCTCCGTGTCTCCGAGAAAAATGCACTGGACTTTTAAGGCTTTTCAATAGGATGTGCTGTGACATAATTAACAGTTAACCCTTTACCTGGCAGACGCTTGGATGTTTTTTAGCCCTGAACGGGGAAGATTTTTTCAGGTGCGGTAAAATTTTGGCTTACGTTAGTAAAAACATCACAAATAAGTGTTGGTCAACTGATTTTAGTTAAATAAACAACACAATGAAGGGAAAAGCATGCAGAATATGTTACTCACATGATTGTTGCCAGTAATCCATACATGAACACAAATATTTACGAAATACAGCATATTGTTTGTGATTGTCAGTCATCTATACGGCAATTTACAAACATTTTCAGAATCATAATCACTTTCTTTAAAGTTCGACTCATGACTTCGAAACATCATGGTCCGAAATATAATA
Source organism: Cepaea nemoralis (assembly GCA_014155875.1). Taxonomy (NCBI): domain Eukaryota; kingdom Metazoa; phylum Mollusca; class Gastropoda; order Stylommatophora; family Helicidae; genus Cepaea; species Cepaea nemoralis. The sequence goes on along the minus strand of JACEFZ010017038.1, from coordinate 13,901 downwards.
AATAATAATTAATGATTTATAAATATATTAACTTTGCTGTCGAACTCGATGCCATGTTAATATTGAAATACATGACGAATGTAAATCATACTCCATATCGTTCTGTGATTATTTGACGTTCCTGGTTGCTAAACAATGTAACTTACAGACTTCTGCGTGCAGCTGATTCTATGACTTCGAGCTGACTTTGAACCGGCATATTATGACGCCTTAAACTTTATCATTTTCTCGGCTCTACACATCCTTCTGCTAAACATCCTTCTTCTTGCAGGTCGTGCCGTTATTTCCTCCTCTTGTTGTAATATCAAATGTTATATCCATAAGGTTCTTCGGTTGGCTATTAATGTAAATGTATCGGTGTTGTCATTTTGTGCGCCCTTCATCCATGATGTTTCCAAACTTTCCTCTATGGTAACGTAGTTCCCATGTGTCGTCATATGGCAACATTTTTATTCATGCGCTTCTCAATTAACTCCTTCTGTTCCGTTTGCCATAATTTCGTATTTAATTCTAAATCATTGACTCTTGCCTCCGACGCAACATGGCATGGAAGGTTTATGCCATGTCTCGTAGGGGATCTCCTAACACTGAATCCCTGGGTTCCAATATTTGTAACCCAATGTCAATATGGGAATTCATGCAAACTTGAGGATTTGTTTTTAAAATGAAGTACAGGAACCGTGTTTATTAACTACTCAGACAGAATTGTGGTATGTTTAACTTAAATTGCATGGTTTTCATTGTGGAAGACAAACGTTGTTTCAATTTGATATTGTCGGTTTGAAGCATGGCTTTTACAATTTTTTTTTAAAGTTGCATATCCTTTACAGGACGTCGCAGTCAACACCAGCATTTTACTGCCGTTGTTGATGTCTTGGCATGTTTTTTTTAACGTTCAGTAGTTTGCCATTGCTTTCTGAACGACCGGCTCCCATACAAACACGTCTAACTTGCCATGTTTTCTATTTTTCGATAGGATGTGCCATGACCTAATTAATAATTAAAAATGGCCACCAATTGTTTATTATTCATTAAAAGCCTGTTGCATTGCTAACAAACCTGGTAACATGTATATTTTATTATGCGTGTTGGTAACAGGAAAGTAAAGGTCACATTTCTCTTTCAATAGAATGTTGAGAGGATCGACTTCATTGCACCGGGTTTTACCCCATATGGCTCAGTCTCTTTCAGCGGCTTGACGAAAGCATCACACAAAGCATGAGAGTCTCCGAGAAAGATGCACTGGACTTTCAAGGCTTTTCAATAGAATGTGCTGTGACATAATTAACAGTTAACCCTTTACCGGGCAGACGCTTGTCCGTTTATTAGCCCTGAATGCAAGATTTTTTCAGGTGCGGTAAAATTTCAGGTTACGTTAGTAAAACCATCACAAATAAGGTGTTAGTCAACCGATTTTAGTTAAATAAACAACACAATAAAGGGAAAAGCATGCAGAATATGTTACTCACATGATAGTTGCCAGTAATCCATACATGAACACAAATATTTACGAAATACAGCATATTGTTTGTGATTGTCAGTCATCTATACGGCAATTTACAAACATTTTCAGAATCATAATCACTTTCTTTAAAGTTCGACTCATGACTTCTAACGCAAAGTAACACTGATCACTGATATCTAGCTCCGATTAATAGTCAACTTCGTACCCTTCAATGTCACTTAAATTGAACCCATCGAAATCTCGGCTATTACTTGAAGAATCGCCAAAATCCATTTTGAAAAACGAAGAGTAACAACCCCGAAAACTATAAAAAAAAATCCGTTCAAATTCATAGTACACTCTTGCAAATGGTGGCCACGTTGTCAAGCTATCTGCGAAAGCGAAAGTAGCCGTCGGAAATATCGGAAAGCCGAGAGATCGCGTTTTTACAATGCATAATAGTAATGGGCGGTTTGGGACGTTTCGACCGTTAACGGGTCCCGACGGAAATGGACGTTTCACCCGTTAAAGGGTTAAAAATGGGAGAGTTTATTCACAATCGAATTGTGAATAAAGTGTCTATTCGATTGCAAACAGACACTTTGTTTATTTGAAATCCAATTGTGTATAATACTGAGCATTTGATAGAGTAGACAGAAACAAGCTGTGGGAAATCCTTAAACAATATGGAGTGAGTACACATCTAACAAACCTATGTAGAAGCTTGTACAACAAGTAAACAGTCATGTGCTGGGATGTAGGTGACACCACAACAGTGAGAGTCAAATGTCATTCGAAACTCCCGGGAAGGTTAACCTGGTCAAAAAATGCCCGCAGAAGTCAGATGTGTCTCTCTGTGCACTCATCTTTAAGTTGTTTTATTAGTTTCCACAACTTCCTTGTGTCTCTTTCAAAGTTCAGTAACTCTGTTTTCTCCTGCCATCTAGCCTGCAGCTAGGCCTTGTGAAATTTGGCTTTTGCGTGCTGGTATTTATTGTGAACAAATTAGTAATCTCATCTCGTGTCATTGTGTTCCTCTTGTACCTTGCGGTGTCGAGGTGAAGTATGAACGAACAAATTAGTGCACAAAAGAATTCAGGAAATTACTAATAAAAGAACAAGTACATCAGCAGGCTGTCTAAGAACTAAAGATGGCACAATCATAATATGGTCAGATTATGTGAAAAACCTTTATGGTGATAATAGAGATGAACAGTATGATATTCAATTTAATAATGAAGGACCACCAATTTTGAGGATGGAGGTTCTAAATGTTCTTAAACATGTGCTTGCTTGCTTGTGTTCGTTGGCTTGAGCTCCAACGTGAAGTCCTGTATGTCGGATGAAGGCATCCTGTTGTCCAAAATCAGTGTGATGTCAGACAGGACCTGAGGTTTGCGTGAGTATCCGTTGTCCCATGTCTGGCTTATTGGTGTACAGACTGGTGGTTCCTCGCCGTACAGGCAGACACTCTCCGACTTCGGAGGAATCAGCGATCCTACTGACTTTAGCCAGGACCCCGAAGGACCTGTTGCTCAGGACGCTCGACAAAGACGCGTCAATAGGTCTTGGTCCAGTATATAACCCGGCCCTGGTGCCTTGGAAACACCTCTGCGTCCCTCTTAAACATGTGAAAGCTGGCAAGTCCCCCAGTTCAGATAACATCACAACAGAAATGATTAAAGCTTTAGAAGAATATGGAATAGATCCAGTCACCAGACTGCTGAACACACTATATGATACCGGAGATATACCTTCTGAATTATGTAATTCTGCATTTATTGCAATCCCAAAGAAATCAGGAGCCTTGGAATGTGATCAACATAGAACAATTGGTATAATGAGTCACATCACGAAGATTTTGCTATGAATTATCATGCAAAGAGTGAGGAAGAAATTACAACCTGAAATAGGGGGAAGAGCAATGTGGGGTTGTAGAAGGAAAGGGTACAGTAAATGCTGCATATATGCTGTGATCAGTTATTGAACGTTCTATGGAAGTAAACAAAGATATACATCTTTGCTTTATTGACTACACAAAGGCTTTCGATAGAGTAAGACTTGTCAACATGGTAGATATGCTTGCAGATCTACAAATTGATGGGAAAGACTAAGACTTATAAACACCATATATTGGAAACAACAAGCTGCCATAAGGATAGATAATGAAGTGGGACAATATCAGCCTATTAAGAGAGGTGTGAGGCAGGGATGTGTATTGTCTCCAGATCTTTGTTCCCTATACAGTGAAAATATTTTCAGACATGTAAAAGATATAAATGGAATCAGCATTGCCCCTGGGAAGGTTAACCCGGTCAACAAATGCCCGCAGAAGTCAGATGTGTCGGTCTAACAGCACAAGAACGCAGCTCTGCTGTAAACAGGCACAACGCAATCACGTCCGGAAAAAAAACTCCGGATGAACGCAGAAGAAGAAGAAGAAGAATCAGCATTGGAGGACGAAACATCAATAACATTAGATATGCAGATGATGCAGTATTGATTGCGGACAATGAGCAGGATCTGCAACAATTAGTAGATGCGGTTGTTGCACACAGTGAACAACTGGAGTTAGAATTAAATTGTAAAAATACACAGATTATGGTCGTCACTAGGAAGAACGAAATACCACAATATAATATACAAGTAAATGGGAATATTCTTCAACAAGTGAATCGGTACAATTATCTCGGAACAGTCATAACATCTGATGGGAGATGCATTGAAGAGATTAGAACAAGAATTGCCATGGCGAAAGTAACCTTTAGCAAGATGAAAAACATACTGCCAATAAAAAGATGTGAATTGAAACGAGAAAAAGAGTGTTGCGGTGCTACGTAGAGCATGTTCTTTTGTATGGATGTGCTACTTGGACAATCAGCAGTCAAGCTGAAAAAGATCTGATGGCTGCAGAAATGTGGTTTCTGAGGAGAAAGCAAAGAATGCCATGGACAGACAGAAAAACCAATGACCAAGTACTACAGGAGACAAATGAAAATCGTAAATTGATTAGAGAAATTCGACGTAGACAGTCAAAATTTTTTGGACATGTTATGAGAAGAAATGAATTGGAAAACTTGGTGACGACTGGCAAGATCAACAGGAACAGACCAAGGGGAAGACCGAGAAGTAAATACCTGGATGGCTTTGCCGCGTGGCATGGTCAGGACAGGAACACTGAGCTGATCCACGACACTGATGGTCAAGTGAGAAGCGAATCATGACCGCCCACGCTTTCCGGCATGGCACATGATTGATTGAATGATTTATTGTGATAAAAATGAAAAAAAAACAACTAACAATTGCTCCCCGGTGGGGAATCGAACCCCGGTCTCCTGCATGACAGGCAGAGATATTTACCACTATGCTACTGAGACTACGATATCAACTGAACAAGACTTAATAATATAGTCAAACACATGTCCTGTGAAAATCACGTGACCAGTCACAATTCGATCGCGAATAGACACTTCGTTTATTCGCAATTCGATTGCGAACAAACATTTCGCTGCCCATTTATATTAATTAAATGTCATGTAAAATGTTTGTCGTTAGTGAAAGAACAATTCATGGAAATGTACTCATATTGTCTTAATGTACCTGCTGCATTGTGGCAGCTTTCGTTTATTGATTAAATATTATGTATTAATGTAAGTAAATAAGTTTATAACTGCTCCATAAAATAAGCAGCAGTTAATTAATTATTAAAATATTAAATAATATAACAAATAAAAATATTAATTAAATATTCACTAATAATTGATTTCTACTTCTGCTCTATAATTACACTGTTCTGTATCTAAAAGTGAGCAATTATTAATTAAATACTAACAATACTAACATTTTAAAAAACAATAACTTATTTCATAGTATTTTATTTAAATTTAAATAATTATGTACTGGTGCGCTGCTAAGAAAAAATTTACTCCTTACAGGTTTACAGACGGGTCTGAAAACTGGCTTTCAAAATGATTTTCAGTCATGTCAAATTATTCAAGTACACAGATAAATTAATGCTACAAATGAAATTTGTATTCTGTTTAATTTTAGGAATTAAATGGAATGCAGAGGTGTTTCCAAGGCACCAGGGCCAGGTTCCATACTGGCCAAGTAGTAGAAACTCCGATGCGGAGCAACAATGGCAGGGGGCTTTCGATCATCAGAAGGAAACCCCCTTCCCCAAGCATTTTGGACCTTCAATTTTTTAATACTCTCTGGGGGCGGTCCCGCCTAGGTCATGACTGCGGGCGTCTGTCCCCTGCCGTGAAGACGTTTGTTCGGTCATATTCATTATCCCTGATGTTAAGCTTGTCCCTTTGCTATTACCTTGCCCACTCTCAAGCCCTCCCTGCCTCGGTGGGGAGAGCCCGTGCAGCCTGTACCTGCCCCTTGGCACTTATGGCCGTGGGATGCCAGCTTCATCCCCCGCCACGGCCTCCGCCGTTCCATACGTCTCCGCCACTGTGTGCCTTCCCCGTACCCTGTTCACGGCGCCGCACCCTATTAAGAAGCCAGACCTTCCTTTCTTAGCCCACCTCTCGGTCTGTCTGCAACTGACTAGACCACGTAGTACGCATATCCCATGAAAATGTGATGTGTTGGTTATTATTGCAGGCTTGTTAAATTGCGTTTGGTCTAGGTGCGACCTATGGTCGATTATCGCTATCTTATGGAGGTTGGACATCGGCCGACATTTGAGTGATTAACTGCACTCAGGCTCACCACCCACGCTTGGAAGACGGGCTAAACAACTAACACAAGACGTTGTAAAGCTCGTGGTTTTGATTGAGAAATTGTTGGTATTGCAGTCATCGCTTCTAACCATACTAGTTCCGGGGCTTGTCACACTCTAGGTTGTGACAGTTCCACGGCCAGCATGAGGCCTTTTCGGCTGCCTCAGACAGTTGTTTCTGGGCCCGGGCCCTTGATTGTCCTTTCATGTCCATTCACTTCATCATATCAAACACGGAGTGGGAGACAAGACCCCTTGCGCCACCTTGACGGCAAACAGCCTGACGGTGTATTCCTCCCGTCTAAGACTTGCAACCATGTCATCATACTTCGCTAACTTGAACATGTGTTGCTCCTCAATATTGGACTCGTAAGGAACAGTCAGCTCGATCAGCGTTAGCTGCTTGGCTGAAGAGGAGCTAAGTACAGTGTCAGGTCACAAGCCAAACATTTGGATCACCTCAGGGTAATTGCCACGGTCTTTTAGGTCTATGGTCAGTTGCCAGTCCCTCGCACCGCCGAAGACAATAGCAAGCGGCAAGTCATCAGCCTTACCATTTTTGCGCCCTGCTCGGACGAAGGAAATTTCCATCAGCCTCGGTCTGTGCCCCTCTTTGTTTGCATTCATTTGTGCTATGTCCCCTATGGCGGCCAACTCAGTCAGACCTTGTTATACTGCCATGTAAACCACTCTTGGGTCAGGGCGACCTTACAACCAGACAGCACAGTGCTGTACTGTCTGGACTATCTGGGCTTTCTTACAGAGGGGACAGAACAGGTCGGCGGTCTTCCCCCATTTCGCCAAGTTGGCACCTGATGGCAGGACATCATAGAGGGATCGGATGACGAAACGTAGACGCAGTTGTGCCACTGCACTACAGACTCCCATGACATTTGCTGTGCCTGCTGGGCAGCCTTGCGGACTCTTTCATTGTCTTCCCCCTTGGGGATCTCCTTAACCACCAGGTCCCTGCGTTCCTTGGCCGTCGCCTTCGACCACATCGGATCATTAACTTGGAATCCGAACCCTTGCTTGCCAAGCTGGGTGTGGCCCATAAACTCCTTCAGCTGGAGTGTGGCCAGGGCTTCTTCGACTGCGCTGACGACTTTCCACTTCTTCCCGTCTTCAGACGGGACCTGCAGCGCTGACCGTTAATCTGGAGACTCATGCAGCATCATCGTCAGTCTGGATGTTCCGGCTTTAAACTCTTCCATGAGGGACAGAAATGGGAGAGTGAGCTTGCTCTTCTTACAATACAATGCGACAGTCATGAGGCATGTGGGTACTCCAAGCCACTTTCATATGTACTTGCTTGTCATGCCTTCCACTGTGCTCATTGTGGTCATGCCATTATCATATATCAGCAGCGGCCACAGGAGTTTTGGAATAAGCATAAATTGAAGGACCCAGATTTTAAACTTGCCTATCAGCCAGGTTTTATCGATGGTAATCAGGCCGTTCGTCAGCATTGTTTGTATCTCTGCCACCGCGTTCCTATCAGTCAGGGTTGAACTGAATTGGGGTCTCGCCTTCAACATTGAGGAATGCTGTGACATTACGTTGCTTTAACCGAACTTCTTTAGTAACCATTTAAAAACCGTTACTGTTGCGCAACCAGGGACTGAAACAGGTTGGTAGTGATACCCAGTGCAGAAGAGTGTTTGAGGAATCCCGCTAAATTAATAAATTGCAAACCGATAAAGTATTTACATAGATCAAAAATAGGAAGCATTACTTATTGACTATCCCTCATATAATGCAGAAATCCAGGCAGTCAAGATAGCAACAGAGAAATTACTAAATACCAACCATGGTACACAGCCTGTAGTGCTATTGACAGATGCAAAATCAGTGCTTGAAATGCTCCTGTCTGGGAAATTATCAGTACTACGGACACTACTGTCTGAACTAGGCAACTGGGGGGGGGAGGGGGGGGGGTGTTTCGTGGGGCTGTGTCATCATTTTCCAGATTATCAAGCTTCAGTGCACAAGCTGACAATATTGGGACCAAATTTACCTAATTGTCAAATGTAGGCATGCTCATAAGTTTCATGGTAGTTCACAAATTAGAATAGTTATCAGTTGGGGTATCTTCATTGCACTCCGGACAGGTCCATAGGTGCTCAGATCCTCTCCCCAGCATATGCATCAGCGTTCGGTGGCTAATAGTACCAGTTCTGTGTTGGTTGACGAGGCACCTCATTTTCTCGATGTACCTCTCGTGTCTGGCCATGCCAATTCTTACTCCCAAGTCTTTCATCCTGGACAGCGATGTGGATTCATTGACGTCAAAGTCCTCTGTTCTCGACATATCTTTAAGGACGTTAATAACATCGACACGATCCATGGGCTGGCCATTTGCAGGGGGTGCAGAGCCAGCCAGTTTATCAGTCTGTTCATTTCCCTCGACTTCCGCATGTCCCGTTACAAAGATGAAAGTGACTTTATGGACAACAGACTTCCGCAGTGACTCAGTCCACTGTCTACGTACAGATCCAGCTTCGACCTTCCGAATCATGCTCATTGAATCACTTAGTACACATTTGTTGGTATAATGCTGTCATTCTAGCCATATGAAAGCCTGTGTTACTGCCATCACCTCCATCATCATGCTGCTCGTGGTCATGGAGTGGGCACCACTGGATTCTTGAACGTTTCGGCCCACTGAACAGGCTGTAAATGCCCATGCACTTCTCTACTGCTTTACAACAGATCCATCAGTATAAATAAGCACTTCAGGGCTATCTGAGTGTTCATAGATGAGCGCATTGACCTCTGCATTGATAGCGGCAGGGTTCTGCTTTCTGCACCATCTGTCGAGTGTGATAATGCAGTGGAGGCACCGGCACCCATTCCTTGCCGGGGTTGATACTGGTAGAACTGCAGACCTGTCTGATGACATCTTCCACCCAACCCATCCATGATTTGCCCCTCTTTAGCCTGTCACCCTTGTCTCTGAATATAGCTTCATGCAGAGGGTGCCGCTCATCTGCACTTATTTTTAAGTATGCGCGAGCTCTCCAGATCTTGATCCTGTGGTTCATTTCGGGAAGTCAAGGAGGTATCTCATTGCTACACAGCTGGTGTCTCTCATGCAGCCCAAAATGATGCGCATGGCTTCGTTTTGTACCTTTTCGCTCCTAAGCAACAGTTTAGAAGGAACATTGATGGCAAGATTTTCTTGTTTTTCTCTCCAGTTGAAGACTCATTATTGGATGTATTGAAGGGAGAAAAAAGATATAATCATCTTGAAAAACAAACTATCAAATTGATTTATCTAGTTTATACTTGCATACAAATGTAACTTACCAATCCTTTCAGACTGATTGTAGACATAAGATGGAGAATAAACTACCATCAAGTGTCAAGATAGAACAACCTGAAGTCTGTGTTGCTCAAGGTAAGATTAAGTACAATATAACTTAACAGTTAGTTGAATATTCTTTACAGGATGTTGCAGTTAACTCCAGCATTTATTGGCTGTTTGTGATTTACTAGATAATTCTACAATTAAGACTGTGATATTGCTTTTTGAATTGTTAAAGAATTATACCATCAAAATCAACACAATAGCACAATGTAAATCTACTCAGACACTGGAGAAAATAAGGTCATAGGTGTGACCAAGTATCCGTCGGGATCAGTGCACAACTCTGCAGTTGAGCAGAGCAGGGAACTCTCTTGTCCTGACAATCAGAAATTGCTGTCAAGGCAGAGGTAAAAGACCCCTGTGGGAATATGGAAGATGAAGGAAAATCACCACATTATCTTCCCAAGACAGGTTTAAAATAGGAACATGGAATGTCAGGACATAGTTGAGATAGGAAAGTACATAATGTAATAAAAGAAATGAAAACTATGAAGATTAATATTCTAGGCATGAGTGAGATAAGGTGGATGATATCTGGAAAGTAATAACAAACGCACACTAATTTGTTCAGGAGGTAATACATACAGAAAAGGAGTAGGACTAATATTGTATGAGGAAACAGCTAAATCAATTAATGGATATTGGATTAAATAAGATAGTTATCATTGTCAAATCAAGAGATATAAATATTATACAAGTGTAGGTACCAAAAACAAGCAGTACTGAAGTGGAATTACAAACAAGTTAAGAAAATGTAGAAATGGCGACAGGGGTGGAAAATTTAAACATGATTCAGGAGCTAGCCCTTTTTCTCAGGAGCCAGCATATGTTTTTAACACAGGCTAAAGACAATATGAATCAATCTCAGATAAAGCTACATATTTTGAAATGAGCCAGTGTCCGTTATGGAGGCCTAGTCAAAGATATCACTGTGAGAACACTTAAGTTATTCACACATCTCTAGTAGCCAGAAATGTAGAAGATATAAATGGAGTCATCATTGGAGGACGAAACATCAATAACATTAGATATGCAGATGATGCAGTAGTTGCAGACAACGAGCAGGATCTGCAAAAATTAGTAGATGCGGTTGTTTCACACAGTGAACAACTAGGGTTAGAATTGTCAGAAGACACAGATTATGGTCGTCACTAGAAAGAACGAAATACCACAATGTAATATACAAGTAAATGGGAATATTCTTCAACGAGTGAATCTGTACAATTATCTCGGAACAGTAATAACATCTGATGGGAGATGCCTTGAAGAGATTAGAACAAGAATCACCATGTTGAAAGTAGCCTTTAGCAAGATGAAAAACAAACTGACCAATACAAAATGTCAATTGAAATGAGAAAAAGTGTTGAGGTGCTACATAGAGCCTGTACTTTTGTAAGGATGTGAAGCTTGGACAATGAGCAGCCAAGCTGAAAAACATCTAATGGATGTGGAAATGTGGTTTCTGAGGAGAATGCAAAGAATTCCATGGACAGACAGAAAAACAAATAACCAAGTACTACAAGAAACACATGCAAATTGTAAATTGATTAGAGAAATTAGATGTAGACCGTCAACATTTTTTGGACATGTTATGAGAAGAAATAAATTGGAGAACTTGGTGACAGCTGGCAAGATTGAGGGGAAGACAGAGAAGTAAATACCATAATGGCTTGACCATGTGGCAGGTCGAGACAAGAACACTGAGCTGATCCACCACTCTGGTGATCAAGTGCAATGGCGAGTCATGACTGCTCACACTTACCAGTTTGGCACATTATGGATGGAGTAGCCGGCACTTGTTGCATCTTCCAATGGCACAATAGAAATGTCTCCTTCACTTTCATGTCTCTGATAAAATAAATATATGTCACAGGAGGAAGAATATCAAGGACAGGAAGATGTAATTTCCTATACTTAGGTGCTCAAAGACAAAGAAGCGCAACACTGACTTTTAATGGGCCAGAGAAGAAAAGGACAATAAGAAGAAGTAGAGAGAGAGCACTATATATATTCTCCTCAGTTAACAAGAAAAGGGATAGAATTAGACAGAAGATTCCAGGAGTTCTTAGGGCGGGGGATATACTGTTGTATACCCCAGACAGAAGATTACACTGCTGGACTGTAACAGGATCAATGAGTTTACACAACAAACTACAGACTAAACAAAACAAATTAAGAACAACAAAATTAGGCTTTTATTGACAGAACTGCATGATTCAGGGACAAACAGGCATCCTGACATGTCACATAACTGACATATACAGAAATGGGAACCTATGTTCCCACAGTAATCACTGCTGCCTAACATCGCTATGTACATGACTAGGATACCCATCTCCACAAACCAACAAGGACATGGCAACAACAGAGCCTCAACGTAAACAACGGTAACAGCAGGCATGGACTCTCTATTGTAATCATCTCAGGACTCATGGACAGTCGGTACATACAGAAATGGGAATCTGAAATCCCACAGTTAGAGATAACTGCTGCCTAGCACTGACTACAGGGGCGGTCTCTGAATGACAGTGAAACCTCAACCACGTTCAGTTGAGTCGAAGGGCACCCTCAGTACCCACACAAGACACCCGCATCACATAGGCCGACTGGGACCAGATACAGCAAAGAGCCATAACATAACGAATAACAGAACTATAACTCTAACAGCAGAGATATAGTGGCATAAACAGGTATACGAATGGGGATGTGAGTGGCCTACGACATTAACCAGAGCTGGGGCTCAAGTTTGCTCTACAACCACAACCATGGCCAGGGGTCACTACCTAGAGTCCAGTGACTGGGGAGGGCTGGTTAAAGCCTCCCTGTTTGATCGTATCTATATCTCTACAGCGATCTACCTAATTGCTCCTTCGGTCACGGTTGTTCTAGTTGAAGAGACCGGGAAGCTGACACGCACCTCTATTTATCAGTGTGTTCCAGAGCGACTTCCCGTCATACCCCGGGGCACTGCAGGGGATGCTGGTATTGGTAACATCACTATCCCTGTGTCGTATCAGGCTGTCACATATATAATAGTATATAATGTATGGTAACAGCCCCTCATCATCAGATCTGTCTGCATCTTCATCAAATAAGATACTGACAAATGGTTTTGCCTTTATTTCAATATCAAATCTTCACGACGATATGAGGCAATATAAACAATTAATTCTCTACAGTTGTTATTTTAAACTTCTTTGAATCAATTACATTAAGCTTGGTTAACAATGCCACCAAACTTTCAAAATCAGTGTAGACTCTGTAATTGTTGGCAATACAGTACAATGCCATGAAATGTACATTCACATGTTACAGCATATTAGCATCCATGTTTTTTCCCCCTCTCACTTTGCTAAAGGAGCACATTCAGGATTCTTCTTTGTACTTTCAGCCTTCTGACACTTGAAGTGCATATAGTCTAATCTCTTTTCTCATTATCTATACATTTATCATTCATGACATGTCCCTACTTTCAATCTCTATCAAGTAGATGTGTCACAGAAAACAAATTAGACCACAATTCTAATCTAACAGACTGATGCTCCTACATAGTCATCTAAGAATTATACAAAGGGAATACAGCCTGTTCTGTGAACTGCATTAATTCAGGAATTGACATAATTATCATATTAGTACTGAACAGAATTATTCACTACTGAGAATGTTCATATGATAGAGTAGTAACTACACACATTTCAAGGTGAGGAATAGTATAGTGAAGTAGAGGATAGCCCACATTGACTGTGAATGACCTTTGTCACATGTGGCGGGGTTACTGGCAACGTGTAAAGTTGCAATATTATTATAATTGAAATTATAAATTACTCTTAGTAATCAAACATTTCATTCTTGTGGGACATTAGCATTAAAATATTATTAATCATATTAATACATAATTATATATCTGAAGTATCTCATCCTTGGGATATGTTAACACAGCATGGTTGGTCACAAATGCCTGTGTGTAAATTATACTAAGTCTGACATCGACTCCATTTTCCACTATATGAATTTGCCCGGATAATCTTGATGCAATTCCTCCTTCATCGTAATGCAATGTTCTTTTCTTTAAATATTCAGCTAGACTTAGCTTTGAACATAATATTCTGTACAAATTTACTTTCTGAAGTGTCCCATGTTGTCCTTGCATTGGTAATTCGTACCACAATTGCAACATATATTATTTAAAACTCATGTATCTGAATTCAGCAATATTATACAAAATTGACAACATACCCTGTTTTACAGGATCAAACACCTTCTATACGGTCATCAGGGCCTTTACTAAACTTTTATAAATGGTGGCCTTTACTAAACTTTTATAAATGGTGGCTAAAATGGCATGATCCATGGGC